>BROE01000017.1:3927659-3998919 GCA_036571765.1 Plecoglossus altivelis | reverse complement strand
TTTTTTTTGTTTGATCTAAACAGTACACCCTTGTGGCGGGGGGCAGGGGGGGGGGAGATTGAGGGAGAATGTCAGAGTGAGTATTTATGTGTGGCTTCGGCTAGCATGCAGGAAAAAAGACTGAGTTGACGACTGGGGACAGGAACGTTGAGGGGGTGGGGGAGGAGGCTTACCCCTCTCAGATTCAGCCGACTCCGATCGGGGCACCGGAGACTTGAGGGAGCCGGTCCCGGTGCCGCGGTCTCCCTTCTCCTTGCTCTTGGGCTCCTTGGAGGCGTCGCGCTCCCTGGAAGGCTCCTTGGGCTCCCCGTTGCCGGCCTTGGCCTTGTCGTCTTTGCCGCTCTTCTCCTCAGCCTTCAGCTTGTCCCGGTCGGCCTTGGGCGTCTTCTCCTTACCCTCGCGCGGCGCCCGCTCCTCTTTGGCCGCCCGCTCGTCCCGCTGCTTGTCGCGGCGCCCGTCGCCCTTCGCCTCCGGAGTGCTGCCCGGAGTCTTGTCCTTCTTCTCTTTCTTCTCCTTCCCCCCCTTCTCTTTCTCCTCCCGCTCTTTGATGGCTTTGGTGCTGTGAGAGAATGCGGGGGATGTTTGGTTAGAGGAAAAGTCAACCAAATCTAATGATACCAGTGTCCTACAGGTAACAATGGAAAAAAAAAATATAAAAATAAAAACTAAGCTAATAAAACTGTCTACTGTTGACAAAAACCTTTCATTCCCTTTAAGCGAAAATCAAATTTCAGCTCAGCTACCCATAGCTACATTTGGAGTTCCCAGGGGTTGGTTGCTGTCACTTGCTGTTTGCTCTCCTACCTGTTGGGGGCACCATTCCCGTTGCTGGTGGTCACTCTGGCCGCTGTGCTGTTGGCCTTATTCGCTGGCTTCGCCGCCCCTTGAGACTTCTCCTTGGATCGATCTATCGAGTGGATCGAGTCAGGGAAAAAAAAGCAAAACCACCAATGGATTGAGCATCTAACGTCATTTCAAGAAACGACACTAGCGACACCGAATCCCAGCGGCTTCTGACGGCGGAACTCACCGGCATCCTCGGTGGAGCCGTCGTCCGTCTTGCCGGCGCCGGCGGCTGGTTTGCCCGCATTGCCCGGCCCGTTCTGCTGGCTGGCCGGGGTGGCGCTGCGTACCGGCTGCTCCTTTTGGTGGAACTCGTTCTCGGGGACCATGTGCGCCCTCCGGCTTTTCAGCTGACCCGAGTAGCTGTGAAAAAGGCATGCTGGCTTTACACAGTGACTCGGCCAGGCCATGACTTTACAACAGGGGGAGTCCCCGACCAGCTGCATGACAACACCAACACACAGTCACACACAGAAAAAATCTCTCCTGTCTTTCCAGACAGCAGCCCACGCAAACACACACACACACACACACACAAACAAACACCCGCAAGGACACCCATCCGTTGTGTATCTCCGAGTAATTTGACAGGTACATCTTGTAAAGCCGTATTGAGGACAATGGGTGTGTGTGTTCAGCTGGAGCGTTGCAATGCCAGGTGATTTCTAGCCAGGCACATTCCATCCAGGCAACAATGAATTAATAGCCTTCGTCATCCCACCACCTCCGTAATCCTCTCTAGACCTGTCTGAAGCACTGGAGAATCCCATTTCTGTTCTCCGTAATTCCAATCTATTCCAACTGCACCTGGCATCGCGTTATCAAATCATCCGAAATTAGCAGCGAGGCAAAAATGCCTAAAAGGCACAGACACTAGAACAATTACGACGCACAACGAAAACACAACGAGACAGGAATACGCAAACACAAAGATAACCAGAGGTGCTTATTGAAAAATATTGCACTGACAAAACATTGTTCGTATACCAAGGAGGTGCTATTTACAACCTCAGGCATTAAGTAATTTTAAACGACGTTCGCAATGTTTAAATTGCAGTGTAACTGTTAGCCTCCCACCCCGCTACAAGCACGCAACAACTCAATATCTAAATCGCGCTTCAGCGTAAACGCTCGCAACCTCCGAGGAAGCCGCACTGTGACACAAGGCTGGTGAACTCGGTGTTACCCCATGGCCAAGGCATAGAGGTCTGGCCTCTTCTCCTTCTCCTCCAGGCAGATCTTGTGGACGCGAACCTCCAGCGCCTGGCCCAAGTTCAGCACCTTGGGGTAGCAGGGCAGGATCTTGGTCAGGACGATGAGAATGTTCCGGATGTGCGTGTACTCGCCCGTTTCCAGGCAGTGGACCGAGGCCTGGGGGGGGGGAGAGGGGTCGCGTTATGACTGTCCAAACACACAGCGCGGACTGGAAACATGCTCGTTAAGCAATGGTATTTCCTAGAGAAGGGGACTTCAACATTTTAATCAGGCTTGTCCTGACTAATACTTGACCAATGCGATTGAACGCGATCGAAAAAGGACCAAGGAAAACCAAAAAACGAAAAGGCTGGCGGAATGAACGGGTCGTAAATAAGAATCTCACCTTGGTCAGCTTGTAGTGCCACTTATGGACCACGTGCCGGAAGTTCTCGTAGTCCACCTGGTCGGCTTTGTTCCCCCCGTCGAAGCCTGTGGCTCTGAAGATGGTGACAAACCCTGGGTAGTTCCCACACTCCTGGAGGACCAAGACAAGCACAGGAAGATACGGGCTTCAGATCTCTGGTCTTCAGTCTATGGTCTATGTTCTGGAAGCCATGTGAGTGGGCGGGTGGAAGGATGGAGGAAAGGAGAGAAGGACGGAAGGGAGGCGGCGAAGCCGGTCACCTTCTCGTAGACGGCTCGGTCGCTATGCCAACGGGTGACCGTCTCCAGCATGCAGCACAGGAAGCGCCCGTAACGCCGCGACTCGTTCTCCGTGCAGCTGGCCACGGTGTAGATGATGTCAGAGAACACCTGAGCGGGGGGGGGAGGGGGGGTGGAGGGAGAAGCGTTACAACCCAGCCAGCCATGGACACGACCACGGTCAACAACGTTCCCGTTCCCTCACCCTGTCGTAGCACAGCAGGGTGCAGAAGTTGGGCGTCTTCTGCTGGTGCACCAGCTCCACAAAGCGGGCGCAGTAGACGGCGTCGATGGCGGAGAAAATGCAGCGGGGGAAGAGGCAGAGCTGCAGGAACTTGGTGATGGTCTCGTTCTTGCTGGATTCTGAAGGAGGGTTAGTCACACACACACATGGGCAATGAACAGAGTCTGGTGGCACTATTATGTACCTTTGTGTTGGTAGCATGTACTTCCATTCACGTTGCAGAGAACAGGAGCATATGATTAGAGAGCTAGCATTAGCCGCCGCTCAGAAATAGTTGGCTTTAGCAGCTTGGTGAACTTGTTAAACATGACTGACACGTAATTTGATGAAATGAGAGAGACGACAGCTGCTGTTAAGCTGCGGGGCACAAACCCGACACCATAAAGTAAGTCGGTACTTTCAAAATCCTGATAGGAGGTGAAGGAGAGGAGATGTGCCAATGGAAGCTGTGTGTTCGTGTGTGTGTGTGTGTGTGTGTGTGTGTGTACACAAACTGGTTTTTGTATCCTTTGGGGGACACGGACACCTGACCGCCCACCATAATGATAAGCTATCACGAGCAGACCCATGCTATCGTAAGGTCACAGAATGGTAACCCGGTACTCGTCATTTCCTCTCAAATTCGATTCCGTTCCCCCAGTATGTCTGATTGAGAGCGCGTGCGGAGGTGGTAAGGTGGGGAGGGTCAACCTACTGGCGAGCAGCCAGTTGTCCTTCTCCAGCTTGAGCCGGTGCAGGACCCTCTGGACGTGTTCCAGCTGCTTTTTCTCCTCCTCCTGCAGTTTGTCCTGCAGGGCCTTGCAGCGCTCCTTCTCCTTCTTCTTCTTGTTCAGTGGCTGAGAGAAGGAGGAACACCGGTTAGCCGCCGTCGCGTCGCTTCCCCTCACCACCACCACCACCCCTCCGGTGCATGCCGACGGAAGTTACCGGAAACTCCGGGTACACTCTTACCCCTCCCCCCCATTCCAGCGCAATTACCATGAAGCCTTAAACAGCTGATGGGCACTCGCTGTGAGCGGAGTGTGTTTAATGAGGTGCTAATGAGGGAGAGATTAGCTGTTTGCTTGGCGCAGAGCGCGCAGCTTTGCCCAAAAGAGGCAAGGGGGAGGGGGGAGGATGGGCTGTGCGGCAGGAACTCACCATGTCGGCGTTCTCCTCGATGGCTTTGACCTGGGCCTTGAGTTTGTTGACCTCGCGGTCGTAGGCGTTGTGGGGCACGGCCAGGTCGTACATGGTCAGAGACCAGAAGGTGGCGTAGAACTGGGGTCGCAGGTCGTCCCAGACCCGGGGCGGGTGCAGGGACACCACGGCCTCGTGGACAGGGGCCATGACCAGGTCGCACGCTGCCACGTACTTGTGGACCTTCTGCTGCTGCCTGTTCCCCTTCTCTGCCTTCTTCAGTTCGTCGTACTTGGACTGGGAGGGGGGAGAGGGAAGGGAGAAATCAGGCTGGGGGGCTGCCTGTCCCGCCATGAGAGACGCTCTAAAAGCAGATCTGGGCCATTTAATGCATGGAGTCCACTAGCGACTTTTTAATAGCGCACTCCGTCTCTCATTCTCTGGGTCTCATCCTTTCTCAAGTCTGATGCATGCTGGTGTACGCTATATCTTGTTTGAGCGAAGTCAACTTATATCAGCTATTATCGTCGAGACCATTGCAATAAACAGAACGTGGTATTTACATGATGCATCTCTGGGAATGTGGAGAATAACTATTTCTGGATGAGATGGGGGTGTTACAGTACAAACATTATTCTGACTGAGCTATGACTGCACAGAAAAATCACCCCCTGCCAAGAGAAAAGAATTGGACCAGGCTAGATCTATTTTTTCCCCCCCTACTTTCCTGCAGCGTCACTTACAGCTACATTCTCCTAAAAGGAGGACATTCGAGTGCTGCAGGGAGCTATTCTGCTGAGGCAACCACTGGGTTAGTTAGACTTATCCCTGGCACTTGTATAAATCACACCGGGGAAAACCATGTCTGATCACGCTTTCAAAGACTGAGGAATCTGTCCCTCCCGCACTGAATGCTCGTCAACCGTAATTGGTGGAATGACGTGATGGCACGGCGTGAAGCGAAAGGTAGGAGCACACAGGGACATTTCACACCACGGTTAGAGACCGCAGCTCGCCTTACAAGGCACGAGAGCCGGGGCCTGTTTGTGTCCGGACCCACATCCATCCCTCTCTTGCTAAGAAAAGTCCCTTGTTAGAGTGTCTGGTAGGATGCGGTTCGTTTTGCACCCAGCTGGGGCTGGGTGGTACTCACCAGGATCTGGTGGGCGTACATGGGCCTGGACAGGAAGAAGGCGGCGTCGTGGGGGGTGTGGAACTGGTTGCAGAGGATGTCAATGGAGGGCACTCGCTTGATGTAGTCCTCCGTACTGAGGTTGGAGGCCAAGAAGCCCCCGAACTGTACCAGGGTGTCGTGACACTGTGGAGCGAAGGGAGGAGAGGAGGGTAAGCGCGCATTCTTCTACACTCAAGGAAGGGGGGGGAGGGGCGGGGAGTAGGCCCAGTTTGCGCGTTTATGAATCCCACAGCTCCTCATTTGGTTAATGCACCAAACCTGGCTTTATTAAAGCCATCCATCAGGGCGACCCTTATACCGCTTGGAGGGGTGCAATTTTGCGATTACGGCGGAGCAAAGCTTATAACCTTAAGGGGGCACGTGGGAACTGGAGCACACATCATTTCAAGTTGTGTCATATCTCTACAAAAACATGGTCCAAGACATAGACGGTAGACTAATGATGTGATTACATAACAAAACAACCCTCCTCTCACCATCTCGATAATATCGTCAATACCGCTAATATCGACAATACCGATAATATCGACAATACCGATAATATCGATAACAACATCAAAATCGTTTGACTGAAACGTGGTGTAAACGAGGATGTTGGCAGGTGAGTACCTGGTCATAGAGCTTGCCCACGAGTTTAAGGTGTTTCTCGCCCCCTTCCAGGAACACCACGCCATTGCGTTGCTGGGCCATCAGCAGACACAGGGGCAGGGCTAGCTCGTGGTCCAGCAGCGCATCCTTCAGCCGCTGGGACGACTTCTTGGTGTTGCGGATCTGGCCAAAGTAGCCTCCCTATGGACGGAGAAGCAGCCAGCGTGACACGACGCAGCGGACCCCGGGGAGGGGGGGGGGGGGGGGGGACTAAGGCTCAAGGTTGGGCTAGCAACCAGGTTGGACATAGGGTGCGGTACCTCAGCTTTGAGCTGTTCCCCTCCGGTCATAGCTTCCAGCTGCTCCAAGGTCATCTCGTCTGTGATCTCGATGCCAGCCATCTTCTGCACGACCTCCTTCAGGATAAGCAGGTCGAAGCTGGAGGGAAAGAGAAGGGACACAGATGAAAACAGTGAGCGCATCCTTGGCAAAGGCTCGGAGAAACGAGGAACAATCGCGATGGGATGATATCTCGCAGCCTTGTTTTCAGTGAGCCGTGGCGCGGCGCCCAACACTATTTACTTCCCCTGTGCGCACCATGGCCCTGGGCGGAAGGGCCCGGAAACAGGGTTGACGACTAGGCCGGTCTGCCTGTGATTCACTACCTGCTGACTCCGGCCGTTGCAGAGAGGCTGGTGCTGAGATAATTACACTACCCACTCCCCCCCCCCCCACGCCTATATTGCAAGATGGGGTTGGGGAGGAAGACCAAACACCCACGTAGTCAGCACCACATTACTCAGCAGCTTAGCCCAGAGACACCCCACCTCTCCTCCACCCTATCTCCGCTCTGACCTTGTCTGCTTTCCCCACAGACCCTGACAGTCGCGGCTGAAGAAAACCCCACCCAGACAATCCGTCGCTGCTCTGGATTTGCCTCGCTCTATCAACGCCATGCGCCCCCCCCCCCCACCCCCCACCCCGTTGGCCAATCGCAACACCCTGTCTGGAGAGAGCAGACGCTTACCTCTTCCCTGCTTTCAGCTGATTGGTCACATACTGCAGAAGCCCGGCTAACTCGATGGGGTATTTCCGGAACACGGCTCCACACAGACTAGCCAAGCCTGCAGGATAACAGGGGGGAGAAAAACAACAGTTGATGACTCAGGTTAAGTCACGTCCACAGGAGGGGGGCATCTGGTGTCAACAACCCTATTGGTCAACATACACAGTGGTCGGACCAGTCGTGTGGTCTGTGTTGATTGGCTGCAGGGCCAGGTTGGCGAAAGCCACTTACTCTGAAGCCAGGATGAGATCGTTGTGTCGTCATGCTTCATCTTCTCCTTCTCGGGATTGGCCAGCGCTTCGATGATGCAGTCTGAGAGGGCGGGGTTAAGGGGAGAAAAACAGACATGCATTTCTAAACAGCCCTCCTCCTCCTGTCGCAGGTCAGAGGTCAGGTTTCCGCATGGGGACAAGGGGGGGAAAGGATACAGGCCATGACGTCATAGTTGAGCGAGGTGAGGTATTTCAGTGAGTCCACCACTGGGCCGATGAGGTTGTCGTACCACTGGATCTGGGACAGGATCTGCGAGGCGACAAAAGGTTGAAGGTTCACCCCTGCCTGGATTTGCTTCTGAGACGGGGGAGGTTCACGCCACAAGTTCTGACTACTTCTGTGTTTGTTTCTGGTATTAGTGAAGCTGACTGCATGGAGGCTTACGTAAGGCGTGGTTATTTAATGAAATAACTAGAGTGTGAGCCAGTGACCTGACCTTGATATTGTTTGTAGACAGAACGGGCCAGGGACTTGACGCTGAATAGGGCAGAGATGTGGAGGTATAGTGGAGGAGGGAGGAGGGGAGTTCTCCTCGACCAGGGCAGGGGCCCCACAGCTGGGGGCCAAGAGAGGAACACAGCCCCCTCCTCCTGACTCAGTATACCCTCTCTCCCTCCCTCTCTCCAGCCTCCCCCCTTCTCTGTCAGCATGAGCCAGGCCCTTTCTCATTCTATTAATGTCCCGCTGAGCCCCCCCCAACACACACACAAAAAAAACACACCCCGGCTCATCTCCTCCTCCTCCTCCAACCCTCTTGCTCCTCTCCATGTTTGGACGCCTGCTCAAGTCGTATTCGAGATGAACGATTTAAGGCGGGATGAAGCTAATGCCATGAGGGAAGTGGATGTGTGTGTGTGTGTGTGTGTGTGTGTACCAAGACGGCCTGATGAAGAATAAAGAGAGTCGCAGAGAGAAATCCCATTTACATTCAGTCCCCCCCCCCCACGCCAGCGCTTTCACCAGCTCATCTTTATAGCGGCCAGTCCTTATCTATTGCAAACGCCTTTCAAAATATATATATATCTCTCTCTTGCCCCATCACCAGATATTAGTGGACGAGGGCCTTAGTCACTGTCAAGGCTGACGCGGAAGAAGGCATTAAGGATTCAAAAAGACGCCAAGGAGCATCATTCACGCGGCACAACATTAGCGCCGGCGTCAAAGCCCTCCTTTAATCTCGGCGATCGGGCTACGGCAGACGAATCCGATGATTTAAAATGGAAAATAAATAAAATACAAATGAAACGGGCGGGAGAAAGGACAGCGGAGGGAATACGTACGTAGTCAAAGAGGATGGTGGGGTTGCTATGGCTCAGCTTGCCTATCTGGCGTCCAGACGGCTTCACGTTCTCTTTGGTCAAGCGTCTGGAGGGGAGGGGGGGGGGGGGGGGGGGGAGAGAAGAGGAAAAAAAGGCGTTACTTGAAGGTGCCTGACTTTTTCCAGGCTCCATAGTTTGGGCATTTCTAGATAGGAGGTGGAAACATATTTGACAGTTCTACACACACACACACACACACACACACACACTTGAGACAGGTTTATTGCATGTCATGCATAAAAACATTTCAGCTCCATCGATGCCAAGCAAACAAGCATGTGGATGAGTCGGTGGACGTCGACGATGCAGCTCGGAGCGCGTCGTTACGTAGCGTGATAAAGGAAGCCCGTGGTGATATCAGCCTGGGGGCCGGCTCACACGCAGGCAGACTGACACCCCCCCCCCCCCCCCCCCCCGACCACAGCGCTGCAGAACTGGGATCACGACTTCCACCGCTCCCGTCGAACAGCAGCGCTGCCTGTCAAGAACCCGCCTGCTAAAGTGAGGCCGACTGCTTCAGCCAACCTACCTGCCCACCCACACCAAACAACAATCCACCCAACTAACACAAAGCTGATGAATAATCAAGAGAGAGCGAGGCGGAGGAGAGAGAGAGAGAGAGAGAAAGAGAGAGCAAGAGAGAGAGCGAATCTCCAGGGACTAGCGTGCATCTAAGTGCAGACTTTGCCAGCGGTGAGGGCTTGTTAAATCCCACTCTGCGTCTCCGAGGGTGACAGCTGCAGCGTCTAAACCCTCCATCACACCGTCATGTTTTTATGGTCTCCGTCCTACTCTCTCGCAGTAGGGCTCGTGGGCATTTCTCTCGCCCCTCTCTCCCTCTCTCTCGTCTCTCTCGTCTCTGCCAAGACGTCCATGGCGAATTGTTTGGCTGGGGGTCCTGCTTGTGCGGTCCTCCGCACACATTTCTCATACAAACACCAAAGTGTCCCCTTCCACCGAATCCAGACAGTGATGCATGTTGGAGGGGTTACACACACGCACGCACGCACGCACGCACACGAACACCCCTTGGGCAGTTCCTCTTGTCATGGCGATCACACACGCACACCGGCTAAAACAATCAGTGGGAACACCTTCAGAGGGGCACAAAGTGTTTACAAAGTGTGTGCGTTGGTGTGTGTGTGTGTGTGTGTGTGTCTGGGCCAGGAGACAACATCTGGTTGTCTTCCAGTCTGGATGTGGAATATTGATAAACCCACACCCCCCCTGCTGCCAACACGCATTAAAACAAAACAAGGTAGGGTGACCTTTTTCTATACTTCCAGGGGGTGGAGGAAGGATGGAGGAGGGATGGAGGAAGGATGGAGGAGGGGTGGAGGAAGGATGGAGGAAGGATGGAGGAGGGATGTAGGAAGGATGGAGGAGGGGTGGAGGAAGGATGGAGGAGGGATGTAGGAAGGATGGAGGAGGGGTGGAGGAAGAATGGAGGAGGGATGTAGGAAGGATGTAGGAGGGGTGGAGGAAGGATGGAGGAAGGATGGAGGAGGGATGTAGGAAGGGTTGTATCAGGAGAGGCAGCTCTGTTAGCTTCTCAGAGCGGCTGCTCCGTCATACATGATCACGTGGCCCCGGGCTGTTAGGTGGCATCACTGGGAATACCCCCCCCACCGCCCATCCCCCTTCCTGTCCCCTGGCAGGGAGCGCAGACACACAGGGGCCCCAGGCGTCAACATGTACTAGTGGACATGGGCGGTACTGCACTCTATGTACATACGGTCTCGACTGGTGGGGGAAAATACAATAATTCAAAGGAAAATAAATAAATAAAAAATAAAAAGGAATATTATATGACCCTAAGGCACCTTATACCCATAGACCTAAATACAAGCATATGTCCACTTATCTGTGTGTGTGTGTGTGTGTGTTCATGACTAGGCTGGCGTTTGTACAAGGGCTGAATCGTTCTAAAACATGGGTGACCCAGTTAACCAGGTTCTCTCCGGTGAAAGCCATGTGTAGACGCTAAGCTCTTGTATCAAAAGGAAGCCGCGCGCGGAAAAGAATAGGCCGGGCGCCGTGCCAACCCAGCAATTACCATGGTTACCAGGCCCTGCGTGCGTGCTCCTTCAGCGCCCACATCAAGCAGGCGACACACGCGCACACAACGCATTTCTCCGGACACCGTTTCCCATGGCAACCGCTGCAGGTCATTGAGGGACTTGACGGGCAGGGGGCGGCCCTGAGCGGGGGGGGGGGGGGACCAGGCCTCTCATCTCCGCCCGTGTTGAACATTTTCAGAGGCTTTCATCATCTCAAACGCTGCACATGTATTTCTTTACAAATGCTAATTTGGGATGTCGAGAGCGTAGTCGGTGTAAAGTCAGAAATTGCTTTGCTACAAGAGACATAGAAAATAATGAAAAGGAGGGGAAAAAAAAGAAAAAAGCAGACCATGGATAGGCATGGATGGTGGGTGTGTGGGGAAACGTGACTGGCAACTGCCACGCGGTGTTAGGAGGAGGGAGAGGGAGGCGGCGGGCGGAGGAGGAGGGCTTGGGCTTGGTGGGCAGCAGTGACTCACTTCATGATGTATTTGGCGCGGTCCACAGTCTGAGCTTTGACCTTCACCAGCAGTGGGTGGCTGGTGTACGTCTCGTTCTTCCACTGGCCATACAGCCGGTATCTGAGGGAGCACAGGTAGAACAGAAGTGGGCGGGGTTACGGATGGTATCTGAGGGAGCACAGGTAGAACAGAGGTGGGCGGGGTTACGGATGGTATCTGAGGGAGCACAGGTAGAACAGAAGTGGGCGGTCCCTTTTTGTTACGGATGGTATGCTGAGAGAGCACAGTAGAACAGAGTTGGCGTCGAGGATTACGGTATCGTTATCTGAGGGTGAGCACAGGTAGAACAGTTAGTGCGCGGGGTTACGGATGGTTATCTGAGGGAGCACAGGTTAGTAACAGAGGTGTGCCGCGGTTTACGCGATGCGATCTAGGGAGCACAGGTAAAACTAGGAGGTGTGTGCGGTGTGTTTTTACGGATGTATCTGAGGGGGAGCACATGGGGTAGAAACAAGTCGTGGGCGGGGGGTACTTGGATGGTATCTGTAGGGTATGCACAGGTTAGTAACAAGGTGGGCGGAATCAAGCCACTTCTGTGCATCAACCTACGTAGTATGGCGTACTCTTTGAATAATCAACCCGCACCACCGGCTTAAACTTAAGAAGCGAGAGGTGCGGCGGGTATGTAATGTATCTCGGTGTCATAGGTTATCCATGAGGCGAAGCACATCGGGCCACACACCAGCAGGTTCTGGTCCGGCCCGTTACGGCGCTATGTATCTGAGGCGAGCACAGGCGTAGAACAGACAGCGATGCCCGCCCGGCGGGCTGGCCGTCGTTACTCAGTACCGGAGTCTGTAGTGCGTGGGAGCGGAGCACAGTCGCTCCCCTCCCAGATGCCCAGTAACATCGTAGTTAGGGGCCCTGGTTATACGGACCGGTAACATGAGAGCACAGGATCAGACACAAAGTCGCGGCGCCAGCTTCCCACCGGAAACGACTATCCATCGTCCACATAGAGTGGCACCACCCAACCTATCTATAACATGACAAAACATGGTTGGGATACAGCGTTTATCAAATACAACTCAAACGACACTAGCAGACCAAGCTGTGTGAAGGATGAGGAGGAGAGCCCACCGCCTACGACGATATCTATAATCCCAAAGTTATTAAACACCACAATGCGATACATGTGTGCGGTGTGCTACGGGTGTCGGATATTCGAACAATCCAAAATCTTGTCCAAAGAAGTGGTGAAATGACACTTTTTTTTTTTTTTCCTCCCCTGCATATGTGAATGGATGTACAACTGCGGTGCTGCTGCCTGTGTTTCGCTCACCTGTGCTGGTAGGGGAAGAGCTTGAAGAGACCCCAGAGTTCTTCTGACATGCAGGCGTTGCATTCCATCAGGGATAGTGAGGGGAGCAGCACTTGGTCTGCCATACTCAGGAAACAGCTCAGGAGCGTGTCCTGGGAGAGAGCAGGGGCCACCGCTTTTAACACCTCAGCAGTGTGTGTGTGTGTGTGTGTGTGTGTGTGTGTGTGTGTGTGTGTGTGTGTGTGTGTGTGTGCGTGCGTGCGTCCTTGATAGGACACCAGGCTCGTTAGAGAACTTGGGAGTGTGTGCACGTTTTTAATGTATTTCTTATTTTCAAACAAGCGTCGACTCCCGACGGATAATCCAGACGACTCACCATTTTGTCTTTGACTTCATTTCGACTGTCGCTTTGGTACTGGAGGGGGAAAACAAGAACAATAAGTTGTCATCCATCGATCGTGGTTAGAAAGTCCAAACTGGGAGGATGCTTGACTTCAACCCGGACGACTCCACGCCTCCCTCCCTCTCTCTCTCCCTCCGTACCTCTTTCATGAAGCCTTTGCCCAAACGCACGATCTTGGCGAAGAGGATGGGATCGTGGGAGAGGTGGGGGCCCAGGTAGCAGAGCATGCGGAAGGCGTCCCGCCGCAGGTCCTCAAAGGTCTCGGCCGGCCGTGGGGCCCTCTTGTTCCTGAGGGGCCGCATCACGCAGCCCTTGGCCCCTTTAGGGACCCCAGCTCTGGGGGACGGGGGGAAAAGAGAGCGAGGATGAGCGAGCGCTGTGAGGAACACGTGCTTGCGTGCCATGGTGGCTGTCCGCCCTGTGTTGAGTTTGTTTTGCGGGTGAGGACATCAAAAGCTGGTGTTGGGGAGGAGTCCTGGTTTGTGAAGGGGGACACTGGCGTGCCATGACAGGAGCTTGCATGCGCTTCCTTGTTCTGCCAGCGTGTAGCGGGGTGCTAAGTGAATATGTGTGTGTGTGTGTGAGAGAGAGAGAGAGAGCGGGCACCTGCGGTACAGTGGCTCCACACTCAGGTGCAGCAGCTGGCACAGCGCCAGGGCTATGGCCTTGTGCGAGGTGGCGTAGAAGGCGGGCATCTGGTCCATAATGCTCTGGGCGTGCTGCCAGTCGCCGATCCTCAACAGCGCCTCCAACAGCCCCAGCTTCTGGTTATCCGGAGGCTGAGGGCAAAACAGCATGAGGAGTGTGTGAGTGTGAGTGTGTGGGTTTGTGTGTGTGTGTGGGTGTGTGTGGTAAGCAGTAGCTTCATTGAGTCTTAAGGCAATTAGGGTAGCGGTGGTTAGTCATTGAGCATTAGCCATAGCTTTAGCCTAGGCTCCGGTGCACTATCATCAGTGGGTTTGGGACTCTCCGCCTGTACACAGCCACCATTAAAAGGGGTTCCAGAGGATTTGCAAACATAAAGAAGCCTGACTTGTGAATCCTGAGGTGTTCTCTAACACAGGGACCGGGGGGGATGAAGGGAGTAGTGGTGGTGGTGGTGGTGGTGGTGGAGAGGTGCTGGAGGATGGGGTGGGGGGGGGGGGGGGAAGGCTGTTTCACTGTTAAAAGATTCTTCATCCTATCTGACACTGCGCTCCGCTCGTCTGTGACTGGGACACAACCAAGTGTGACACAGCACAGTAACAAGGCAGAGCTGTCAGAGGCCTGGCGGGGGGAGCTGGGGACAAGACAGGCATCCTGATCCTGCAATATCCCCATGACCCGTTTCACTGGACAGATCGCCCAGCCTCCAACCCCCTCCCACCCAGCAGCCAAACAGTGAGGGGACATCTGAAGCGGAATGATTCCAGTTTTACAATGATCACCATTCACAGCAATCAAACAAAACCAAAAAAAACACACAACAGGAAAAAAATAAACGATTTCTTTAATGCTGATTTCGCCCAATTTAGCATGAGCATGATTCAGCCGTCCACATCAGAGCAATGCATCCTGACATTCTGGAGCCAGAGCTGCGGGCAGGAGTTATTTTAAAAACAAGGCCTACAGAGACCCTCGGTGTTGCCGTTTGTTAATGCGGACGGTAGGATGGGGGCAGCTGGTGGGGGGAGGGAAGGTGGAGGTGGGGGGTTGGTGTTCAGTCTGGATGTCAGGATGGTGATGCCTTTACAACTCTGCCGGAAGCTCCTCCTTCTCTTCCATCCCTTACAGAGTCCTAGTCTGCAGTGGGCCAACACAAAACCCCATGTCTGACTGATGGAGCGGCTGACTGACTGAACCATCCATGAGGCAGGTTCCGATATTTACCACCTTCTAGACACAAGTCATGCGCGAGCGGGGGGGGGGGGGGGTGTCAGGGATGCGGACACCGCTGCACAGGGGGCTCCTGGGCAAGTGGAGGGGCACATGAGCACGGGGGAGGGGCCAGACGGCGACATGTGACGCGTGTACCTTCTCGTTCTTCTCCTCCTCCTTGTCCTTCTCCCGGTCCTTGTCTTCGCTCTTCTCCGAGGGCACCACCACCATGGTGAGCTTGCGGGCAATCTGCTTGGCCTCTGCGATGTCTCTCTTGTGCTCCTCCACGATGGCAGCATCCAGAGGCATCAGCTGGAAGGAGGAGGAGGAGGAGGAGGGGGAGGAACACACACACACACCCAAAAGGAGGTCAGGGTCACAGGCCAGCTCGCTACGCCATAACTGCTGTCGTGCCGTGACGTGTGGCGGTCAACCGTCCGGTGAGGGGCAACCAAGCGGTCCTTACGTGCACGTAGATGTCCTCCAGCTCTATGAGGTTGTGGTGCAGGAGGGCGGCGGCGATGTGGTAGAGCGACCTAGGAGTCTCCTCGTTCGGCTCCTGCGGAAGAGAGAGAGAGAATGTTTGGAGGAAAGGGGATTCTAATGGGAGCATCTCATTCATGTGGCCCAGGCAACCTGGTGCATTCCAACAGAACTCCTAATTCAGTCTCAAGTCAGGTCTCCAAGCCCAAGTGTTGATTCCAGCTACATAAGAACATTGCTATGCCCCTCACGTTTGACTGCACCCTCTCTCTCTCTGTCTCTGTCTCTCTCTTTCTCTCTCTCAATCCTGCGGTCGAGTGATAAAAACAGGCGAATTTCGGGAGATACGGGGAAAGAATTATGTTCTCATCAATACGCCTTGGAAGACTTTCTCATCCAAATTGCTTATGGATTCCGCCCGAGGGGCAGTCGTTTCCGTCCGTCCGCGCCCCAGCGAGGACGGGGGAGGGAGACGGCGGGGCACCAGGCGGAGGCCTCACCTGGCAGAACTTGAACTTGAAGCCCAGGATGTGGCAGAGGGTGAGGGGCTCGCACATGTACGACTTGATGAGGGGCAGGAAGAAGTCGTCCTGGTCGGAGCGGCACTCGTACACCTCCAGGATGATGTCCAGCACGCGGTTGGGGTCCAGATTGAAGCATCCTGGAAGAGGTAGGGGGGGGAGGGGGGGGGGGGGGGGGGAGCGGAAAACAAAAATGACCAAAAGACACACGGCGTAGAGTTGTCCGCAAGAAAAAAAGCAAACAACAAAAAGCGAGAGAAGAGAGAAGAGACTTATTTGAGGAAGGCGGTCGGATCTGGCTGTCATAAAGCAAATACGTCAACTCGGGGGAACGTTTGAGCTGAAATTGCGAAACGCCGTCTACCTCATTTCAAATCCCCGTTATGTTCCGGACTCGACGGAGCCGGAACGAATCATACCTTTCGTCGACAAGCCAAGATGCAGACGCACGATCAACCTTGCTGTTTGGAAGGACAACGCTTGGAGAGAGACGGGGGAGGGGGGGGGGGTCTGGTGTCGTACCTATGAGAGACTTGATGCTCTCCAGGACGATGAGGCTGGTGATGCTGCCTGACAGGTCCTGACCCAGCTCCGTGATCAGCTTGGCGTAGCCCTCGTTCTCCTCTCTCAGCAAGTTGAACTTCTGCTGCTTGTAGCTGCCGGTCCACAAAAGAAGAAAGAATGAAGAAATGAAACGGCATCCCAGAGCGTTTCCATGGGGACACTTCAAAAAGCACGACCTCCCGACTTTGACGTCACCAGATATGTATTGTAATCACGTATCTCCTTCCCTGCGGTAGATAATCCCAACAGAATGTCATCCCTCGCTAATTAAACAGCTGCTTTTGCAACTTGAGATGTGGCGGCCATGTTTGAATTACCAATTCGATCAGGTGAACGATCCTGTTTTTTTTGTGTGTGTGTGTTTTTTTTTTAAAGAGCTTCGACTGATGGGATGTGGGGTGATGTGCGTGTGTGTGTGATGTGTGTGTGTGTGTGTGATGTGTGTGTATGTGTGTGATGTGTGTGTGACAGAGCACATCTAGCCTTTCTGGGCCTGCAGATAAAGGATAGTTTATGCCGGAAGAGAAGAGCCGGTGACTGTGCGTGTCACTTGGCCTTTACCGCCGCCACTAATGGGTTTAGTCATCCCACTTCGTATGCTACTTTCAAAGATATTGCCGAGTTACGCCGATGCCTTGATGCGTGAAAAAGGCAAAACAAGATGGACGTCTTATCCTGTTTGAGCAAAGTGAACTGTCATAACATGGGACGTTCAGGCCTGCGGGGCCATGAGCGGACCCATCGCTTGAGCTGCCACTGGCCGAGCCAAGACTTACAAGAGTTTGGTCTTGATTTTGACTATTTTCTGGTTGAACTGGTGAGCCTGTTTGATGAGACCAAGGGACTCCAGGGTCTCTGGGTCCAGCCTTTCTTTCAGGATCGCGTCTGGTACAAACAGCTGAAAAATGGACACGGAAGAACATAACAATATATTAATAAAGACCTACAGCGACTCAAATGCAGTAAAATAAGATCCCAACATTACCAATTAGATATGGGTAAGATTTGACATGTTTAGAGTGACAGTTTCGAGTGAAACTGACAATAACAGTCTAAAAAAATATGATATTTAGATTTTTCTTTTCTCTTCAGCTACTGATTTAAATATATCTTTGGGCTGACAGTGAGGACTGGCAGACGATGGCTACATCATGTACTGGGCAACACTGCCACCAAGTGAGTTGACAGGAAAGCGTTAAGCCAGAACAGAAGCACAAACATAAAAACATAACCGGCTTTTCAGATATGAGACTCTCACCAGACAAGCGCCAACCAACTGTGTATAATGGTCGCGTTTATTTTTTTCCTCCATCGCCCCCGTCTCTATATCTGGGGGGGGAGGGGAGGGGGGGAGAGAAGACGATGAAAAACTCACTGCTTGTGAAATGCATCATTTGGTATTCAATCGAACAGGAAAGGATGCAATAATTAAACTCGTTCGTTTTCATGTTTGGAAACGGCAGATTAATAAACAAAATGGACCTGAGGCTCATACCTACCTAATATACTGAAAACATCTGCTAAAATAGATGGCATGTCGTCCCGAAGTTCCTGGAAAGCAAATGGGGTCGTTAAAGAAAAAAACGAGGTTGTAACGGCTTGATAAAAAACACAGGCCTTGGGTGTCCACATTCTTGTACGGCACAGTGGTCATCAGACAGGGCTGACGCCACGCTGAAAACCTTCAGGACTTGAAGGACTGACTTTGCCTTACCATCATGTCACCCAGGACTGTAGCAGCAAGGTCCAACTTGAAACTGCCCTGTACAACATGCCAGCAGAGCTCATACAAGGCAGCTTGTATGTCTGCAGGACCAAGAGGAATGAAGGAATGGCGAGTTTAGCTTGGTGCTCATCGAAACAAGTCTAACCACTCTTGGGGAATTCAGGCTCCTATGAGCCGGCACCTGTCTCCGTTCTCACAACTAGTTTTTACTATGTTGCAAAATATAATAACCCATCAAAAGGTTACGCAAGTTAGTTTACATATCGCTAAATTCTAATGACAACCACACTAAAAAGGCCTGTATCTACACATTTACACACCAACATTATTCTAGAATAGTAAATACGTTTCGTACTGGTAAGTACTATATCAAATAGTTGGTTTTTGAGTCCGAATGCAAAGTTTTGGTCATATGCACTCTCACCTTTTAACGTGCTGTCATGATTCGACTTCTCTGTAAGGTCCTTACATAGTTGCACACTGTAAAAAAAAAAAAAAACGAGTACAGCCACCATGAGATTGCATTGTGATACCTTTAATGAAAGTATCAATTTAAGACGTCTCAGAAATTATTTTATGCCTGAGGACCCCGGCATTAGACTGGATATAGTTGATCAACAACGCACTGCATCCGTTGAAAGATATACCAGCTGGTATTGGATATTAGGTCAAACTAATGACTAACAATCGAAATTTAACAATCCCAGCTACTTAGTACGATTCTGTTTATCTGGGTTTGTTGATGACTGCTATGAGCAGGGTATTGTGTACACAAACAAATGAATCAACGGTTATTCTTAATAGCAAGCTTACTCAAATATAGCAAGTGTGCTACTAACGTCAGGGGATGGATGCAAGTTTAATCCTGTCGCAGTTAGCAGGATAGCCATGTAAACTAGATTAACAAGAAGATATGTAATAACAAATATGGTTGCACTAGTTGTTAGCATTTGCTGCCCAACGTTAGCTAGTCTTGTACTTACTTGGCTAGGAAGCGAATTATTTCCCTCCAACTGTCTAGCAAGCAACTTGGCTAACGTTAGACTCGCTAACTGTTAGCCTGCTAGCCATCTGTGATATTGGTGACTGGCTCTGCACGAACAGCTAGGAGATACATGGCTAAAAAGAAACAAAGCTAGCTCTAGCTAGGCTACCTTGTACGTTTGCTAAACATAACCTGGTTGCATGCATGCAGCTAGCTAGCCAACCACAATAAACAAATTGCATTTATTGACGTCTCATTCAAACTTTTTATTTCTTAGCTGTACTTCGTCGCTTATGCCCAAGTCTAGTGATATGTATCTTAATAATTGGAGTAAAATACAGAAAGGGAGATTGCGAGCCAAAGATGGGCAAGGCTGGATAGCTAGCTTAAAAGCTAGCTAGCCAGCTAGTTCACATTGCAAGCTGACAGGTTTTGTACGAGGATTGCCGTATAACTAGTTCCGTGAACTAGCAACTAACATCAAATCCATAACACCAAGATACTCCTGTGCCGAATTTGACATTACAATTACACTTACAACTCATGTTTTCCAGATTTTTCCCAGTTTTTGATCCAATCAGCAGGGAGGATAAGTGTCGCCATCTTCCCTACAATGCCACACATAGCCCGGATGTCTTGCTGAATGCACAGGGTCAAAGAATGTAGTTGAATCCTAGTGCATCGTGGGACCCCGAGTAAACATGTCTCCCCTACAGAATTACCAAGATGACTTGAGTTTGAACTCATCCCATCTCAATACGGTATTCGTTCTTTTTTAAGTCTCATTTCAAATAATACTTTAAAAGGACGTCTTTGTTCTTGCAAAACTGCAGTGTGATGGCCTTAAGGCAGGTGTTTTAGGAGATTCTCCCACTGTCAATACAATTGAGGTTATTAAGCTTCAATATCGATCAAGTAACCAAAGAATAAATCATAAGAACTGAGAAATGGAGGGGGCAGTGATCCACTTGTGAGTTGTCACCAGCTTTGATTTCAATGTTTTTATTGGAATGGCAAGTCACCGAGCTTGTGTACTCGTATCAAAATACGAAAAATATCCTGCAGCATGTACTGCCACAACTACCAGGCACAACTCACGTGGGTTATCGTGTTCACCCTTAAACATGGCTGATATTAACATGACTCCGACTGTATCATCACACAATTGCAGGGAGTTTATTTTGTTCAAAAAGTTACTGTCTCCAGACATAAATACAAACCATAAATGGTACAGTGGACACTTTGTAAATAGAATAAAAAACACAAATTTATATACACTTGAATATATATATATATATGTGTGTGTTTACATACGCATTTATGTATGCACACAATTTCTTTCAGCAGTTCAACGCAGTGACAATAAAAAGGAAATGACATTATGCAGCCTATGTCTACTTTAAGTGAAACATCAATGGGATATAATTACTTACTCTTTCCTGTCTAACATGACTACAATCTAAATAATTAAAATATTTTATCTGGTTCTGGTTCGTAGTTTCTGCATTTAGACTTCGGTGTAACATTTCTGTCTTCGACAATGGAGAGAATTTCGCATCAGTTTGAAGCTGCTGTGGTTGTATAAAACTAGAATTTTTTACACAATCAATGAATTATCTTAATCCTCTAGAAATGCATGTTGGGGAACCAGCTACCTGACCTAATGTACACAGAGGTAAAAGAAACATTATTTGAACAAGAATACGTAGAAAACACAAACAGAACAGAACCGTACAAATTCAAATGAGAATCCAAGTGCAGTACTGCACAAAAGTCGGGTGGGTGATTTCAAACCAGTTTACATTCTATTGAACCTTCACCTAAGCTGGAATTCAAATCAACTCAATACAAAATAAGCACCGATTCACAATATATTACACCATATATGTTTATACCTATAATATATAATTATATATATGTGTATTTATAATATATAATAATATATTAGGATGTTGTAATAGCTTACCCGAAGTCTATGACGTGTTTGAAACTGTAACAGTTTCTCTGACAGACATTACAGTGGCACAACAGTGAATATTCGGACTGCAGTCTCTTATACAGACCCTCTGCAACCATTTGTACCACTCTTCAAAGCTACATGGCATTCAAATCAAACAATCAAAGTGATTCGTAATTATAATGACGCCTATCAAATGAGTCATTTTGGCAACTTGGGCATGATCGGTTTTAACAAGAGGTCTTAATCATAACACTGGAGAAAGAAACTTAACAGCAGGCCACATTCAATGTAACACACTAGCAATTCCAAATACAAAGGTTAAATTTCTGTACTCTACGTGTAGTAACGTGATTATAAAGTATCGATTTACATCTGATTGTCATTACAAAATATCTATAAATCAAAATGTTCTATAAGTTATAAAAGCAGAACAGAGAAACCTCTAAAAAATACCATGACAGAGAATTCTGAGAACCTTGTTTCATTAGAGTTCAGGCCTTCTAACAATATGAAGACGTTTCACATTTTCTCTTACTGTATATATATCTATATATATATATCTATATATATAGATATAGATATATATATATATGCTCTATATAATATGGCTGCATGCCATGCCAGATTTTTAAAATGTTATGTCAGCCGTTATGTATTTACATAAGCAAGCCTTTCCGTAGATTGACAAAGGTAAAGGTCAAATTCAAAACCAGATGTCGTATGAGCATCCGCTACCATCTCATGTAGTCCCACGGGTTCATCTGGAGCTAAATTCTCTACAGAGAATACTTCTAGTCTTCAAAAGGTTTTCGGCAACACAAGGTGTCCTCCTCCAAGATCCATCCAAACCAGTTTAGAACATTGAAACATTGAGGACCTAGAGGAAGAGAAACAATTGAGTTTTTTTTAGTGTTTGTGTTCTGAACGAATGGGAAGATCCGTTCAGGCCCTGACATCGCTATCGGACGCTACCCCGCAACCGGGCAGGACTTTGGCTTCAAAACGAGCCATCTCTACGTCATGAACGCTCGAAGCAATAACTCTGAACCAACCGAATCATCCATGATGGAGGATGGATCGAAATAGTCCGGCTTCAGCTCTGATCTCTCCCTGCGGTTCTTCGACGGCGGCTGCGTAGGACACAACAACAGTTCCGGAACTCATGCCTCAGTATATGGAGCAAGAAATGGTTTCATTCTAAGCGGGAAACGGATAAGATCGCCAAATAGGTCATGTTTACCAGATCGATATCCATGGTGTCGAAATCCATGCCCTCGTTGAGGTCTTCCAAGCGATCCTCGGACGACATCATCACGTCCTCAACGATCGGCTCCTCGTCGTCCTCCATGAGTCCCGACCCTCGCCGACTGGGTTTTCCGGAGAGGAACCGGAGAGAGCAGCTATTAGAGAACATCTGAACACCGGAGCATGCCTGCACGTCTACGACACATCAGCATGCGTTTCTTACATGGCGTGCTGCATGTGGCTCCTCATCTTGGCGTACTGCATGCTGGCCCGTTCCTGCTGCTGCCTGGCCTCTGCTTGCTGCCTCTGAGCCAGCATCCATGTGACCTGGGTGCTGGGGACAGGGAAAGACATACAGCTCAGTCATACTTTTAACCCTTCCGCCCCAAGTGTGCAAGACACGTGCAGTTAACACAAAGAGGGATTTCCTTTTCAAAAGGTTTGAGGGAGGTCATAAGGGCTCGGTTTAGTGTTGTGTTCTGCTATAGGAAGACGTGTCAGTACTTGTAGTCCATAGGGGCTTGGTTTAGTGTTGTGTTCTGCTATAGGTAGATGTGTCAGTACTTGTAGTCCATAGGGGCTTGGTTTAGTGTTGTGTTCTGCTATAGGTAGATATGCGTCAGCGCTTGCTTGGTTTAGTGTTGTGTTCTGCTATAGGAAGATGTGTCAGTACTTGTAGTCCATAGGGGGCTGGTTTAGTGTTGTGTTCTGCTATAGAAAGACAGGCATCAGTACTTGTAGTCCATGGGGGCTTGGTGATGGTGCTGCTGGTGGGGCATGGGCTGGGACGGCTGCTGTTCTGACGTCATGGCGTACACGCCCATGTAGCTGTCGTCCGCCCTCATCTTCTTGGGGTCCCTCAAGACGGTGGAGGTGAGGTGGGGCGAGGGCATCATCACCGGTGTCTGGGCTCCCTGCTCGCGGTTCATCCACACGGCGTCCGTGCTGCTGCAGCTGGTCTCCTCTGCCGAGCGAGAGGACGCGGTACGGTTAAAACGAAACGGGAAGAATGAAATAAATGTGTACATCAACAAGATTTTCATTTGTGTTTCTGAGAAAGCTTTTGGAAGAATTCCAAACGCCGCCGCCGCCGCCGCAAAGCCCTTTACCTTCTGGCAGTTTCCGCTTGCCGGTGCTGGCTGGCTTGGCCTTCTTGCTCCTGATGGTGGAGCCACGGCTGCTGATGCCGCTGATCACAGACATGGTGTCGTCGTCTCCTCCAGCCTGCAGGGAGTTCCTGTAGGAGATGAGAGGCAGCCAGCAGTCCTCCCGCTGCAGGGCCATCTGGAAGGTCATGAACCGCTCCAGGTACAGGTGGCTGCGGGGAAAAAGACCCCGAGGGAACGTTCGGTCATCGGGTGGTTCCGCCTCTGGGAAGGTCGTCACCGGTCACCGTTACATACAGATGAATGTCGTTGGCTTCTCGTTGGAGTTACTTACACAGTCTTCTTGTCCTGCCGTAGAAGTTTGGAGGAGAACTCGCTGAGAATGTCCAGAAAGGCAAGGTTGAAAGGTGGGTTTCCCTCTCCCTGAGGACTGGGTTCCTTGAAGGCAAACTCAATACCATCCCTGAATAGAGCAGGAGATACGTTTGGTAACAAGATGGCCGACGTGTCAATCCACAGCGACTGTAATATTAATGGACGATAAAACCCCCCTTTATTTACATCATATCTAGGCCTTTCCCTGGTCCACACTTACTTGTGTAACATGGCTATGGCCTCCCTGGTCTTCAGCTGGTCCAGGCCGAAGGTCAGGGAGAACCGTCGAGCCAGCTCTTTAATACCGCAGAACGAGGACGAGGAGCGGTCAAAGTTGCACCCCAGATCGGACAACATCTCGTTGAACAACTGAAAGGCAAAAGCGTAAACCCTTTAAAAAAAAAAATTTAACACACAAATAAAATATGAAATATATTTTTTCAAATGTGGTTGGATGAGATTTTCAATATTCACTGTCTGTTTTCCCCTCAGATGGCTTGTGTACGAGCTCTGTAGTTTGAGTAGCTAAGCATTGACTTACCTGCTGCAAACTCAGAATGAGAGTCTTGGCACATTGGATTTTATCAATTTGTCTTGTTTTACCCATGGTCTCCTTAATGATGTCGCCATAATCATTGTAATACTGCGGAACAAATGACAAAAGACCAACTTTAATGGAGAGATATTAAAAAGACCGATTACCTCGAGAAAAGTTGGGAAAAGGGGGGAAAATACCAACCCTCATGTACTGCTTGAATATGTCTGCTCCGGTGTTCATCTCCACCACGTTGTAAATGATCAGTTTGCAATAGGCTGCCAGCAAGTTTCGCCTTTTATGTAACGCCTCGATCTTGCTGGCCTCGTCATCTTGCTGCCCGTCTGCAAAACAAAAGTGACATAAGCCCTGACGCACCCGTGTTTACGCCGACTCCCGCCCAACTCCCCTCAACCCCCCCCCCTCGTAGGGACGGGCCTGCGGGACTCGAACCTGCGCTGTTGCTGTCCTCGTCCTGGTCGATGAAGACGTGGTCCAGGATGAAGTTGAGGAGCTCAGCCTGGAGGGACGAGTCGGGCGTGTAGATGAGGGACTCCAGCTGATCCCGGCCCGACGACACGATCTGGTGGCTGAAGATCATCAGCGCGTCGCACAGGATGGTGAAAGCCTGGGGGAGTGAACAAGCAGGAAAAAAAAGGGCTTGAGCAACCCAACAGCAGGAGAACCAGGATTGGAGGGAGGTTTGGTTTGAGACGGGACCGTTCTCTGGAGTGGACCCACCTGCTCTTTGACTGTGGTGTTGACGCTGGTCAGGTACCGCTGACACATCAGGCAGAAGGCCCTCATCTGCTTCCTCAGCGTCACCATGTCCCCCTGGGGAGGGGGGGAGGGGGGAGGGAGAGGGAGAAGGGGGGGGGGAGAGACACGGTCGGGCCGCCGTTTCGATTCACCCCTGTTGTCGTGTTTCACCGCACGTGAGGAGAGGAGGGGGGTGAGCACGGGTTACCTTTTTGGAGCTGCCCTCGGAGACCTTGGCCAGATGCCAGAGGATGATGTAATGTGTGCACTGCATCGCGTGGATGACAATCTGGAGTGGGGGGTGGGGGGGAGACAAGTTAGGAACAGCTGGGGTGAGAGCATGCTGGTCAAACTATGCTGGCGGGTCAGGCTTTACCTGCTCGGGCATATCCCCGTTCTGAAGACCCGTGTTGAGTAGTTTATAATTGCTGGCGAATAAATCCCATTGAGAGAGGTCGTGTGCGCTGTGGGAGGAGAGAGAGACATAGAGAGAGAGAGACAGAGAGAGACACAGAGAGAGACACAGAGAGAGACAGACAGACAGAGAGAAAGAGACAGACAGACAGACAGACAGACAGAGAGAGAGAGAGAGAGAGAGAGAGACAGAGGGAGAGAGACAGAGAGAGAGAGACAGACAGACAGACAGACAGACAGACAGACAGACAGACAGAGACGTGGTTTAAATCAGGGTGTGACAGCGACGGGGCGTGACAACTGAATGAGCACCACAGTGGCGAGGCCTACGGTCGTACTTGTGGAACGCAGTGATTCTCTTCAGCGTGGACAGAACCTGGTACGCATCATCTTCATCTGGCTCCTCCCCCTGGGAAAAACAGACTGAATCGCATCACCAAACGAAACCCCGTCGTTCCCTCCCCCCGGTCTGAACGCGAACGTCGCGCACCGCAAGATGATCTTCGTATCCCCCTCAGCTTACCTCTTGCAGAAAGTCCTCCAGCAGCCTGTTGAACTTGTCCACCAGCTCGTCCAGCAGCTGGGAGCGGGAGATGTCGACCTTGTTGAAGATGGTGAACTCCTCGTTGCAGAGGGCGTGGTAGGTCATGGAGCACGCCTCCAGGACGTCCGTCTCGGTGTGCTTCTCCACCACCTCTCGTATCTGCCGCATCAGGGCCTCCAAGTGCTACGCGCACAGACACACGGGCGCACGCGTACACACACACACACACACACACACACGGTAAGCCGGAGAGTTTGCGATAAATAATGATTTCCGTGCGACTGCTTTTCCCCTCACAAATCGTTTTGGTTCACCTTTTCTAATCGACCGGTGGTGTAGATTTCTAGGTCGAAGAACTGCGGTAGCTGGAGTAAATTGGTAACTTTCTCCGCGTCCACCGAGTACTGTGAGGAGATTAAGAGTGAAGAACAAGCGAGAGTTTAATTGAGTCTCGGGGGGTAGAAGCAAACTTGGCCAATTTGGATAATTGGACAAATTAGTATGGAAGCAGACACCTTAGCCAGCAACAGAGGCAAAGCCACGGCAAAAATCTCCGTTATTTTCGTCCGGTCATCCTGCTGGGTCTTCTTCTCCTTGGCGGTTAAAACCTTTGGGAACGATTCACATGAGCCCAATAAAAAGGCAGACAAGCTTCAGGAGATGGGAACAGCGCCCCCTAGCGGAGGGCTAGGCGCTGTGGCTGTTGGGGTTTGGCAGCAGGACTCACCCTCTTGCCTGTCCCCCGGCCCACAGGAGGGTGGCACTCACAAGCCTGCCGTACGGCGCAGAGCATCAGCTCTATCAGGGCCGTCTCTTGACGGTCTGTCAGGGCTGGAAAAGAGATAAAAAGAGATAAAAGAGATACCAATATAAGTAGGGGAGGCAGATACAAATAGGAGAGATATCTAGATAAATGAGACATAGAAGATAGGAAGGGAGAGAGTGTGAGAGACTGTGAAACAGAGAGACAGAGAGAGACAGAGAAAAGAGACAGAGAGAGACCGAGAAAGAGAGAGAGACAGAGAAAGAGACAGAGAGATAGACAGACATGGAGAGACAGAGAGAGAGACGGAGACAAAGAGAGACGGAGAGACAAACAGAGACAGAGAGACAGACAGAGACAGAGAGGACAGAGACAGACAGAGAGAGTTCCTCCTCACCCTCCTCCCCTGGCATGGGCTCGTCCAGCAGCAGGCTGATCATGCTCTCCCAGTCCTTAAGCAGCTCGGACGCACACTCCCACAAGCTGTCCACCAGGTAGGCACCGTGCTCATGGAGCTGCAACACAGGAGCCGCGAGGCTGGGGCTGAGTCTAGGGGTGAGGCTGGGGGCTGAGTCTAGGGGTGAGGCTGGGGGCTGAGTCTAGGGGTGAGGCTGGGGGCTGAGTCTAGGGGTGAGGCTGGGGGTCAGGCTAGGGGCTGAGGAGTCTAGTGGTGAGGCTGGAGGTGAAGCTAGGGGTGAGGCTGGGGACATTCCAGTTCCAGTCAAATCCAGACTCAGCACTTATTACAAATCCAGATCCATTTGGTCTGGTAAACTTGTGCTACTTGCTGAAGGCACGATTTGCACACGTCGCTTTGGATCAAAGCATCCACTAAATCGATAAATGGATCAAACGGGATGCGTGAAATGTCAAGCAAGTCCCACCATCATAATAGCTTTAGGGTTACCGACAGAGGCGGTGCGGAGACCCACCTCACTCTCCAGGAAGAAGAAGACTGTGGTTTTGATGAGGCTGCCGTTGTGACTCTGCCGCCCCCTCCTGGGCATCCCCTCCTCCTCCGGACCCCGGTGGCTGAAGAGCCTGCGAACGACAAACGCTCCCACATCAGCGTGGGCCTCGGCTCCGGGTCGCCCCTCGCCCCTCCCCGTACAGGCGTTCCCCCTTCCGCAGCCAGAGGGGAGGGGGGGGGGGGGGGACCACGGAATCCAGGAGAGCCGCGTCCCGCTTCTACTTCCGCCAGGGGATTCGATCCGACTTACTTCTTGTAGAGGAACTCCCCGGCGGCCACGGCCAGGGGCCTGTGAGCGGAGTAGACCAGGTGGTACACGCTCTCGCAGTCCTCCGCGGTGAGCACCTCGTCGCTGCTACTGCGGTGGGAGAAACGACACACATTCTCAGTGGAACAAGCTGAGGATGACAGGTGCGGTTTTAAACGTCAGATTCGGAGCCCATTTCGGCGACGGTGTTCAGTACGACGGCGAAGGGCATGCTTTTGAGGGCTCTGTAAACAATTTGTTTTAGAACGATAGACAACTGTGCGCTGTCATCAACTCAAAATACAGGGATACTTACTGTAAGACCAAGGTCAGTAGCTTAATGGCTTGAACAGCGACGTCATACTCCTTGTCCAGGGTCATGGACACAATGCGGTCCTGTCAACGACAACGGCATTAATATGTGAGCAGCCCGGCCGGACGTCCGGAGCGCCCGGGGTCAGAGAGCCGAAGGCAGGGACGGGCTCACCTTGAAGCGGCTGGTGAACAGCTCCAGACGGGCGTTGAGTTCACGGTTGTAGTACAGACCCTGGAGAGCCGTCAGACACTTCAGCCTCACCTCACCTTGCTGCCAGGGAGAGAGAGAGGGAGAGAGGGCGAGAGAGAGGGAGAGAGGGAGAGAGGGTGAGAGAGCGAGAGAGAGGGAGAGGGAGCGAGAGCGAGAGAGGGTGAGAGAGAGGGAGAGGGAGCGAGAGAGGGTGAGAGAGAAATGGAGAGAGAGAGAGGGATAGAGAGAGGGAGAGAGGAAGAGAGGCAGAGATGGAGAGAGAGGGAGAGAGACGGAGAGAGGAGTGGGAGAGAGAGGGAGAGAGAGAGAGCGAGGGAGAGATGGAGAGAGATGGAGAGGAAGAGACGGTCAGAGAGACGGAAAGAGGGGGAAAGAGAGAGGAGGAGAGAGACATGGAGTGAGGTGGTTTAGGTATTTTCGATGCAGTTCCCCACTAAACGGAATATGCATTGGAATTGGAGTTGGGGGGGGGGGGGGGGGGGGTTAGACCAGTTTCTGAGGACATGACTAGGCTCACCTTGTCGTGCATGGTCCATCCAACGTACTTCAGATAACTGTCATTGAGAAAAGCGTCGCTGTACATTTTCATCCATACCCCAATCTCCTCTATGCAGATTGCTCGGATTTCAGCTATAGCATCGCTGATAAAGAGAAAATAGGCTTAACAAATACATTTGTTTCTAAGTGTTTAACATTTAGCTCATTTTGTAGTAAGCTGTAATGTAGCTTTAATGCATATAATCAAACATGAAGCGATAGTGAGGCATCTTAATGGCCTAGTCGATTCTTGGCTAATCTGTAGCCACGTGGGCCATAAAGCAAATTGCCTTTGTTATTGTTGATGTCTCGTCTTTAACACAAGGTGGCGACCTAGAGCCAAAGATCTCAAGCAAGAGCTCAGAGTTTGCAGTGAGATTTGAGCAGCTCGCCGACTTCGCCAAGATCTGCTGACTCAGCGGTGGCGATCAGTTTCCAAACCAAAGGGGAGAGGGTGGGGGGGGGGACCATGTGACATCACAGCAAAACCTTTCCTCGAGACCAACGCCACTCTAAACACGGTTCGAAAAATCACCAACCGGCACATGCTGCGGTCGAAACGTTCGAGCCCGCTCCGCGAACATACCGGTATCTGTGAACGAACACCCCTTTGAATATGGCGTTCATCATGTTCTCGATCTCATCTTGATTCTCCTGGAGCTGGAGGGTGAAGCAGAAGGGCGAAGGGGATATTAAAAAGGCCTGTAGACGAGGAGGTTTTGGTCGGACCCTCCCCGCTTGAAGCCCCCCCTCTCACCTCTTTGCGCTTCTGTAACAGGAGCTCCAGACGGTCGTTGGCTCGCTTTCCCGCGACCTTGTTCCTCTCCGCCTCGTACTGCCTCTGCGTGTTGTCCATGTTGATACTGAGGTTCAGAGCCACATTCACCAACGCCGTCATCAACTTCATTGCTGTGGAAAAAGAGAGAGAGAGAGAGAGAGACAGAGAGACAGAGAGAGAGAAAGTTAGAACTTTTACACCCTAATCCCGTTAAACCAAAACCGCATGCGTAAGAAACTCAAAATTGTCTGACAACGAAAGTTTCAACGGACGCTTGAAACGTTCCCACCTGTCACCACGTCCCCTGGTACTGACCTGCCAGCGTGCTGGTGTGTCTGAAGGCCCGGACCTGCGAGTCCGACAGGCCCGTGAGCAGCGAGATGACCGTGTCCATCATGTACTCGTCGTAGATGATGCTGTACTGGCACTGCCGCACCAGGACCCCGATGAACTCGCAGAAGCTCGACTTGAACTTCTTCCACTGCGGCCCGGCCATGGTTAGCGGATAGTCACCGCTATCCTGTAATTAATATCCACACAAAACAGCGTTACACCGATTAGCGCTTGTCCCCACTGGCGCGCACGATCTCACGGGGGGCCCTGGGAGCGTACCTCGTCGAACTCTTCCGTCATTTTGCGGATGATCTCGGAGTTCTGCATGTTTCGAAACATCTCGGCGCTGACGGCACCTGTGGACGCAACACAATCCAGTGACGTCGGCCGAGGCGACCTTTGACACCTGAGCTAGTAAAACAACAACAACAACAACAACAAGGAGGACTGACCTTTACAGCCAGAGCACTGGATGAAGAAGTTGATCAAGTCCAGGAGGGCCGTGTCCCGGTCATTCTTGTACGACTCGATCCAGTCATCTACCACCGACTGACCACACAGATAAATACATCACTTCAGTACTTCGTTACGAACATTAGGAGACGGTGATCCGACCCGTCGTCGCACGACCCTCCGGCTGGTCAGCACCTACCTGAGTGGCACTTTTCCCCATCTTCACCACCTCGAACAAGGTCATAGTGTCCATCCCATTGTCCTGGTGTTGGCCGTTCACTCGGCCCACCCCGGCGCCCTTTCCTCCGGCCCCACCTTTGGCCTTCTCTCCTGAGGTTTTCTTCCCCTTCTTCCCAGCCTGGCAGGAAGCGTCAGAAAAACCACGTGACCAACGCGTAAACGCATGTGACGTACGCAGGAGGCCTGGCGCGGCATGACAACGGTCATGCATCACATGACCTCGTTTGAGCACACAATAGTTTGACGTGTTGTAAAGTAACTGGGAATCGTATGCCCGGAATTACGCCTCCAACGAGGGACCCTTAGTTGTATTCGCAGACTCACTTTTCCTTTCCATGTCTTTGCGTTCTTTCCATCCGGGTCCTCAAGGTCTGTATCAGATGACAACTGTGTATCAGCCTCCCTGGGGACAGTTCAAACATATTTTGCTTTATAGCTTCATGAAACGATTTCCCTCCCCCGTCCATGCATAGCAATTTGGGAAATGTAAATCGCATTACGACAGTACTCACTGAGGAAACTGGAAATCTGAATGTAACTCTTGTGCTGCTATCATTTCTTTAACATTTTCTTTTCAGACTTGCAAATCAGGATGGACTTCCCCTCCTCAAGATCTGACCTATTGGATGCCTGGTCGTCACGGAACTTAAACCTTGAACAAAAGAACACAAGCAAACTGTCTTCATAATATTTCTTTTTCTTTTTTACTTATAGTCACACTATTGGCTGTTATCTCCATAGTAATTACCAGTACCACGAATTGAAAACGAATACAAATGTCAAATTCCAAACTGCAAAAAAGCTTTAAGATCTTCAATTTACAGGTTAAAGGTCATGGTTGTTGACCATGGTTGGTTAGTGGTAAGAATTGTAAAATATAATTTTGGCACAGATATCACAGAACGGTTCTCGTGCCTTTTATGGTGCGATAGAGCATCACATGGTCACGCACTTGACAGTTACATAGACATAAATGAAGTTGCCAGATATTGAATTAGCGAAAGACCAGAAAACACATTAAAAAAGCATTTATTTCACTTCATTTTGAACCATTTTCCGTGCCAGATTAAAAACTATACTGCTACGTTCTTAAAAAAATACTCCATCTTTTTTCATTGCCATTAGATAATGTCGTGTGCTTTACTAGGCTATTATGGCTGACGAAGTACTATTGCCATTGAGTTCATTAGCAAGCTAGAGCAACGCTTAAAAAAAACAATCGCCACTATCTAGTTATCACTAGTTATCACTTGAGATATCTAATTCGATGCCTGCCAGCTGGCTCGGCTACCAAGTGATCGGCTACTATCAACTAATAACGACAATACACTTAGAACTGGTGGTGGTAGACAAAACATGCCCGCGGCTTAAGCAAATGTGTAAATGTCAGACTAGGTAGGTCGATTTTTTACTGTCCCAAGTATTATTGTGTTGAAATTGTCAGCGTGTACTCGGTACTGTTGCTTCATTCACCAGCTATCCTTAGCCAACTACCAAATCTTGCTCTTCCGTGTAAACAATGTTTTTGTCGCTCTCCATTTTTTGACAGCGGGCTGGCTAAACGTCACACTGAACGCTAAACCAGTTTCACTCATTGAAATGGGTTATATACAAATACTTTTGCCTGCTATCATTGAAAGCTGCAACATTATATTGCTATCTTATTCGTCAAAAAAATCACTAGCGCTTGTCAATTCGTATGGACATTGTGTTGACATAAAAGCTAGCAGCGGTTTGACTAAACTAGCCAGCAACCAAACGTCGAAGTCGAAGGTGGCCGAGTCGTGCTAGCTGACTAGCTACAGTAGTTAGCGAGCTAGCACTAGCTAGGCTAGCTATCTTAGCGAGCTAACTTGCGCCTTGTAGGGCAATCACTTCTTTTAGCCAACGCTCGTGCTCACCTGACATATGAGCACGCAGACCGAGCAGCAGACCTGTTCATCACTTCCTTAATAACCAGTACAGCTACATACAACCACAGAATCCCTGAATCTTATCCGCCATTTTACAACTTACCTCGCTGTTTGAATCAATCCCTTGCTAAAAACACAAATCAAAATGATCCAGATGTTGCAGAAGTTATGACGTTTTTACGTGTACTACTTTTCAAGTCCAACAAATGTCATTAATCACTTTTAGAAATGACGTTAGTGCTTTGAGCAATCTTATTCCGTAGAATTCTATAGCTACACTAGAGCTAGCATGGCTCAGTTTGTTGTTTCGATACTAGCTAGCTAGATTTGTGTAGCACATGCACCACCTGTCGGCAATTTTGTACAGTACACTTATTGAAATTACGCATGCACGGAGCTTAACTGTAAATGTATCCCAGGTAGAGGATTTCAATGCTCAGCCTAGATTTCTTTTCATATTGAAATGGCAGACTTGTCATGCATAAATATAGCTCTTTGCATGTCCGTAGTCATGTTCAACCACACGTCAGTGCGTTTCAGACTTTAGATGGAAACAGATCGAAGAGGTAGGCTACTTTTTTACGCTCATTTCTGTTTCAGATATCACTAAAGGTTTGTCCGTTAATCTGTTACCCTTTCCTTCCTATTTTAATCTATTGCTCCAATCCCGTTTCTACTGTGCTCAGCTATTGGTCCTTACATAGTTTAAGAGGGGGGGGGGGAGAGGAGGTTTGAGGTCATATTATAAGGTTAAAATACCTTTTTTAAATTCCCAATATAGGCTTCAGAGAGAACGGTCTTTGAATCAAAGAACTGTATCTTGATCAAAATGCAGGTGCTATTTCAAAGGATGGACATGAGAAACGTTTCTACGTCAAAGGATGTCAACATTCATTACAGACGCAATTTACAGAGGGCAGAAGCTTTAATATACCGATATAAAAATAATATGTACATTAAAGGAAATAACCATTTACTACACACTGCCCAGATCCCTTATCACAAACGGTCACAATTTACACACAGACAGCTTTGAATAAATATTACAGTAAACAGAGCTGATAGAAATTATCAGAAGAATCTGCTGGAATATTGATATTTGTACATTACATCAAGACCAAAAAAAACAACATTTTCCTAAATATGTTGGCTAATTACAGATATGTGCAAATGTGACAATACTTGTAACTTACAGTACTAATACTTGTAACTTACAGTACTAATGCTTGTAACTTACAGTAATGCTTTGTATCAATAATACGTCTCCATTGACCAATTTTCTATTTTTACAGTTTAGTCACAACTACAGAATGATAAAACATTATGAGTGCCATTTCCACCTGCACCACTTTGACCTTTATACTAAAACAATCTCTTAAAAGTTAGTGTACATGACCTTTCTTCAATGTACATAGAAAAGCTATACAAGTTTTTCCATGTCACTAAAGGGAATGATCAATTCTTGTATTCTAAACATACATTGCAAATAATAAATAAATACATAGTTGGAAGTATTCAGCTTGTCAAGCATTGCTATGGGCAAAAGTCAATATTCATTGTACAAGTGTCCCGTCCAGTACAGTCTATTAAATTGAGCATATTCAGACAACAGTGTTCAAAAAACACCACAAAGATGTCCTGAAACAATTGACCTACGAATATCCTACAAATAGTGGTGAATTATAGTGAGAAGAGGTGTATTCCACAGTGACGCAAAATAAATATTTGCAGAAAAAAACCAAAACTAAATGCTAACAAAGATTTGCAGAATGAACAACCACAGGCACGATATATTTACAAGGTCAAAAGATCATAAAACCTGAATAAATTCAAAACTAAACAGAAACGTAAGGGAGTGCTATGTTGGTGCCTCCTTTTGATCAAACACCAAGGACCAGATTGAATGCAAGCCCAGGTGACAGCTGGGACAGGTACTGAGCAGGTGAGGATGACTAAACTGACAGACCCCGCTGATATCAAACAGAAGCTGGGCGCACGCTCGGCATTTTTCTGATCGCTTCTACGCGAACGCTTCTTCGCTAGGGGGCAGTAAAATATAGTCTTTGCACCAGACTTTTACATGGCAGGTTTAACAGCTTCTGTGCAGGTTTATCAAACGAAGCCAACCATGGCAACGCTCAAGACATGATGACACCAAGCTACCTTTGACAGGCACAAATCTCGTTATTTACATACATTTCGTAATACATTTCAAAAAGGCAAATTACAAGACGCAAATCCCCAAATTTGCAATCCAATGGCAGTTTTACACAAAGCTGTGAGCTAGACAGAAGTTCGTGGAACCAACTGACCTATGTGCGTGACGTAACGGACTAACATTCATAAGTGGACGTAGTTATCGTGTTTTTATGTATAAACAGTTGAACAGTATGGGGGTTAGACTTGTCAATGATTTCGGAGAACATGCACAAAATGCGCTCTCACACCATCTAGACACACACACACACACACACACACACTCTTTGGCTGGACGGTGGCTTTCACTTCCCTCCGTACATCCTCTCAATGTCGGTGAGATAGTGATTCTTCAGCTCTTTCCTCTTCAGCTTGAAGGCGTCTGTCACCAGACCAGTCTCTGGAGTCCAGGGCTCTGGACTTAAACGGACTTTCACCGGAATCTCGAAACGTTGCAGTTTGACTAAGAGGAAACAAAATACTTTAAGTTGTTTTGTTTTTTTTGATCATTACGTAATTACGTTCGAACCAAGATGATGCGTTTATTCTATGAGTACCGTTTTGTGATGTTGGCACATCGTGGTTTTTACAGGGAAGGACTTACTTGAAGCTGCAGCCTCTTTGATGGCCTCCAACACCTCCTTCTCCATAGCCGGGTGGTTGCAGATCTCCTCCCATGTGCTGGTAATCCCATTCTTACTGGCCCGTTCAGTCAGCTGCTTCTGGTTTGGCACCACAAAGCTAATCACATAATTCTCTTCGCTGAAAGAGAAGAACGTTTGAAAACCGTAAAAAACCTTGGAACTGCGGAGACGGGAACAGTTCCTATCTGTAGCCGAGCTGTACCTGTTTGCGTAGGCGCAGATGTTGTCGATGAGGGGGCAGTTCTTCAGAGCCGACTCCACTTTCCCCAGTGAGACGTACTCCCCAGCCTGCAGCTTGACCAGGTCCTTCTTACGGTCTGTGGAAAAGGAAGACAGGTCCGTTCATAGATGAGGTCATCAGACAACCAATCACACGCAGCGAGGTAGGAGGATCTGTGCGCGCATCACGACACCCCCCCCCCACGTGTCTGAATGACAACGCGTTGGTGAAGATAGGGCCCGCCGCCGACCAGCAACTCACCCACTATCTGAAGACAGCCGTCTGGGTGGATCTCGCCCACATCGCCGGTGCAAAACCACCGCTGGCCCTTCTCGTCCACCACAAAGTCCTCGTTCAGGTGATCGCTCTTGTAGTAGCCCATGGTGACGTTGGGCCCGCCGATCATGATCTCTCCTCGGGGGTGGGGCTTGTCCTGGCTCGTGTAGCCACCTTGTGAATAACAATGGCAGGTTAGAAGGGAGCCGGGTCACAGAGTTGGCGCCTTCGACAAACAACCGTCTCATCACGAGGAAGCAGGAAGTCACGGCATTCTGGAAGCACGCAAACATTTACGCAAATATGTGGCAGTCCCATGCAAAATAGAGGAACGTTGCACAAAGCTGTTCGGCTGCAGTAGTTTGTGTCGCCAGGAAAAGACAGTGGATGCAAAGGAGCCACACGTGAAGCTGTTTTCTTCCCCCTGAAGCGTGTTCGTACACTCTGGAGGGACGGGGGGGTTTGGGGACGGGGACGGGGGGTTGTTTCAGGTGGTTAACCAACGTACCTTCCACCCAGTCTTTCAGCTTCAACTCACAGCAGACGAGGGGGGCCCCGACTCGCCCTGTACTGTAGTCGGCCACTGAAGAGAGAAAACAAAAGACCACAGATAAGGATGAAAAGCAGGGAACCTGAGGACAACTGATCAGATAGCTGCTATGTGTGCCACAAAACTGTTTTTGTGTCGTAAACAAAGCCAACAGGTCTGGCTGTGTACACTAAATAGGGCACACCCTCAGCGTCCATTTATCTAACTGGGACTTGGTTCTTTGTCCTTGACTGACATGGCAGATTTGAAGGGCTGATTTGAAGGTCTAGCACAGTGTTGTCCAATCCTGGTCCTGGAAGGCCACGGTCCTGACAGTTTGAGATGTTTCCCTGCTCCAACACACCTGATTCTAATGAATGGGTTGTTATCAAGCTCTGCGGTAGCCTCATAATGACCCCTCATTAGAATTAGGTGTGCTGGAGCAAGGAAACATCCCAAACTGTCAGGACAGTGGCCCTCGAGGACCAGGATTGGACACCTCTGGCCTAGCATCTAATCAGCATCTAGTGCAGTGGTTGACGACTACAGATTCCTTATCATTTTTTATTTGAATACTGCGTGTCAAAATTGAAAGGTAAACACTAGCAACTGAATGAAGTAGCTGTGAATTTACAGACTAGTATCACCATATACAGTACGCTGTATTTGGTACAACCAACAGCATTAATATTACAGAACTCATTCCCTGATGTGGCATTTTCCAACAGTCAACCATTCCTGTGGTATCAACAACCAATTATCGGTCTTCATGTCACGACAGGTTTCTGCTTGAACAGACCCACTTACAGGAGACTGGGCTGCACACATGCACAGAAGAGCCCCTAGGGCTTCTCTAAAGACCGTTTCAAGGTTGCTTGGATGGGACCAAAACTAGGGGAAAGCCCAGGTCATCAGCATTTTCTCTCCAGCTTCAAATTTTCCTAACAAGTCATTTAATTTCTTTGAATTATAGACTTGAAAGCCTGTTATTCTCCCTCTTATGAAACGGTCTCAGTGCACATGAAGTTCCCCTGCCCCGCCGTCTCACTCTCAGTGATGGTTCCGGCTCCGCAGGTCTCCGTCAGCCCGTAGCCCTGCCCCACCGGGCAGCAGAAACACACGTTCATAAAGCGCTGGGTGGCGGAGGACAGCGGCGCCCCTCCCGACAGCATCATCCGGATGTTTCCGCCCAGCAAGGCCTTCACCTTCTTGAACAGAATCCTGCGCCCACACAGTTGACGAGACGTTAGCGAGGTATGACTACGCGCTTTCCCCACAGGTCCCCCCCAACCATGTCGAAAGGACGTGCACAAATAAACTGGAACCCAAACGGCAGAGAAGCCTCTCTGATTTCAAGCCATACGGTCTTTATGCAGGCTGCATTAGTGCATTTATCTGCCTGATAAGATTGGATCCAGTATCAGGTGCGAGGTAAGGAACGTTCTAGAAGGACCACGGCCGAGGTGTACTCACAGGTTACAGATGGGGGCGTCATAACCCATTTTAATCTGCTCCAGTTTATAGTTGTAGCCCAGCCTGAAGAGAGTCCTCTGCATGTAGTTCATCTCCTGCACCTTGTTCATCACATTTTTATAGATGCGGTCCATTATTTCCTGTTAGATAAACAGAAACCAGATCATCAGATCTCTCGTTTCCATGGACGCACGTGTACAAATATTTACAGCGCAGGAAGTCATCTTCGGCTGCATTTCATCCTTTCATAGACAAATGGTTTGACACTCTCTAGGTCATTCTTAAAGAGGAACATGTTTTTTTTTTTTAAGGGACAGACTTTTCTAGAAGTTTTCTTACCGGAACAGCTGCCATCAGCGTGGGCCTTAGCACAGAGCAGTCACCTTTACTTCCCTTTTTGATCTTGGTTGACTACGGAGGACAAATATTCAGATGATCCTTCCACTATTGGTGTCACATTCAATGTTTTTTTTTCATTTTCTTTTCTTTCTAGACTCTAGTACCTGGTCAGAGAGAGTCTGTGGTGACGAGTATCCGATCCTGCATCCGTACGTCACGCAGGAGATCTCTGCAGTCATCTCCAGCACGTGGGCCAGGGGCAGGTACCCGATGTACGTGTCGGTGGGCCTGCGGAAGAACGTGGGAACAAAGCAAAAGACCAAAAAATTCAAAAATCGAGACGCTGGCATCCGTACCGCAACCACAGCGAGCGAAGGGGAAGCTCGATCACATGATCGACAGAGGACGGTGCACATGGATCACCGAGTCACGGGGTAAAGGGTTTACCATCACATTTAATTTGATTTGTAATCTCCCATCTGGGTTATGGCCTGCACCAAGTCGGCCTGTGAATCCCCAGCCCCCGGTACAACACCTGGCTGAAGTAAAGCCCCTCACCCTAGGCCAGGAATCCTCTCGCATTGGCCCGTCATCCCGGCTATCAGGTTACTGTGGATGATCATGACGCCTTTGGGTCGTCCGGTGGAGCCGCTGGTGTACATGACAACGGCCAGATCTGTGGGCTGGGGCGACTGGACCTCTATGCTCACTGGTAGGAGAGAGGAACACACACACACACAAACACACACGCACCTGTCACTAAATAGGATAACACCGTAAGAGTGTCAACAGCTCATATCTGATTGGGCTCCTATAATCCAGTGTCTTATCTGCTTAATGCTCTTAGGGACATAAGCATGACATATATGCACTCAAGTGTCAACTCAAAGTGTCCTTTTGGTGTTTGACGTTGGATGTTTGTTTGTTTTTTTTCTCCCCCAACTCACAGTTCTCTGGTTTGGCTCCAAGCTCTTGTACAGCCTGCATGCTGTGGATCTGGATGCTGTCTGGGTAAGCGGTCTTGCTGATGGTCTTGTTGTCCACATAGATAATGTGCTTCACATTTGGAATCTCTCCCAGCACATGCTGTAGAGGACAGACAGATCGTTACAATGTTTCAGCGCGTTTCTGTTGCAAGGTTAGGGTCTCGTTGTCCAGAATGCGCTGTAAGGGACAGACCCGACCTATTAATACAAACGTTTAAACAGTATTTCTTTTGGTTTTGCTGTCACAAACAACCTGTTCTTTTTTCAGAGTTTTTTGTGGTTGACATGCAACCCCCCCCCCTCCCCCCACAAATGAAGAGATTGACTGTACTTTGAGTTTGGTCTCCAGAAGTTCTGCACTAGTGATGAGGTGAGTGGCCCCACAATCCTTCAGTCCAAAGGCCACCGCTTCCTCCCCCAGCGTAGCGTACAGCGTCACCACTGCAAAACGCAAGCAGAATTCTCATTAGTGCGTCAGGTCAACGACAAAGCGAAACCAATCCGGGCGTCCTAAAAATTCCGGGTGTCGCTAACAGCGCGGCCCACGCTCACATGGGAAGTTGCGTCGGAGGCAGGCCTGCGCAGTGATCATCCACTCGGCCCTCGTCTCGCAGAAGATGGCGATGGTGGCCTTGGGCTGTTGGCCCAGCGCTGCCAGCCCGCTTCCCAGGTGGTCGATGATCTGATCCACCTCGTCATAGGACAGCCACCTGTACTCCCCCAGGATCAGCTGCAAGACAACATCACCGCCCCTCCCCAGAGTGAGCTTGGCTGGCCGTCAGCACACGGTATGAGCGTATCGGATTAAGGGCGACTAGCTAGATGGTGCCGTTGGAATCAAGCCCTGGTTGCGGATGCGAGCCAGGCGGGGGGGGGGGGGGGGGGAGGGAGCGGGGGCAAAGCACCGTTACCTTTTTGAAGACCTTTCCGTTGGGTTGCGTCTCGTTCTCCTCGCTCAGCACCTCCCTGGTCCCTAGGCAGTCGGCTTTACCGAATCGCTGCACGGCGTGTTTGAACAGCTTGTCCAGGGTGTCCTTCCCTTCAAAGTCCTCCCGGGCCAGCGAGTCAAAGTGGTCCACGGAGCGATAAGGCCCCTCGGGTGTGCCGCTGGTCGACTTGGCTTTGACTCTTTTGGCCATGGCTTTCTTCTTTCCCGGGTCAGTGAGTAAATACCATGGAACAAAGGTGATCAGCGTGTACAGCCACATCAACAGGTACACAGGCGAGAACACGATGTAATGCATGTCTATCTTGCCGCCCATGGTCGAGGACGGTGAGGGAGGAAGGAGGAGCGACGGCGCAGAGAAAAGGAGAGTGCTCTTGCGGAAAGAGAGCGCGCTTCGCCCCAAATACTTCAACGTGTGGGTGTGGAAAGGTAGACGAGCAGATACCCAGACAGCGCGAGTGAAAAGAGTCTTTGTGGCAAGCTTTACAGGTAGGTAGCAAGGGGACTGGAGGAGCAACGATTGCGCGGAAGGAGAGGAAGGGTGGGAAGGGAGGGGAGAAAATGGAGAGAAAGACAGAAATCAATGTTAGTTATTTGAAAGCTCTACAGATAGTACGCTACCTTTCCCCAAGAACCCAAGATAGGAGAGTGAATCTTGCGAAATAGCCCCAAGTTACAGCTGTTGGTTTCACAGAAGAGCCCAATGTCTGCGTTGCATGTCAAAGTGAAGGGCAGGCAGAGCGTTGGTAGGCTACAGTCCTCGCACAAACCTCGCTTTGATTGCTCACAAACAGCTGAGAAGAAGTCCTACACTCTGGAGTTATTTCCCAGAAAACCAAAGTGGTTCCACTAAGTATCAGTAGGCTTGCAGATGACTTCAAAATCCAATCCATTTTCTCTCGGCACATGTCATGCAAATTAAGAGTTGATAGAAATGTTTTATCCCAAACCCGATGCCAATTTGGCAGGGTACAATGAATGCTTATACCAGAGGGTGCGAGGCTTGTGTTTGGGAACGGAAGCAGTAGGGCATTGATTCTGCAGCGGTCTGCGGTTCATCAACAGATCTTTTGTCTAACGAATCAGATCATATGATCATTGGACGGAAGAAGAATAGTGACTGTAAAATGTTAATGAAAATGTCCCCTGAAGACAATGACTTATACAACTATTATTGTTACATAAATCAAAGAAAGGAATAAAAACTACGGATTGGCTGGAGGCGAGCAGTGCTTTAGGGTGAAGCAAGGATACTGAAAACGACATTGTTTTAGATCATTCCCTAAAACTAGTATAGTTGAAAGATGTACCACTTTGTGCAAAATTGTTTATATTGTCCTGCCTTCTTCACACTTACAGTAATACTACTCATAATCATAAGAAAAAAAATATTATAGATGCCACATTCCCCAGTTGTTTAGTCATCTTATGTTGAGTAATTTCACACCAAGATTTGAACTCATCCAACGTCATCAGGACTCATGATGACGCCATTCAGAACTCCTAGTCCTGAGATGAAACTATGCCGAACAACATTGTTTTAGGAGTCGAACATCCGTCTTATTGACATTAGTCGTAATGGAAATCTCTGTTGAGCCACTTTAATCTCCCAAACGTCAAAACACTCAATTGTCCCAAACAAGAAGGAAAACATTTGACTAAAAGAATTCAAGTATTCAAGAATTCCCTCTAGGCACCTATGAACCGAACCCGAAACCTGACTGTAATTAAGTAGCCAACCTGTTGAAGTGTTTAAGAACACAAGATGCTCAAAGTGAGTGGTTTACAGCGCTCATGTGCTACTGATCTGTCTAATCCCATTTGCTACTATTGATACCAGGGAAAGACGTAAATCTCAAATCCAAATGAATACGCACGACATTTGCAAAAGACGTAATTGAGACACTGGCAGTTATGAACATTTTACATTAAATCTTTTGGCCATTCTTAACACTCCAATCCAACTGATGACTAATTTGATTGTGTCAAGTAAAATATTCAACATTAAGAAGTCTGCTTTCGCTAGAAAAATCTAAGCTCATACATTAAGATGTCTTAATATTTTTCATTACGTCTTCATGAATTTTAAGTGGTCGACATATGTAGATGGTTAACTATTGAATTCTAATGCCACGCATCTGAGTGATCCCAGAGTCCAATCGTAAATGTTTAGAATTGATGAATATTTCAACTAATTCTGACTGAAGAAGGGCAGTAAGTCAATGAAAAGAACGACAATTCAATTACTATATGCAAATAACGTGCCATTTTAGGTAGACAAAGGTTCCGCAAAACTTTACGCAACTAAGAGCAGTGAGTTCATGCTTACCTCAAATTGACAAATTGCGCTGTAAAGTAATTTTTTGTTGAGGGGATACTTCTTGATTCTTACGAATTTAAGGAACTTTCTTGGTCAACGGTTCTATCTTTGTGCGGATGCTGTTCTGTTCTTGTTCCTGGACGGTCTTGTAGAATTGACACATGTCCTTGAAACCGCCCAACTTTTTACCGGTTAGGGCGTATTTGACAGGAAGTGATTAAGTTGTTTCCTCCAAACGTACTCAAAGTACCTGGTACTGCCGTGAGTGACTAACCCTTATTCATAGATCCCACTTAAAAAACCCAAAACGTTCTTGCTGCAAGACTAACACAGCTGTATCCTCCTGCAATAACGTATACAAAAGAATGAACGCAGTTGACCCACATAATTACATGCTTTCTTGCGCGTCTGGCCTACCAGTGCAATCGTTTGGATTCTTTTTTTACATGTTGTGTAGGTTGTATGCCAATTAGGTTGCAAAACAAAATGTTGCGATTAAAGTTGACAGTTTTATTGAACACGTTAATTGTTTTGTTGTTTTTTTAGGATCAGGGCTTGCATTTAATGGGTCGTCGCTCCAATGTACTGGCCACGCAAGCGATGAAGTCACAGTAACTAGACTTGGTCCAGACTGAGACCATAGACCGCAAGACAGACGCTAGATTTTCTCTAAAGAAACGCTGGATAACGTGATATCGTGTGTCAACATGCTTTTCTGTTATCATTTCATTCATTCATTCATTCATTGTTGTTTTGGGCTGCTTTCCAGTAGGACTCGCACGTAGGCTATCTAGAAACGTAATCCGTTATCCTTTACATTATTTATCAGGGTTATCACAAACGACACATTGATTATCTAGAAGACTCTACAGAGGGAAATATCATCAACTGTTGCAAATAAACAAAACAAGCGCATAAACGAGGGGTAATTTTAACGACCGATGTGTGTGCTTGCCTGTACAAAGACAGCGCGGGCTTCCCTTTCTTAATTTTCAGACACCTAGTTATCAAAATGCTACGAATATTACTCCATACATCTAAATAAACCAGCAAAAAAATCCCCAAATATGCAACCATTTAATTGATCCCGGTGCCTGTTAACGGTGCGAACCATAACAAGTTAGCGTTTCGTTCTTACCTCAACACAGCAGACGAGACGTCGGGGACCTACCCACAAACATGAATGACCGACAGTAACCTAAAGCTGAAAAGAGACCATCCGGAAACTTTGCGTCACATGAGTCCATATCTCTCAGCCAATGTGCTCGAGTCTGCGTCACATCCATCGAGGTTGGAAAATTGCATCAGTAGTTCTCTACTATTTGTCGTCACGCTGAAATTTGTAATATAAACAGGGCATGACGGCGGCAGACGCGAGGGTGTCTCAAACGCACGATGTATGAAGGTTTCTTCTATTTCCACCGTTTTCCTGGGAGTCCATCATTGACTTCCTTGAAGACTTCCTTTGATGGATTTTCATAGCGATATGTGAAGGCCTCCTTCAGAGATACTGCATGTCAGGCCTAATAAAGTCTATACAAATACATGTGATTCATTATTTTTATATCTCTTTGTCTGGTTTTAAGACTAGTAAAGGGCAGAATGTGCCTTAAGCTAAACGAAATATACACACCAGAGTCCATATTTGGATGAAAAAGGATTATACGGAATTGACGCGACAACTCGTAAACAGAATAGTTTAGGATGTGAACAGATTTAAGTATTACTTGCGGTCAAACCGGTGCATTTCTAGTGCGTGATTAGTGCGCCACCAAGAGGAAGACGGTGACGTCTACACGTCTACACATGGGCAAAAAAGCTTCCTATCATAACGTGTTAAAATCGCAAGTACACAAATAACACACTTTACCAACAATTGTCTTTTACTGTGTTTTCCTTTCTGAACTGGTATTTGTTTGCAAACATAACTAAATCAATACAACTCCACATTAATGAAAATACAAGCACATGATCATCACTGTTTTCCGAACACTTACTCACACCTCTAACACAACCGTTGCGAATACGAAATAGGAATGTTTTATACGCTGTACTGATATTTCGTTTCTCATGGATTTAATTTTCGGTACAGTTGAATTGTCATCAGCTGGAGTTCAGGGTCACCATTCTGAATGTCAAATGCCTTCAAAAAGTATCTCAAGGCATCATCAAGTTTGCCCTCTGAGTAACATTGTTTCCCTATTTTTACAAGTGATTCATACGTTTTCCCCTCAGTCACAGATGAATCTTTTCCATTTCCAGACTGTTTTTCAACCGTGTAGTGTTCCATTCTTTCACTAGACGCAAGCTCTGGATCACTGGATGATTCCTCCAGTACACTTTCTTCTTCTCCAGTTGCAGAATCTCCCACAATCATTGACTCATTTCCTCCTCCCCCACTTTCCTCAGCCTCAGTGTTCAGCGTTTCCCCACTGGGCTCCTCCTCCTCCATCAGAGACTCAGCATTAGTCCCATTCATTCCTCCTCCATTGCTTTCCCCATCAGAGTGGTCATCTGAAACAGCATCATCCTCATCATCCATGTCTTCTTTCAGGTCCTCTATATCCTCAATAACAGATTCCACGAAGGAACGTCTCGAGGCCACAGACGTGTTCCCGCCGAAGCTCTTTCTGACCTTGAAGGGAGCGGACAGAGGTCGGGTCGACTTGGGTGTGGAAGATCCCAAACCGTCGAAGTGTCCGTCTAGCTCACTCGTGTTCGAACGGCAACCCCCCTCATCCTCCTCGCTGTCGTAAATGACGGCCGCCTTGTTCTTCTTTTTGGCGGTGACGAAGGAGTTGTTCGCGGAGTGGTCTGAATCAGAGACGTGGCTTGCACCAAGACCGATGGCGTTCACTTTTGTGGATTTCGCAGCTGGGCTTTCACCTTCGCTGAGGCTGCCATCCATCTGCAGCGCGAACCCTGAATTCCCCTCCTGGTTCTCCTCGGGTTCCATTCCTGAAGTATCACTGGCACTGTCCTCCCATTTTAAATTGAAACTACTCGGGAGCAACTCAAATTCGTCCTCTATCTTGGAGGCTGTTTCTTTATGACTCCCTTGGCTCATATTGGATGTCTGGAGTATAGACAGTCTTTGATTTGTAAGAGATTTGAGAGGCAAGTCTGTCATGTCTCCCATGGGTTCATGTGGATGATTTGGTGACGGGATTTTAAGTTCGGGAGAGAGGTACACATCTTGTTGTATGTCTTGTTTATCAGGTGAGGGGGTGTACGCTAGACCATTGTGTTCCTCAGGTGAGGTGGAGTACTCTCGTCCACCGAGTTCCACACCGTTAGCAGTCGTGTCACCATCCTTCAGGTGAAAAGACTCATCGGTCACCTCTTGAACAGAAGCGTCATGCGGGTCAGGATCTGTCAGCCCCTCCTCAGAAGACAGATCCACGGAAAAGTCCACGTTCTTCTTTTCCTCGTTCCGTGTCAGCATAGACGGACGTTCTTCGTTTTCATCCACGGTTAGATCGACAAACTTGTCGCTCAGATTATGTACGCTGCCCTCAGCCATCGGCTCCGTCTGGGTGAGATCAACAAGGGCAAAGCTGTTCTTAGGAGAGGGGGGACAGGGGCATGGACCCTTAGGCCTCCTCTCAGTTGATCCCACTGCATTCTGCGGAGGTTTTCGCAGCCATGCTGGCTCGGTGTTCAATTCGACGCTTTCTTTCATCTGCTTCTGCAAGTCGGACTCGGCTTTCATCAGCTCCTGAGCTTTCTGGACGCGGTTCTCGATGTATCGGTGGGATTCCCGATCTTCAGGGTGATCTTCTTGGTTATGTGTTTCATTGGAGAACATAAGGTCGTGATCGGAGATGCCATACATCTCCATGGTGTGAAGGCAGGCGATGTGCTCGTCGAGTTGAGGGTCACTCCGCCTTTGGGTGGAGTGCAGTGACTGAAGCAGCTGTTGAGTGACGGAGGAGCGGGTGTCTTGCAGCGTGAAAAGCTCTTTCAGCTCTTGTCTGCTGAAGTACCTGAACGGATTCTTTTTGTCCCCTGTGGTCTGTCGGATCAGAGAATCTTTGAACACCTGCCGTCTGTATATCTTTTCCTCCACCGTACCACAGGTAATCAGCCTGTAAATGATAACATTTTCCGTTTGTCCGATTCGATAGGCCCTGTCAACCGCCTGTGCGTCGGTGGCTGGATTCCAACTGGGATCAAAAATAACCACCCTATCAGCAGCTGTCAGCGTTATTCCAACTCCTCCCACTTGTGTAGTCAGGAGAAAGACAGAGTACTGCTTGTCGGTCTGGAAGCAAGTGATGCGCCGCTCTCTCTCTGCGAGGTGTATCACAGTGCCATCGACTCTCATTACCTTGAAACTCTTGTTGACCAGGACGCGCTCGATGATGTCCAACATCTTCCTGGACTGGGAGAAAACGAGCGTGCGATGGCCTTCTTCCTTGAGGCGGAGCAGAAGCTCCACGAGGAACACCAGCTTGCCAGATTCCGATATCAGCGTGCTGTCCGATATGTTGTCGATCATGTTAGCGGCAGACTCATTTTCATCGTTGACATTTGCGGACGTTCCTTCTTCCAGGCCTAGCTGAGCGACAGCCCTGGCGGAGAGGAGTCTCGGGTGGTCACATAGCTTCTTCAGGATGTTGAGTTCGGCTAACGGTGACCTGGTAGTCATCAGCAGCTCCTTGATTTGGTCCAAGGATAAAAACTTGTTGTAGATGTCCTCCTGAATGGCGCTGAGGTATGTCCAGATGATGAAGTCGTTCTTCCTGGTCAGGGTTGGCATTATAGCTCCGCCGGGCTTCGGGATTTCCTCAGCACCGTCTGCCTCCACGTTGTTGTGATTGGCTGCTCCAGAAGATTCCAGCCTTTTTCGCTGCACGTCGGCTTTGGTTCTCCTCAAGAAGTACGGGTCGATGATGGTCATCAGGTTCTCAGACATCTTCAGTCCCAGGGCCTTCTCCCCTGGCGTGGCATCCTTCTCCCTGGCCCGAGTGATGGGATTTTCATATTCCGTTTTAAAGGTCTTCGCTGTACCAAGGAGAGCCCCGTGACAAGCGAAATCAAACAGAGCCCACAACTCTCTCAGATTGTTCTGGACCGGAGTCCCAGTGAGGAGCAAACGGTTCTGGGCAGGTATGGCGCTGACACTTTTTGCTGTCTTGGTCGACGAGGTCTTGATTTTGTGCGCCTCGTCCAGGATGACGTAATCCCATTTGAATTCGCTGCCGTTGTAAGACGCAAGGAGCTCCCAGTTGTTTATTAGCATTTGGTACGTGGTAATAACCACACCCCCTCGCCGTTGAATCTTCTCCAGGTTCCGGGTACGCTCTGCTTTGCTCGCGCCGTGGAACTCTTTGACTCGCATTCCAGGGGTCCACTTGGCAAACTCTTTGACCCAGTTTTTGATCAGCGATGTTGGCATGACCAGGAGAGAATGCTTCACCAACTCAGCATCATACATGCCAGAGAGGAACGATATAACCTGAATGGTCTTTCCCAGACCCATGTCGTCCGCCAAAATCCCGCCTCTCCGGCCATGGAGACGGTATAAAAAAGCGACGCCCTCTTTCTGGTGCTCGTACAGTTTGTCGTAAAGGTCTTTGAAAAGCATCAGGCCACTGTTGTTCACATTGACAAAGTCTTCCTCGTCAGAGTCTTGCCGTTCCATCTCTTGAATGGCCTCTCGGAGTTTCTGCATCCTGCCTTGAAGCTTGTCACTTGGGTGGATGTCGTAAGCCAACTGAAACAGTTCCAATGACTTCGACATATTTCCTTGTCTGGCAGCATTTTTTCCCTCATTGATATACCTTTTAAGATGACAGCAATTATGTTTTTTTTTGGTGACACAAAAGAACGCATCTTCATTCATTCTTCAATTCAATCCTTGCTTTAAAATATGTTGCAAGTAAAGATGAGAAAATATGTCACTTAGAATCTCATGCTGTGGCTCCACTATTGACTGATGATAAACGATTTTCATATGATGTGTATGTGCACGTGCGTGTTGGAGTGCGACATTTTGCTTACCCTTGATAAGTGTCCATCATGTCAGTGGTCAATAGCGATGACCTGATGGGAACAGTAAAAAAAAAAAAAAAAAATTAAAAAACATGCATTACAAATACTCAAGTCTGCCATGAATGAGTAATACAATATCTACAATCTCAGGGCACTGCTTGTTTTGATGTCCTGCGGCATCTGATGGGAACGTACTCGGTTTTTCTTTGCTTCATTCGCAATATTTAACGTGCCAACTAAAACGTTGTGATCCTGAGTAATCGGAACAAGCAGCATCGTTTAAGGTTTCCCCCCTCAAATCAGACGACATTATGTACCTTAGCTTACTTTTCCTTACTTTTTGTACTAGCTGAAATGTGTATGATCGATTACTGTCTGTGATACTACCAGGGCATAGGTGTTTAATTATGTAGAGGGCTTTGTCATTTCGCAAATCGAATGTGCAAGGTAGCTAATGGCTACAGTGATGAGTGGTATAAATATCGGAATGATCAAACTCGAATCTCACTCGGTTGATAACCAAGATTCCCTTCAGTGCCGCTAACAACGAATTGACATTGCAGAAGAAATGTGCGACTTACTTGTCTAGTTTCTCACATATTTCCGTGACTCGAACGTCGTCCGTGTGCTTTGAGGCATCCATTTTTTCGGTTTAGTGATTATTCAAAAACCTTATTAGTTGGCTAATTTATATAGATTCTCATATGGTCTTGTGTAGCTAGAGGGAAAAAATGGAAACTTCTGGCGTGTTTTGAATCTTTCACTCTCATCCGCGCCATAAGTATCCTAACAATTCAAACAACTTGGTTTTACACATGCGCATCATATTGGCCAATAGTATCATAGGAAATTCCTTGTAGGTTCGCCAACCCGGAAGTTGGAATTTACTAACTTATAAGTCTACGGAAGGAACACGAAAACACGTTTTCTTGTGCTATTTTTTGCTATTTTATGATTGATGTAAGATGTATTTTTTGTATGTGCATATATTTCCTCTTTCTTTATATATATGTATATATGTATGTGTATATACAGTATATATACATATATGTATGTATATATGTGTATATATATATTCCAAAAAAGACATCTTACATATCATATGTTTATATCGTGTTTTTCTGTTCAATGTGTCTGGGTTTGGTCAGAATGCCTGGCACCGGGCCCATGTGTGGGCAGACAAACACTGTCCTATCACAATCCCGACTGACGTCTGTTGGGAAATGTAGCCTTCAACTATTGCATAATCTCCATGTATGCTATGTGTTGAGGCTCATTTCCAGCTTGTTCCTTTTATAAGGAACAGGAGACACGTGAGTCAAAGCATGATTTAATAAGAAGCAGTTGAAAAAGGTTACAGAACTCTGGGTCCAGCTAAATTTACCCTAACCGGCAACAAATGTAGGTTGGTTCACAAATCCTGACTGTCCATCCCTGACCCAGCACATTTCCAACACACAGTTACATATGCTTAAGCAGGTGTGGTTGGAGGTTTCCCTCAGGCTCTTCTCTCGTGTGCCCCATTGGCATGGTACCAGGTTTCAGCCGTGGTTCTCTGTAGTCACCCCCTACGGTTACTCCTGAGGGTCTTGTCTAACAGGTTTCCTGTTAGACAGAAGAAGAGCCAACACACAAGCTGCCAGCCATCCTATCAGCCTCCTCCTGCTATTTCACATGAGACTGATGATAAACACATTCTCATGATCTTGCCTCTTTCTCATCTGACTCAAACTCTGTGCTCTATTATGATCGATGCAAAGATATGCTAATGCAAAGCTAGATGTAATATATAAAAGCATACTTCAAAAATAGTCAATGTGTCATACCAAAAAGAATGTTTTATCCCACACATTACGATGTCAATCAGATGTTATTTTAAGCGTTAACTGTTTATCTGTGTAAGAATGACAGGGTATTACTTTTCCACATTGTTTATCAACAGTAACCTACCCTAGAAGTAAGGCCAACGCTGTTGTGTCTATGTTCACTTGTTATCACTGAATCACTAACTAGTAGGCTGTCATTTTGGATGTCACTCTCTCTCTGTCTGTCTGTTTCTCTCTGTCTGTCCGTCTCTCTCTGTCTCTCTCTCTCTCTGCCTGTCTGTCTCTAGCTCTCTCTCTCCCCCTCTCTCATATGGCCGTTTCCTCTTTTCACACAGAAGATAAACCACCTTTCTCATGCCAGTATCATAGTTGGACTACAGAAGTAGGTGAGTTTGGCACTGTACATTGATACACAATAAACTCCTCATATATATATATATATATATTGCTTGGTGTGACGTTGTGCTTGCTTTACCAGTTAACCGAACTATTGCATTCCGAACTGTATAGCTTAGGTTATTACTTTAGCTCACTTGGAAATATGTAACTGGAGTTGAAGTATAGCGGAACACAAAATGTGCAGTTTGCACAGTGAAGCGTTAGAAATGGCACTGTTTAAAACCATACAGAAGTGGATGGAACTGAAAGATGGCTTGACAGAGCGTTTTTGTGGATCTATAGTTTCGTAAGGAACTTTTAAAAGCCTCTCAGGTCTGTCTCCTCAGGTCACTTCCTGTTCACGATAGCCTTAGATTCACAGAATATTGTCATTGTGACAGGTGTCCAGGCTTCCTGTCTAACTTGATGACTAATCTTCGCAATGCGTTTAGTCCGTTCCTTGGATTTACACTTGCAATCATCGGCTGGCATAGCGCATGCCTGTTTTGTTTTCTTCTGAGGTATCTGATAATGAATCATTTTAGTTTTGCCAGTAATGTTGCTTTGGGAAGGAGCCCTACCTGTTTGAGCACATATTTTTATCAGCACCAGAGCGTGAGGCATATTTCCCAACATGAGATTATTTACGTGTAGTTTTTCCGGTTGCTGGTTTGGTATTGAGGTAGACTTGCCGACACTGTCCAAATCTCTTAGCATAACAAGAGCAGCAGGCTAAGACGATGGAGCGCAAGGTAAGTTGAGGCCGGAGAATGTCACCATCGTTTGAACGGTGACGGTTCCTATTTGATGTGTGGTCATATATGTCGTACGGTCTTTTGTTGGTGCCTCTCCTTGCAATAGGAGGACCCACTGCGAGCACTTCAGAGGTGTTTTAACAGCATGGACGAGTCTATGAAGACCCAAACATTTGAAGAGGTTGAAAATGAAACGCACGCCAACAGAGACAGGTGGGTCTGCACACGTTGTTCAGTCTGTTTTTGTATATTAGTACAAATCGTTTCCTTCTGATGTCTTTGCCAGTATCCAATCTTGTGTTAGACTCTGTTGCACGGTCAGTGTTTCTGGCCTACAGCTACGTAGTACCAGCATGTGTGATTCTGCTCACCCTTAGGAGAAGTTCATCGTTTGACGACGGGAGTATCTACATTTCCTGCACTCGTCCAAACAGCCTTGTGGACCCTGGGAAGCCCTATGCCTCCCACTCGCCCCCCGTTAAGATGGGCTGGCTGGACAAGACCCCACCTAAGGGGTAAGGGAGGAAAACGAGAAACGTTGGCACGCTGTGCTCGAGTGTTGGCTTGCGTGTGGTTAAAGTAAACCTGGCTGTGTTTGCAGGACTCTGATCTTTCAAAAGCGCTGGGTGACGCTGGATCCGGAATTCCTGAGATACTTCCAGAACGAAAAGGTTCAGTCGCGCGGGCGCTTTCTCTCACGACACAAGTCACACTGACGACCGGGAAATATGCGAGCGCCCCGCCACAACAACCCCCCTCCGCTCCTTCTTCCCCCAGGAGGTATTCTCCAAGAGATTCATCGCCGTCTCGACCATCACCGACGTGCTGGTCCTCGGGGAGCAGAAGTTTGAAGTGGTAACCAAGAACAGGAATTTCTTGTTCCGTGCTGAGAACAGCGGTAGGGCCTCTGCTCGGAAAATCTATCAATAGAACGTCTTGCTTTAGCAGTAACAATAGCTGTCATTTTTATAGGTAAGTGGTGTTTGTTTTCTTTGTTTCCGTCTAGCGGTCAGGGGACAGTGGGTGGAAGTCCTTAAGGAGACCATCCAGCAGCACGGATCCAACCAAAGGACGCTTTCAACAAGCTTCAGCGACGGGGGAGGAGACGGCGTCGGCGGGGAGAAACAAGGATTCCTGGAAATGACCGGAATCCGCTCCAAAGTTTTCCTCGTCGTCAGTGCAGACCGGGTGTTCCTCTACAGGAACTCCGAGGTGCTTGTTTGCGGGTTTCCGTTTCGCCGAATAGATATAAACGAAAACAGAAATGTGTGAGGAGCGTCGTTCGTGTTGAGCGTCATGAAGTGTCATGAATGGGTTAGGGTACAGAGGGAGTTCTGTCGCTCGTCCTCACTGACGCAACGTCTTCTCGCCAGGAATACAACCAAGGGATTGGCATCACCAGCATTGACATGAACATGGGCAGCGTGAAGAGCTTGGACAAATGCGCCTTCAACCTCAACACATGCTACAAGACGTTCAGGTGAGCCACGACGACCTCGGTCTTCCGTACGACTCCCCTCCGGTCCGGTGCCACCGCGCACCGTACAGCATGGGGGCCGGGGAGGGGGGGGGGGGGGGGGGGGGGGGGGCACTCAGGGGTCCGGACGGATGCGATCACCCGAACCTTGTTTTTGTAGTTTTGTGGCAGAGACAAAGCAGCAGAGAGACGAGTGGGTGGAGGCCATGCAGGCCTGTATCGGCCGCTCGCTGTCCAGCGACGCGGTGGTCTGCAGCGTCTGGGCTGAGAAGGCCAACCAGCGCTGTGCCGACTGTGGGGCCGAGGACCCAGATTGGGCCTCTGTCAACCTGTGCGTGATCATCTGCAGGCGCTGCGCAGGTACCGAACCACGGCGAACACAACAGGAACGAAGGAACAAGTTTGGGGCGGGCAACACGTCACGGTTCCAACCAACCGTTGCTAAGCCATCTTTATCAGACATCGCTAATCTACTTCCGACCGATGAGGGTTTCCAAGTGTTTGATCGACCCTTTATCCTGATCCCTTTAGGAGCGCATAGGAGTCTGGGGCAAAGCGTGTCTAAAGTGCGCAGTCTGAGGTTGGATGAGATGGTGTGGACTGAGAGCCTGATTCAGGTAGGGACGCACCTCGACTATCTTTGCAGGCCAGAGGAATCACATGATGCCTGCAGGTGTGCTGTAGCAGCGAGCATTGTTGCTAGAAGGAACAAGTAACTTCCTTTGTCGAAGGAACGTAACACTGCCAACTGCGATGACTTCTGCTTTTGTGACTGTGAGCTATTTCCTTTCTGTTAGTGTGACGATGTCCATCCCACTTGATTCAACAGGTGTTCTTGATGCTAGGCAACGATCGCTCCAACCTGTTCTGGGCCTCGAGCGTTCCGCCAAGTGAAACTATTTGTCCTTCCAGTAACAGCGAGGAACGGCTGAACTTTATCAAGACCAAGTACTGCCAAGGCAAATACAGACAGTACCACAGATTGTTTGGCTGTCAGAAAGAACTCAACAGAGTGAGTCGTTCATCTCTGTCTTCCACATTATATATATTAATATTATATAAATTCTTGGGAAACGTCAACTCATGTTTTTTTTCTTATGCCCTTGGGCCCTTCGCTCCGTCAGGCTCTGTGCAAGAGCGTTAGAACAGGTGACCTGCTAGAGACGATGTCATTGGTCTTCTGCGGGGCAGACGTGAACTGCACCACCGAAGACCCGGATCTGCCCAACCCTCTGTGCATAGCCCAGAACTATGGGCAGAAACTGCAAGAGGAGTTCCTCTTTCAGAACCTCAGTACAGGTAACCAGATATTTCCCGTTCACCCCCACCTGTCACAACCCCCACCGCAACACAACGTCCCTCCAACGGTCACGCGGTCATCGATTTTGTTCAGGGATAACGTAGAGAGGGTTTTCGTAACCATGTCCGGTTTGTCCAGAGTTTCCAAGGATGCAGGATGTAGAGTGGAACGTTCTGCCAGCTGCTGACTCCACCCCCCACGCTGGCATTCTGTTCAAGATCGCCTCCACCACGCGAGCGGTCACGGAGCGCAAAGGAAAATCAGGTACGACATTAACGTTTGTCGACCAACTGTGAACGAACTGACGTGAAACTTTTGAAGTCAAATCAACGCGATACGAACGTGTGTACCATGTCGGTGGCCGCCCAGACTTCAGTCAGCGGTGGTGCACTCTGGACAAGGGCGTCTTCAAATACTACGACAGCGAGAAGCGTGTCAACCCATGCGGAGAGATCAAGATGAGCGATGTCCAGTGCCTCGTGGTCAATCCTGTAGGAAAACACGGGTGAGTCAGCGAACAGGCAAAAGCACCGACCCTCCTCTTTGACAGGACGCACAACTTGTGTTGGAGCAAAGTTTCAACTCTTTTTTGTTGTTGTTGTTGTTCTCCTTCGACTCTTCCCCCCCGGAATCAGCTACTTCCATACCTTTGAGCTGTACCAAGTCTCTGGCAGGATACACCTGTTTGGAGCCGACACCCCTGATTCAGTCCAGCAGTGGATCGAAACCATTGCCAAGGTAAAGGCATTCCGAACTCTTTGCTATGAAACGAGAGCTGGAACCAGATGACAGGGAAATAAAGCGTTGCCGCTGTGTTGCCATGTGTCTCAGGCCATAGTGCCCCCAGAGGCAGAGAGCATGGCCACCGGGTCCTTCGAGAGGGTGGGGCGGCTACGCTACACCGAGGGGCCCAACCTTCACTGCCCTCGATCCTGCTGGGTGGCCGTGGCGGGCTGGACGCTCCTCGCCCTGTTCCCAGGCTCCAGCAGACCCGAGAGCCTAGACCTCCGCAAACTACAGGAACTCTGTGAGTCACAGGTGGGTGGGGGAGGCTCAGCGGTCGTGCGATCAAAGGGATGCGGAAAGATGAAGTGACGCTGGGGGGTTGGGGGGTTCTGATTGGGGTCTCAGGCGTGCAGCCGGAGCCTGCGCCTGTGGTGCTGGTGGACAGAGGCAGGACTCTGCGCTTCGAGGGGGACCGGAGGGCTGACTTCCCTGGCTGGGTGAGCAGCCTCCAGCTGGGGGCTGGGCAGGGGGACGGCCCCCTGGACCAGCAGCAGCTGACCAGCACGGACATCCCTGTCATCGTGGACCGTTGCCTCAGCTTCATCACACAGTACGGTGGGTGGCTGTGTCGCCGGACGGAGTCCTCCGAGTTTTGCGTTCGGGTCAAATGTGGTCAGCGTCATCTTTGTAGTCACGCCTCCATGTTTTCCCCCCCTCCCTCCTGCCAGGATTGAAATCAGAGGGGATCTACCGGAAGGCGGGCGTGCAGTCAAAGGTGACGGCCCTGCTGTCTTCCCTGTGCCAGGACGCCCGGCGCGTTCAGCTGGCGGAGGAGGAGCACAAGGTAGACGACGTGGCCAACGCTTTGAAAAGGTTCCTCCGAAACGTCACCAATGGCGTCTTCATCGGGGAACAGATCTCCCTCCTGTGGCTCCAAACCCTGGGTGAGTGCAGGCATGCCCCCTAAGACAGGTCCCCAGGCCTTCACCCACTGGAGGCTAACAGAACTGAATCCCATCGTGGCGTGGGGGAAAAAACGCCTCATCATTCGTTTGCTCCGTTTCTTTCTGCGATCTGCCAAGTAGCTGTCAGCGAAACAAATGAAAGGATCTCTCAGTACAAGGCCCTGCTCCGCAGCCTCCCCCCTGTCCACCAGGCCACCCTGGGGGCAGTAATCAACCACCTCTACTGGTGAGCCCCTCCTCCACCCTAACCCTCTTCCCCCTCCTCCCTACCTGACCCTCCTCCACCCTAACCCTACCCTCTTCCACCTACCTGACCCTCCTCCACCCTAACCCTCTTCCCCCTCCTCCCTACCTGACTCTCCTCCACCCTAACCCTACCCTCTTCCACCTTCCCCTGCCTGCCCCTCCTCCACCCTAACCCTACCCTCTTCCCCCTCCCCCCTGCCCCCTCTCCCTGCCTACCCCTCCTCCACCCTAACCCTACCCTCTTCCCCCTCCCCCCTTGCACTTCCCACTCACGTGGATGTCAATGCAGTTTATTTTCCCTCCCAAATCCCAATCCCCTGATCTGTGGTGTCCAACAGTGTCCAGTGCTTCTCTGAGGAGAACCAGATGACAGCACACAACCTGTCCATACTGTTCGGCCCCACCCTCTTCCAGACCGACGGCACTGACAAGAGTGCGGGCCAGGTGGTGGAGGACCTGCTCCAGCACTACCAGACCATCTTTGACGTGAGTGCGTCTCAACAGGATGACGTCGGTGGTCTAACCACGGAGGGCGCGGAGGGACCACGGAGGGCGGGGAGGGACCACGGAGGGCGGGGAGGGGGGCTTGCAAAAAGAAACCCACTGACCTGGATGCTCTCTCCTCGCAGAGTGAGAACGAACACTTCAAAAGGCAGATTGCCATGATTTCCCAGATCATAAAAGCCAAAGAGGAGCGACCTGAAGAGGTGAGCGTGCGCTTAGCGACGCAGCGCGCTTAGCGACGCAGCGCGCTTAGCAACGCAGCGCACTCGTAACACAACCTTTGGGATGAAAGAAATGAATTGAACTGACACCGCAGCATTGTGACGTCTTAAACCTCAGTCTGCAGGTGTGTGGACTCTGTCACGTCTAAATATCTGCTGTAATGTTCCTATCAGGGACCTTTGACCCCACGCACCATCTGTGGGGTTTACCTGGAGGTGAAGGAGGAAGCGACAGAGCTGCTAGTCCAGGTCAGCTTGCCATCATCCTTCACAACCACCCCTGAGATGTGCTTAGCCTTTACACTCATCCCTAGGTTGGGTCTTAACATGGATGAGGACCACAATTGGTTTTGTGTGTGTGTGTGTATGTGAGAAAATTCTCATTGTTAGGGCTGTTTCAGTGGTCTGCTGATATTAACGCAGTGGGGCGTGTCCCCGTGATGTCAGTGCTGATCTCTGTCCACCCCCTGAACCTACGTCCACCATCTAAGCCCTCTTTTACTCCTCCCTTCCCTAATGAAGGTGTCCCAGACCACGACAGCTACAGAGGTGATTTCGGAGGTTCTGCAGAGGAAGAGCATCTCTCCACAGCCGAGAGACTACTGGAGCTGCTTCCTGGTCAGGGAGAAGGACGACATGGGTAAACAAAAAAAAACAACAACAAACAAAGAAGCCGCCATCAAAGTGTAGAATGTTCTCAAAGGGGTTTATCAAATTGTGCTTCTCCTGGCTGATTGAACAGAACGCCCTTTGCACTACCAGGAGCGAGTGCTCCCGGTGTATTTTTCTCTGGACAAAGACTGCCACCTGCTGATCAGGAAGAACAACTACATGAAGACCATTTTAACATCCACGCGTGAGTAAAAGAGCTCCGACGATGAGCGAACAGAGGCCTTGACCAAACAAACAAACAAACAAACAAACAAACAAACGCCCTCTGTCGTGCTTCTCCCCTCACGCCTGTGAGTAGGACATGCGGTTGTTCCTAACAAGTTCAAGTTCAAGTTCAAGTTGTGCTTTATTGTCATTCCGCTTCATGCGGGTGCATACAGTGGAACGAAATGTCGCGCCTCACAGAGCCACGGTGCTACAGCCTCCCCTTGCTCCTGCAGACGGCTTGGCCAACGTCACCAGGAACGGCCTGCTCCTCTTCTGCGAGGAAAAGGGCCAGAGAGCCAAGGGCAGCTTCAGCAGACGCTACTGCGTGGTCACGGCCAGCTCCCTGGAGATTTACAAGACCCTAAAGGTAAGGCCTACGAGGATACGGCCCAGCCGCTGTTTGCTTGGTCAACAGAGTTTTTTTCGTCCTTCAGAAGGACCACACGGTAGACTGGTCACATGATATAAGACATAAAAACATACATCCCTTGACTTGTTACCGTGTAGAAGACTTTATACAGACTCTCAACAGACAGTTATTATCATTGATAGAATATGAATTAAATGGGGGTTTTTTTTTCCAATGTAGAGTACCCATCCGGAAAAGGAGTGGCAATTGCAGGCTGTGAAGATTTACTGTGGCATCAGAAAGAAGCTGCAGCCGCCATCATGGTGAGACCCGACCCAGAACTTCCCCTGGCGACACGTCTAGCCGACCGCTTCACAGACGTCCTCCCCCGCCTTCTCTCTGCTCACGGGCAGAAAGCCGTAGTCATTCCTTTGTGTTTCTCCTTCCTTCCCTTCGCGTCAGCTGGGGGATGACCGTCGCGTGCATGCAGGACCAACAAGAGACGCACCGATGGTGAGATTCTGCAGCGACGACATCTGTCAGACGCTTCTCCTCTCCCTCTCATTCCGTCTTCGTACTCTTCTCTACCGCAGGTATCTCTGCTGCGAATCCAAACACGAGCTGACGGACTGGCTGGCTGCGTTTATGTCCCTCCAGGTAGTCAAGCCATGGATGTTTACACACGCAAGGCCTTGATAGGAATAGAAGGTTTTCATTCGTTGACATAGTCATGGTCTCCAGTAAGTGACCCGTTTTAACCCTCGTCAATTGTCTTCTAGCACAATGGTGACCTGTGGCCTGGAACTCCCTGATTTAAAGGCTGGTTTAAAGGGCTTCCCTCCCAACCATCTCACCTCATTATCCCAGCCATAGTTTTGGAAAACCTTTATCAATGCTTTTTTTCCTCCCAAAATATGAATATTTCTTTTTTTTCTTGTTTTTATTATTATGATATATGGGTTTTATGATGTCAATATTCTCTCTATGTAATGTAGAATAAATGAAGCGTATATTTGATATGTGGCTGACCTGAAGGGTTGCATGGAAACGGTGACAACCACTTCGATTGTACCGACATCCATCCTGTTTGTCGCCTGACACCTTTCCATTGTATTAAAAGTAACACTAAGATGAATAAGGTCCATATTACGGAACACAACCACACTGAACAAACAGCACCGACGTTAGTCCAAGCATCACAAAAACGCTTCCTGTTTAATGAGGAATTCCCACGAGTAAGAGGATATGATGAGAGGACTACAGACCATTAGCAGTAAAAAATGTTTGAAGATGAAAAACTAGAGGGGGGTTTTTTTATTATGTGGCCAGTGATGGTTAGTCTAAACCTGCGAGCACACAAGGCCTCAAAGCAGACAGCTGTTCTGCTGCAGCTCTGCTCTCTATCGATGCAACATTAACATGAAGTGCCACATTATCTAACAAGGGCTTGGGATGAAGATGAATGTGAGAATGTGCTGCGTGCTCGACTTTGGACAGGAGTGCACAGGGAGAGAGCGATCTGGTTGCTGTTGCAGCCTCAGCATCGATCCAGCACTGGGTTGAAACCCCAGAGGTTTGCTCTCTCCCACTCTCTTCCTCTCGCCCTCCCTCTCTCTCTGTCTCTCCCTCTGTCTCTGTCTCTCCCTCTCGCCCTCCCTCTCTCTCTGTCTCTCCCTCTGTCTCTCCCTCTCTCCCTCCCTCCCTCTCTGTCGCTCTCTCTGTCTCTCCCTCCCCCTTTCTTTGTCTCTCCCTCCCTATCGCCCTCCCTCTCTCCCTTTCTCTCTGTCTCTCTCTCTGTCTCTCCCTCCCTCTCTCTCTGTCTCTCCCTCCCTCTCGCCCTCTCTCTCTCCCTCTCTCTCCGTCTCTCCATCTCTCGTGATTCCGAGAGATGTTTCGTAGACTCCAAATACAGCGGCATCTCCGGACCTGCGGCAAAGGAAGGCAATTCCTAGAGGGTTAGCGTGGCCTTGAAGAAAGTGACTGTGGGTGTGGGTCCCTGTAACTGACACTAAGTGTGGGAGCGGTGACACTGGGACACATGGGTCAGGCTTGTGGAAACTCCCTGTTGTGCCGGAGTGAGCCCTTCCAGTCGGCAACAACTGCAGAAACGTAAGTGGCTCAAAGGATGCTGGGTGGGTCTCCGTCAGTCCTCCAGGAATGTGTATCTCAACCAAACTTGCTAATGTCTCACTGGATAGTAATATTACAGATCTAGCGTATAGATATAGTAAGATGATAGATCTACTGCATGGACGTTGTACGATTATAGATCTAGAACATAGACATAGGAAACATGATGGATTTAGTGCGTAGATATAGTAAGATTACAAGCACACTCTGTGCGATCAGAGTGGGCTGATCCAAAGAGCGTCGGGGCAACGATTGACGTGCGCTCCGGTTCCTCGACCTCTTTCGAAGTTGCGAATCAGTTTGCAAACAGATCCTGTCCGCCCCTTCGGAGGTCTCAGTCTAAATATTGACAGTTCAAAAGATATTGACTTCAAAGCATGTCAATGTATGTCACTAAGAGATAGACCCAGAGAGACCATGGGGTGGGTACATTGCTACCTCCCTGTCTCTGTTATCAAGCTCACAGCTGCCTTGGATACGGTCATGCGTGCAAATTCAGCCCCAGAAACGTGGCTCGAAAGGAAGCGTTTGGATTGTTTAGCTGACGGCGGCGAAATCCTCCTTTTCTGACAAGGATGTTAAAAGGCGCCAGCCTGGTCACCACGCTGTTCCTCACCGTCGTACCGGCACGTTGCCGTCCCCCGGTTACGACGCAAACCTTTCCACTTAGACTCAAGCCACAGGACTTAGCCGTGTGTTCATCACGACGCCCCCCCCCCCCCCACCCCTCTCCCCACCCCTCTCCCTCTACCGTAACATTTTATTGGTGCTCTTCCACGGTTAAGTGCCTCTCACTCAATAAAATAGCTGTCTGATATCCATTTATTTTTTAGCTGTCTGTCATTAGGGCCCTGGGCTGTGGAGGTAATGGGTTTACATCTGTAAACCCTGCTCGGAGGCACTGACTCTGTCGTCCAGGAAACCACAATGCTCTCCCATAATCTCCTTCCATCTCCCACCGTCTCCCTCGATGCGCTGCAACTAATTAGGATGTAAACATTGCGCGAGGCTTTGGAGGCTAGTTTAGCGCCTACAATCATCCAGACCCGAGAGCGAATATTAGCAATTACGTGGCATTGATATGATTCTCACGTTCGGGAAATGCCTGAGTGTTTTGAGGGAAAAGCTGTCTTAGTGAGACTGTCAGCGATTCAAACTTTGTTCAGTCCAGCTCCATGTTTTAAGACATAAAGTATTCCAGACCCGCAATTTCCTCTCCCCTTATCAGTCTCAGAGACACCCTACCCCTTCCTGAAATGAGTTGAAATCTAAATTAATATGCTATTCATCTGGCAAAAACTCCCCGATGGGTGAGAGTGTTTGTAGAGTGAGGAAACGTCATCAATTGGAATGAAATGATTCCGTCAGGGTTGTGTGCCTTCTGCAAAGTAAACAAATGCTGCTTGATACGTCGTCAAGCCAAAGACTCTCATCTTTCATTGCCTAAATGAGCCATTTATTCTTTTTGACTAGTGTTCACATAAATCATTTGCTCAACTCCGCTGATCTCTCCGGATGCTCAAATTGCTTCCCAGACGTGAGGATTTTTTATGGAATTTCTTCAAGAGAGGTGGATGTTTGTACAATATTCCCTCAAATGATTTGCCAACGGCGCTTATGCATGTGTGTTATCCTGCGTTTATTTTCCTAATTAAAGAAATGATTTTGATCACCAATAAATGTTTTCTTTTTTTTTTACTTTAAGTTACCAAAATGCAATTAACATTTATTTCACGTAGTTGATTCACTAACCGTGAATTACATGAATTAGTGTCTTCTCACCCTCTGAGGAGCTCAATCAATTCTCTTCTTATCTTCAAACCTACTTGGATGCATTTTTTACTGTGTTTCAAAACCATCCCGTCATGTGTTCAGTCTCCTTGCTGTCAACGTGAGTCACAGTCCAGTCTCACTACTCATAAGTGCTTTCACGGGACACGCAGTGTGAACTGATGTCACAGCCATGACAAAGTCAACGTTGCTGCGTGCCAGGCATCAGTCCTGCTGTTGTCTTGGAATGCTCTTCCTTGTTTCCAATACTGCATTCAAATCAGAACCAATCCCTTGATTGTTGCTAAATACGCCCTGACCGTTTACAGTCAAATGACTGTTTACTTGATAACATTATTGCTAAAGGATCCCTACTGTGTACCGCGCAACCAGGAAGCACAACCAGTATTGTTTACTGCTGCTTCTTTGTGAATGAAAACAGCCCTTAGCTGAACCACAAGTTCAACATGGCACGTGTTTATCAGGCGTTCAGTAGAAATGTGACTTTTGCTCTATGGGGATCTTTGAGAGAGGAAACCCCCATCGCCAATCCTCAGTGACCCCTGTGCTGAAACTGGATCTCTCAGTGGCACCTCAAGATCAATACTTCTCAGTAAGTGAGTGTGTGTGAGTGTGTGTGAGTGAGTGAGTGAGTGAGTGAAGGGGGCGAGAGAGAGAGACATAGAGAGAGGGAGAGAGAGAGAGAGAGAGAGAGGGAGAAAGAGAGAGTGAGAGAGAGGAAGAAAGAGAGAGAGAGAAAGAGAGAGAAAGAGAGAGAAAGAGCAGGACAAGCAGAAGTCTGTTTTTGGAACCTGCAGTTGTTGCAGGAGCAGGTGTAGATGACACTGGGAATAATCGCACGCGCACGCACACGCACACAAGCACTCAGTCTGCCCCCCCCCCCCCCGCACACACACACACACACAACTATAACCACACACAGAGTACAAAGAGAGACTGGGGAGGCGTGGTTGGGTGAAGAGAGAGAGAGAGAGAGGGGGGAGGAGATTTTGCAGAGTGCTGTTGAGAGAGAGAGAGAGAGAGAGAGAGAGAATTGTCTGTATCATGTGTAGAAATGTGTAGGCTTGTTTACGTGGAGACACTCAGTCTCGTCTGACTCTGCGAGTCCGATCACATGGTCGAGATAGAGACCGGCTGAAGGACTGGAGCAGAAGGACACACTTAAACTAACACGGAAGATAAAGAGATAAGGAGCACCCGAAGCCGAGGGAGTATGCTTCAGCAAGTCCTCACAGCGCTCTTCCGTTTCTTCAGGGGCGGACGACAGGTGTTCCTGCCACCGGAGGCGAAGGGAGGGCACTCAGACGCGTTGCAGGTAAGACTCCGCTCCTTCCGTCAGGATCTGCGCCTCTTCTCTCTCTCTCTCTCTCTCTCCCTCTCTCGCAGCATTTCGCCAGCGACGGCACTGCCCGTGTCTTAACCTGCCCCCCCCCCGCTGTGTCCCTGGCTCTATGTGACCAGCTACGGGACCAGATCCAGTCAGTGTGTGTGGGCTCTCCCCCAGGGTCGTGACATTTCCCTCCTCTTTCGCGTTTTGGCTGCAGCGAAAGCAGCCTGGCGACGTTTTTGCAACTGGCGTTTCTGGTTTGGCCAATTGCTCCAACCTGTCCCCAGTGATTTCTGAGAAGGACCGGTCCTCCGCTCGCAGGCAGACTTTCACATACCTGTGAGATGGGGGCTGGGGGGGCCGGGGGGGCCGGGGGGCGGGGGGGGCGAGTAGTTAAAGTGAAGTCTCCTACTTTTCTGCTTTATCTCTCTCTGCCTTTCTCCTGTCCTGCCGCGGCTATTCTGGGAGGATTCATGAGAAACTCCTGTCAGCCTCTTCTGACGAGCCCTGAGTTCCGAAGAAGCACAGAGCAGGAGGGAGCGTTGTCTATATTTGGACATGAGGGGTGTTTTGCAGGGGGTGGGGTGGGGGGGCAGGAACTGCGTCGTGGAAACCCTTGCCTGTGGGACGTTTGAGTTGGGGACAGCAGGAGTACTGTCCTTCTTTCTCCCCCTCCTTCTCTCTCCCCCTCCTCCTCTTCCTCCCTGTCTTCCCTCATCACTCTTCCTCCTTCTCTTCCTCCCTGTCTTCCCTCACCAAGGCACTCTGTGTTGTCCTGTTTGAGTCATCTCTCCCTCCCCCTAGCCATGTGTTTGCTGATTGGTTGATGGGCTACCTTGTTGCATGGGCCAATGCAATAGTTTGATTAGCAGCGACCGTTATAGGAGTGCAGATTCTAACTTTAGTTTAGCAGTACGAGGTGTCTGATAACGTGTGAAAAGCTGTAGAATGACAAAGCCTGGGTATTTTTCAAGGATACAATTCTCCTTCTGGCATCGGGAGAGCGTGTTGACACACAGACTATTTGTAAACGTCTCCAAAGAGGCCACAGCTGCGGCGATTTCATGTTGATCCACAAGCTAACAAGAATGTTCTAACCAGGCCTTCTCATTAAGTCAGTCGTTTACTCAACGATAAAGCTGGCGTTATTTACAGAGTGACCCAACTTCCATCTGTTAGAAGGAACGTCCTTCTGTCCTTCTTTCAGAGGCTTCGGACTCTGAGTCCTTGAGATTGGAGGTTTTTGTTGAATTGCTCCGATGGCTGAAGTTTCCCTTTAAAAGATGCTGCACTGTCTGAAGTCCCCCTGAGGGACTGGCAGTGTTGCCGGTGGACCGTGATTGTACGCTGTTGGACCTCTAGTCAGGAAGGCGTCATCCCGACAGCGTCCTATCACGGCAGAGTGTCCTATCACAGCGTCCTATCACGGCAGAGCGTCCTATCACAGCGTCCTATCACGGCAGAACGTCCTATCACAGCGTCCTATCACGGCAGAGCGTCCTATCACAGCGTCCTATCACAGCAGAGCGTCCTATCACAGCGTCCTATCACGGCAGAGCTCGCTACTGGGAAGCAGCCTTGCAGGACGTTTCTAACCGAATCAGCCCTGGCCAACCACAAGCATCCCCAGCGTGGCCCCTGGTCTGAGATGAACACGTCTGTGCTCGTCTGTGCACGTTTCCTCGGCTCGCACACCTGTCGCTGGTGACCACACCAGTGGACACCAGCGATCCAGTGGGATGTCTATGTGGGCTTCACATCTCTGCGATTCAAATAGAGAGACACCTGGCTCCTTCCAGTCAGTCAGCTCATTGGACTGTTTACACAGAGCCTAGGGTTCAAAATGTTGACCAACGGGACAGCTGAATCAGCATGCTATGCAGGTGACCTTTCACCTCTCCTGGGTCCTCCATGATCCATTTGGCATCTACAGATACCAATAGTGTTAGTGGGATCGCTGGACAAGCTGGAGTGAGTCTGTTTGTGTTCAATTGAACCTTCCCACTCTGTTTCTTTAACTGTTTATCTAGGTTGGGAATCTTGCCCAAATCCAGTTGTGTTTATATCTACGTGTTGAAGGGTACTTTGCTCTGTTTCACTCTCTTTCGCTCTCTCTCTTTCTCTGTCTCTCTGTTTCTCTCCCTCTCTCTCTCTCTCCCTCTCTCTCTCTCTCTCTCTCTCTCTCTCTCTGTCTCTCTCTCTTACACACACAGCCACATACACACAGACACACAGAGTGCAATTAGATTTTCAATCGAATTTGATTACTCGTCATTTGCTGTGTGCAGAGGATGTCTCATGAATCGAATTGACTCCACTCTGCCAAAGGAGACAGGAGCCTTCAGCCATGCGTCACCACAGCCTCTGAGGCTGGGGGATCTGCACACACCAGATCAGGGTTGGCCAGGTGTTTAAGCTCCCTCGATCTCCCCAGGCCATACATCTGCTGCTCGCTCTCTCTCTCTCTCTCTCTCTCTCTCTCGCTCTCGCTCTCTCGCTCTCTCTCGCTCCCTCTCTCTCTCTCGCCCTGGCCCACTCTCTCCTACTTGAACTCTCAACATACGCCGGAGGCTGGATGGATGAGATGAGTTTAACGAGACTATCTGCCAAGCTAATGAATTGGAGGAACCGGCGGTGTTGACTCCCCTTGTCCTGGCATGCTGGAGCGCCGCTGTCTCTTATTTCTAGGTGATGAAGGAGGTCTTTCCCTCGCTCCGTCACAACGCTCATCTCTCACTGTCTCACACGGCCGTGTAGTACCACATTACTCAAGGACCCAAGGCATTCCTCGGCACATCCCCTCCACCAGGGGCCAGCGGGAAGACTCGCTCTACGGTTCTCGTCTGCTCTGCTCCTCAGACGAAGGGGGGGGCCCGGGTTTGCACCGAGACCCGAGAGCTGCGGCATGTTGATGAGCCTTCCGCAAGATCGGAGCGTGTCCTAGTTTACCGTGTCCCAGTCTGGCCTTAGAGTGCCTCCGTTTGTGTATCGGAGCCTATTTAAGACGTCGCACTCTTGCCCCCTTCTGATCCGTGGCCTATTTACTGGTACGATGGAACGCACGCCGCTCTCCCGAGAACACGAGACAAGATCAACACAAGGTGATCCAAATCACCTACGCAACTGTGGGCTAGTGTGTGGCGAGTGGGCTAGAGGCCAAAGAGGTTTGGTTGCCGTGCAAATAGGGTCGCTGCTCAAGGAGCAGATAGCGTGGCTCTAAAGTTGTCCTGCTTCTGTTTACAGGACAAAGTCTGAGTAGATTCTCAAGATAAATACCCAGGTGGACTGATGTCTGTGTGTTGGTGGAGGAGTGTGGGTGTGTGCGTGTAGAAGAGAGGGAGAGGGAGAGAGAGAGAGAGACTGAGAGAGAGGGAGGGACAGAGAGAGAGGGAGAGTGCGGGACAGAGAGAGAGGGAGGGAGAGAGAGACAGCTAGAGAGAGGGAGAGAGACTGAGATAGAGAGCGATAGAGCGATCATGTTCGTGGATTTGATCTAATCATTCTTGCCTGGTCTTGTTCACCCTCTCACTTGTCCCTGTTACATGGGCAAGGGGTTTGTCAGATACCTGTTCGGGTCAGCTGCTGCCGGTTATTTGTTATTTGTGACAGCGAGTCCCTATGGTAACATGACCTGCTTTCTCCCCGAAATACAGTCAAATGGCTCCATTAATCAGCGGTGTTAACATAGTGGAAGCTTAGCTAGAACCCTTTGTGTATTTCACAAGGATTCATTCACTCATCTGTCCCCTTTGACTTGATAAGCTACAGATATTAAAAGGTTTACATGCTTCACACGTATGTTAGTCCCTCGTAAGGTATTCCAATTCTCCTTAAGGTTGCCTTAAGTTCGACCTTCATCAAAGCATTGCAGGGACACTTGATACTACACACACACACACACACACGCACGCACGCACGCACGCACGCACACACGCACACACACACACACACACACACGCACACACACACGCACACACACACACGCACACACACACACAGCGTTTCCCAGCCTGTCCTGGCCCTCTGGGGGAATTTGCGCGCATCTGTCTCTGACGTCTGTCTTACGCACAAACACATAACATGTAGTCGCGTGTGTTTGCACATGCGTCCATCTGTGTTTGTGAGCGGGTGTTTGTGTACGTCTCCTGTACCCAACAACTTCGCCGCTGACATCCAAACAGAAACAGCATGGACCGTTTTCCGGCCTGTAAAGAAAAGCGCCGGCCCTCCGTGTCTAAGTTCCTCACAGCGCATTTCACCATAATGAAGCAGGTAAATACCAGATCCTGCAGCGTGACAGCCGCATGACGCAGTGTTTCACGCTCAACACAAACACCGGAAGGACTGCCTGTATATTTGCCCTCCCCATTTACCGGCTAATCGCCCACCTCAGACATGTTTGCCATCAACCCCCTTTGATTTGGTTGTCAGAGGCGACCGTGCGCGTGCGTGTGCGTCCTTCGACGGGATCGACATGAATCATTCTTAGCCTTTTGTTTGATACCGCGGCCTGAAAACCAACACAGGTCAAAGGTTAAGGAAATGCAAGGCTACATAATCTCTTGATATAAACGCAGCAAGCTGTTCAGGGTGTTTAATGTGTCAGTAACGATAAGAGCCTGGTCCTTCGACGCGCAAACCTCTCCCTCTTCCTTTGGAACGAAACACGCGCAAATTGACAATATCTCCTAAGGCACGACCGATAAAGAACGGATATTCTTAGCATATCATCTTAAACCTTCCGGCAGCCGCTAACAGATCATACGCCGTATCAATATTTTCCTCCCCAGATTTGAAAGTTGCCGTTGTACTCCACGTTTTCAAAAGCCCCTTGGAGAATGCTGCTATCTGTTTCACTAATCATTTATTTCCATCATTTACGATCCTGCTAATAAGATAGGGTAAAGGGTTCTGCAGACTTGGGAACGTCGTGTCTGGGTGAGCGTGTTGCAAGTGTCTACGGCCTGGCTGTATTCTACAGTGCATGTGTCTCCAGTGATCGTGAGCTACTGGAGAGACAGCTCTGTGTGAATAACATTCAGAGCCCCGATCCTCCTCCTCCTCCTCCTCCTCCTCCTCCTCCTCCCAGCCTCATGCTCTTGTTACGACGTGTGTATTGAGTACCGATGACTGATCATGGGCCTGCGTCAACTTCATTTCCCAGGATGCACTGCTCCGGCTAGCCTCTGTCACTGACTCGGCGTCGCTGCGGGAGGCCATCAGAGAGTCTCTCCTGGGTGTCCTGTCAGGATCGGTGCGTATCTCCGACTCTCATTTGAAACAGCATGTGTGAGTCCCCCCCCCCCAAAAAAAATGAACAGATGGATGAAAACTTTGGAGATATTATTGATATGAATATTCCACCAGAGCAAGCGAACTGCAGCGATGCTCAGCGCGGATGACATGTCTTTAACAGCCTGCGTCCAGCACACTATGTTTGCTGTCTTCCTCTGACTGTTGACCTACGTGACCTGCTCTTTTTTCTCGCAGGGCCATGTGTATGTGTACCTAGCGGAGGCCAACTCCGGGAGCTTCTGGTGCGAGAATCCTCCTCACGAGCTGCAGAAAGAGGGGAGGTTCAGGTGACTCAACCAGAAGTGGCACCTCACTTTCCCTTCTCAGCAAGATTGGTTTCTCTGCTTGCTAATACAGCTAATATGGAAATATACTCAGAGTTCACCCGGCCAACTGGTGCACAGAAACACACACACACACACACACACACACGCTCTTCTTTTCTTCGCCACACAGAGATGTGGTTGTCCAGCAGAGGAGGGTGCAGTACGAGGGCTTCCTCTCCTCGGAGATGCAGGACCTGCAGGGACAGAACCTCAGCCCTCCCCTCCAGGAAGACTCAACAGGTAAGCCTCCTCCCTCCTCCCCCCCTCCTCCCTCACTCCCCCTCCCCCCCCCCACACGCCCTTCCGACACCGTCCTTGTCCTTTTGAGCCCGCCTCTTCACCCTCTCCACCTCCGTCATCCTGTCGTCTCTGCCTCCACACCAGTACTTGTCATTCCCATACCGGACCAGGATCTGGACGGAGCCTCTGCGCTCCTTCTGGTGAGCTTGAACCGGAATCTCTTGAAGGACCATTAGAGTCTGTGTTTTTTCTGTTTGTTATATAGTACTATTCGCGAACAGACTTTAACCCTTGCCCTTTTTTCTCTCTCTCCTCCTCCTTCTCCTCCTTCTTCCGGAAAGCTTGGCTGCGCGCAGCTCACTGGAGACCAGGAGCAAACTCTCGACATCCTGGAGAAACATGTACGACTCCCGGCATCTCGCGGCCAGACGCGGAAAAAGCGTCAAATAAAAGTCACAGTGTGGCCATGTGGAACCCGAGGGGGTTCGTTGTCACAGGATTGTGAACTGGGTTAGACACGTGTTTCACCGTCGTTCTGTTTGTCCCTCTCAGGTTGCAGTTGCCTGTAAGAGGGTCAAGGGTCAGACAGTCGCGCAGAGGTCAGAGGTCAGCAAGTCCTTAACCTTGTCTCGGACAGCCGACCCTGAGGATGTGAACAGGAACGTGATCGACCGGCAGATTCTTAGACTGTGTGGTACGAGACCTTTGCCTGACTCCATCTTGATATTGTGTGAAATAAAGAAACATATTTCCACTTGTTTGGGAGAAGTATAAAAGTCAATTAGCTGGATTTCTTTCTTTTGTTCAAGGTGGATTTAATCATGTTGGCCTTTGGTTTGTACTGCCCTGTTACATTATCGTTTGTGTTCGTTCTGTAGGCGATCTGTACGATCTCGATGCTACTACTCTCCAGTTAAAGGTCCTCCAATATGTAAGCTCCATCCCTTTCATTCCAACGCAACGGCTGTTTTGTGTTTGCCAACCTTTGTTGGACTAAGCGAGGTGTGTGTCGACAGCTGGAACAGCGGACCCAGTCTCTGTGCTGCTGCCTGCTGCTCGTGTCAGAGGACAGTCAGCAGCTGTTCTGCCAGGTACGCAACCCCCCCCCCCCCCCGCCCTTCCGTACTCCCGACAGTCACGCCCGCCGCAGACTCCCACGACACGCGCTGACATGTAGACCGGGTTGTTTTTCTTTGGTCGCCAGGTGGTCGGTGACAAGGTTCTGGACCAAGAGATCAGCTTCCCTGTAAGTAACTAGTCCTTTCCTCTCCTGTCAAGCATACGCCTGCGTCCTCGCTGCTGGAGGTACTTGAGGCTGTCTGTCTGTCTGTCTGTCTGTCTGTCTGTCTGTCTGTCTGTCTGTCTGTCGACCTCTTAGCTGACCTTCGGTCGGCTCGGACATGCCGTGGACGAGAGGACAAGCGTCTCCTTGGAGGACGTCACCCCGGTAAGCAGACGTCCAGCTCGCAGCTCGCAGGCTTTGCGTGTTTCCCCCCCTTTCTCCCTTTCACCCCGTCGTCTTCCTCAGGCTGAGCATCGGAAGTTGAACGGCACTCTGGGATTCGAAGTCCGTTCGATGCTGTGTGTCCCCGTCGAGTGCAGGGCCACGTCCAAGGTGGTGGCTCTCGCCTGCGCCTTTAACAAGAAAGGAGCTGAAAAGTGGGTGCTTCGTCCCTCGATACTTTAAAACATCCGAATGGCCCTTGTGGAAAAGATATGTCTTCAAGATGTCATTTTACATTGGGTGTGTGGTGGGTGTGTGTGTGGTGGGTGTGTGTGGTGTGGGGGATTTGTGTGTGTGTGCATGGTGGGGGGATGTGTGTGTGTGGTGGGGGGGATGTGTGTATGTGTGTGGTGGGGGGATGCGCGCACGCGTGTGCGTGTGTGTGTGTACGTGTGTGCGTGTGTGTGCGTATGTGTGCGTGTGTGTGCGTGTGTGTGCGTGTGTGTGCGTGTGTGTGCGTGTGTGTG
>BROE01000017.1:3838937-3927169 GCA_036571765.1 Plecoglossus altivelis | reverse complement strand
TGTGTGTGTGTGTGTGTGTGTGTGTGTGGTGGGGGATGTGTGTGTGTGTGTGTGTGTGTGTGGTGGGGGATGTGTGTGTGTGTGTGTGTGTGTGGTGGGGCGATGTGTGTGCGTGTGCTTGCCTTTCCTCCTCAGGCACACAGAGTCAGACGAACGCATCATCCAGCACTGTTTCCGCTACACATCCTCCGTGCTGACCAGTACGCTGGCCTTCCAGAAGGAACGCAGGCTCAAGTTTGAATGCCAGGTGAGAAGATCCACCCTCATGCACGTTCACCAACCTTGTGCCATGAACGTCGTATCCGTCCAGTTTTGAACGCAGCCCCTGCGTCTGTTTCACCGTCTATCCAGGCTCTGCTTCAAGTGGCCAAAAACCTCTTCACACACCTGGGTAAAGAATGCTTCAGATCAGCCCGCTATTTTCATCCAAAGCAACGCACACCCACTGAACTTCACCTAAGTCTGCGCAGTACACAAGTACACAAGTACAGATCAATAGGTAGCGATCTGTACTAGTAAGAACCATCATCATCATTGTTCCTTCCTTTCTTTAGATGACGTATCAGTGCTGCTTAAAGAGATCATCGCAGAGGCACGGCGACTCACCAGCGCTGAAATGTAAGTCAGGATACCTTTTACGATATTGCCTACCACGTGTGGTACGCCACCAAAGCCTCTGGTTTGACTCCAACACCCACGATGCAGCTGCTCCGTGTTCCTGCTGGACCGGCTCAGTCAAGAACTGGTTGCCAAGGTTTTCGACGGAGGCGTGGTCATCAACGAGGAAGTGAGTGTTCCTCTTAACTAAATCCGCTCACGCCTTTTAGACGTATGGTACCGTGGAAAACACTTAGACGCCTATGATTTGGACCATGAATATGTTCATTCTTTTGTGTTCTGTATATGGCCCACATTAAAGTACAGGAACGACACCCATATCATTATTTCTTTCAACTTGACTTGTATACTTGTGCACAGTATTGTGCATCTGTGTTGCAGGTTAGTGCAGTGTTCCACAGAGTCTGTGTGTGCCTGAGTAGAGTACAGTTGGTTTTAACTGTGTCAGTGAGTGTCTGTGTAAGGTATAGTCTTTTTAGTGGTGTCTGTGTAAGGTACAGTCTATTTAGTGGTGTCTGTGTAAGGTACAGTCTTTTTAGTGGTGTCTGTGTAAGGTACAGTCTTTTTAGTGGTGTCTGTAAGGTACAGTCTTTTTAGTGGTGTCTGCGTACGGTATAGTCTTTTTAGTGGTGTCTGTGTAAGGTACAGTCTTTTTAGTGGTGTCTGTGCTCTCCTGGACGCAGACAGAGCTGCGTATCCCTGCCGACCAGGGCATCGCCGGCCACGTGGCCACGACGGGCCAGATCCTCAACATCACCGACGCCTATTCCCACCCCCTCTTCTACCGGGCAGTGGACGCCAGCACGGGCTTCCGCACGCGCAACATCCTCTGTTTCCCCATCAAGGACGAGCACGGAGGTCTGTCTCACTGCTCGTCTCTGGCTCGCTCTTTCTCGCTCGCTCGCTTTCTCCTCTCTCTGTCTTTGTCTCTCGCTCGCTTTCTCCTCTCTCTGTCTTTGTCTCTCGCTCGCTTTCTCCTCTCTCTGTCTTTCTCTCTCGCTCCTCTCTCTTACTTCCTCCTCTCTCTCACTTCCTTGCTCTCTCTCTCTCATGCGTCCTCCCTCATATTCACTCTCTCTCCTCCCCCACGCTCTCCCTCCTTCCCCCTCACGACTGACCCTCCGCTCATCTTTCCCTCTCCTTCCCTGCTGCCTGAGGGGGCCCCAGTGGTCATAGGTGTGGCAGAATTGGTCAACAAGACCAACGGTCCGTGGTTCACCCGTCTGGATGAAGATCTGGCCACGGCCTTCTCCATCTACTGTGGCATCAGCATCGCTCACGTATGTGGGATCCCCATCGCGTCTGCTGCCGTCATCCATCGCTCTGTCATCCGCATGCGTGTCATTAGACAAGGTATTGAATACCGTGATGGACAAAAGCACTTGAGGTTTTACCGCTTCCCTCTCCTCCACCACCAGTCGCTCCTGTACAAGAAGGTCGACGAGGCCCAGTTTAGGAGTCAGCTGGCCAATGAGATGATGAAATACCACATGAAGGTATCCAATCTGTCTTCCTCTGGCTGTCGGCCATTCGTCTCCTACCAGGTTCGACCCCGCTCAAGTCTGGCCCCATCCAATGACCTTTCACCTTTGATCCGGTAGGTGTCGGAGGAGGAAGTGACACGGCTGCTCGTCTTGGGGATCCAGCCCGTGGCCGACATCCATCCGTGTTTCTCCCAGTTCACGTACACGCCCCGCTCCCTCTCGGACGACAGCACGCCCCTGGTAGGACGCCACGCACGCCGTCACCCGCTCCTGTGTCCTGTCAGATGAACACATACCCAACCTGTCTTGTTTTGTGTGGGGTTTGTCTGCGTGGCTGCGTGCCAAAGGCCATCATGAGCATGTTCGAGGACATGGGCTTCATCCATACTTTCAAGATCAACATGCGGACGCTGGCAAGGTGAGAGGATTGTGTGTGTGTGTCTCCCCTCCTCCTCTTCCTCCTCCCCTTGGACATTCTTTCACGTGTCCGCTTGCCCGGTCCTCCAGGTTCTGCCTGATGGTCAGGAGAGGCTACAGAGACCCGCCCTACCACAACTGGATGCACGCGTTCTCCGTCTCCCATTTCTGCTACCTGCTCTGCAAGAACCTGGAGCTTTCCAACTACCTTGAGTAAGAACCCCCCCATGCATGCATGCATGCCTGCATGCCTGCCCATATTGGCAGCCGGAGAATCAGAGAGCTTGAGGTCACGCTCTTGTTTCCCTGCAGAGACATAGAGATCTTCGCTCTTTTCGTTTCCTGTATGTGTCACGACCTGGACCACCGAGGCACAAACAACTCCTTCCAAGTTGCATCGGTGCGGACGTTTTCCTCCAGCACGTAAACAAATGGCACGACACACCTCACGTATACATTTACACTTGGACACGCTCTCCCTAACCACCCAGGAGGCCATGTGCTTTTCTGTCTATCCTTAGAAATCAGTGTTGGCTGGTCTGTACAGCTCTGAAGGATCTGTGCTGGAGGTAAATTACTTGACAGTACATTTCATTCCTTTGGCCGATGCTTTCGTTCAAAGCCGTAATCAACGGTGCAAACAGTGCGTGCGGAGAGGCGATGAAGCATCAGAAGTATATCGTTTTATTCAATATTCCGGTGGTGGCGGTCTAGGAGCAGTCTGTAATTACTAGCCGCATCGTAAAGTAATCGCGCCGGTTTCCAGGCGTGGTGAAACAAATAAAAACGAAAAGGTGAACTTGAGGTTACCCAGTCCAGAACATTCCTGCATGTCTTCCCCCCCCTCCCTCTATCTCTCCCTGTCATTTCCTGTCTCTACTCACCATATCCATCCCAATAAAACCGAAATGCCTCTTTAAAAAAAAAAACTGTTTCATGAATCAATAGATTTCATGTCAGGACTTTTAATCAGAGCCTTATCCTGGGGCAATGTTCACATCAGGATTTATTCCTTTCAGCACCAAGCATGCCCCAACAGGACCTGGAAATCAATCGAAACCATCTGAATGTAAGTACAGTGTCTTTTCAACCAAACCACTGACTTGGAATTGAACTCTGTATTTGCAGCGGCATCACTTTGCTCAGGCCATCGCTATCCTCAACACCCAGGGCTGTAACATCTTTGAGAAGTTCTCCAGGAAGGTCAGTGGACACCTGCATCAGAAGGTCCGGCTTCCTTAGAATCCCATCATGTATTGGACCCGTGCGGGTGCTGTTTCCCTTGTGTCTGGGCAGGACTACCAGCGGATGTTGGACCTGATGAGGGACATCATCCTGGCCACTGACCTGGCTCACCACCTTCGGATCCTCAACGATCTGAAGAACATGGCCGCCAGTTAGTCCCTGATGCGCCTCCTTGTCTTCATGTTGAATATCCACCCCCTCGGGGATTAGTGATGTTGTCCCCTCTCTCCCTGCTCTGAGACTAACCCTGCTGTCTACTCTGTCTCCCAGAGGGTTATGACATCACTGACCCCCAGCATCACAACCTGCTCCTGTGCCTGATGATGACCTCCTGTGACCTTTCAGACCAGACCAAGGACTGGAAAACCACCTGGAAGATTGCGGTACGAAGCGTCTTTGAATGCTTTGTGCTTTTAACTCGTACTTCTCTCAATAACTCGATTCCTCTTTCCATTTCTCATCTGGATCTGTCTGCATGATGTTGTTTATTCGTTCCATTCTTACTCTTAGATTTTTTTTAAATATATGTTTCTTCCACAGGGACTTATTTATAAAGAATTCTTCTCTCAAGGAGATCTGGTATGTATGACATCACTGTGGAAAATCACAAAAACATTCCTCTTCTTTTTGGGTCTCACCGTCAACCTTCCTTAAATGTGTGTGTCCGTGTGCGTGCTGTGTGCGCGCGTGCCGTGTGTGTGCTGCGTGTGTGCCGACCCCTGCTTGTGTGGCTCCAGGAGAAAGCAATGGGGAACCTCCCCATTGAAATGATGGACAGAGAGAAGGCTTACATTCCACAGCTGCAGATCGGCTTCATGGAACACATCGCCATGCCCATTTACAAGTAAAAACCCAGACGGGGGAATTCAAGTCTTATTTTAATTGGTTCTCAGTGTTCGTTCTTGTTATTAGTTTGTTATTGGCTTGTTAGTGGTTGAGTATTCTAATTTGAGTTTGTATTCATCGTTATTATGCTGAACGCAGAATGTGTCTGTCAATGCCTCTTTTTTTGTTGATTGTACCTCTCTCGAAATACGCTACAAGCCTTCCCCGCCCCCCCCCCCCTTCTGCTTTAGACTGCTTCAGGACATGTTCCCCAAGTCTGCAGCGCTGTACAGGACCGTAGCCTCCAACAGGGAACAGTGGGCCAAGGTTTCTCACAAGCTCGACGTCAGAGGCCTGCCTGCCAACGACTTCCTGGACTTCTTGGATGAGGAGTTTGAACAGGACACGTCCAACGGATCAGGTCAGGATGAACAGGCGGAACAGGAGTGAGGATCAGACCTTTCGCCGGGCCCACCAGCCCAGAGTGTTTTTTTGGAAACAGCACAATTCGTTGTCTCGACAGAAAGGGGACTTTTTGGAACTGGGAGAATATATCCTTTTTACTGTCTGTTGCCATGAGTTTGACCGTCTGTCTGTTGCCATGAGTTTGACCGTATGTGAATAATAACAGGTATTGTGGGTTATCAGGTAGAACACACTGTACATAGCGAATTCAAAGTTACAACCGCTGGCTTTGCTTTGTCTGACTTGCCTTTGACGTGAAAAACAAGAACTGTTAGATTGATATTTGACATTTTGGCATGGCGGTTTGTGTATGGTACATTACACTGGAAATGGATACACTGTTCTAATGGTTGAAATCATCCATGTACTGTAGTTACTACGTGTAAACGAGTCAAATGAGAGTTTAAGCATATTTTAGTTCATCCACCTAACCCTTCCTCCAAAAGCTTATTTTATATGTTTGGTTTAAACGTGAGGGATTTGGTATCCACCATTGCCAAGCTGATTTCTGAATGTGACACTTTACGGATAGCTATGCATAGCTAATATACTATGCATATATGTTTAGGAATATGAAATCTCATTCGAAATGTTTTGTATATGTATTGTAGCTATATGTACAGTATATTTGCATTGCACGATGTTTTTGAATTCGTTCTCTTTACCATGGTGCGGATATTCACCTGTGCATAATTAAAAGGTTTTACACTTATCGCGTATGAACTTCATTTTGTCTTATGAAAATGATGAAAATGTTAACAGTTAGAGAACAGTGCAGAAGGTGACCGATAGAGGGCGCTAGCCAGTAACAACAGAGTCCAAACCACTCCCTTCCATTATTAGCGAGGAACCCTGGGAAAACATGGCTGCTTCCTGCACTTACCCCGTACTTAATTTCCATAAACCCGTAGGAAAGAATTAATAAACCTGCTCTCTGTGATCTTGTCATTCCCCGAACAAAACGTTGATCCATACACGTCACTTCAAAACGTTGTCAATCGCCAGACATGGAGAAGAGTGGCAGCGTCGACAGTGTTGGCTCAAAGCAATCTTCTTCGAGACAACCAAGTGTAGACTCATTATCCAGGTAGGGCACGGCTTACTTCAACGTTATCTTTGAACTATCCTACCACCTACTTATACGATAGCGTGCAAGCTAACAACTGTACAGTGTCTACCTTGCTCTCTGTTACTAGATAATAGTTCGATTCAAAGTTACCAAGCTAGATAAGTGGAAGAGTTGACGAAACAGACATCCAGGCGGTAGCTACGTGATGCAAGGTGTTGTCACGTTGCTGACCCGTCAGTGTTCTTGTTGACAGCACTTCCACCTCACGGTCAGACCGGTCTTCTCAAGCCAAGCCTCCTTCGGCGATGTCTTCAGACTCGGTCTCCACATCAGAGTTCTCCCCAGAGCTCCGGGTAGGTAGCAGCAGGACAGTAGCGCACTGGACACGTAGCCGGATCAACAACACAACACTGCCTGTTTTATAATGTGATCGAGCAGTTCTAAGGCTTGCATGCTTCTCGATCTTTTTAGGGCAAGCCCATAGCTGTTGCAAAGGTATGTAGCTCGTTCTTTTTGGGGGGTACGAAATGGATGGCTAATCCGTGAATTCGAGTTTGAGATTTCAACGCTGTTTTCGCAGGTTCTCAGGGACGCAAGTAAAGAGGAACCACAGTTACTGCCAAAAGAGACTGTACAACACATGAGTAGGTGGTCGGGCGTTGAGGATGTTTTCAGATGTACGGCTGAAACGTGGGATTCATTATTGACGCCTCTTCTCTTCACAGCCAAAGACGTCACCTACATCTGCCCTTTCATTGGCGCACTAAGAGGAATGCTGACAGTCACCAACTATAGGCTTTTCTTCAAATGCATGGACAGGGTACGTTTGGTGGACTTGCTCCAGCCTCGTTCGACAGTGGCAACTCACGTTCTGGATCAATTCGACCCCTTATCTTCTGCGTCTCCCTCTCTTGGAGTTTAGGAGCCAGCGTTTGTGCTCGACCTGCCCCTGGGAGTGGTAAGCCGCGTGGAAAAGATCGGAGGGGCTTCAAGTCGGGGGGAGGTCTCCTACGGACTGGTCTGCAAGGTGAGTTCCGGGGGTTTCCGGTACTGAAACGCGTTTTGGTCGGCTCCAGTTTGCCGGATGAGGGTGAAATTTAACAGCAGGACTTCATCCCTTCCCCACACCCTGCTCAGGATATTCGAAATCTGCGGTTTGCACACAAGCAGACGGAAGACTCGCTCAGGAAGTCTATTTTCGAGGTCCTGATGAAATTCGCCTTTCCTGTCTCCAATGGACTGGTGAGTGAGTTGCCAGAAGTTTCCGCCAATCTCTTGCTGTGAGGGCGTATCGGGCGTCCAAACCAACTAACGAAATAAGTTACTCTCCCCTCCCCCCCCCCCCCCCTGTCCCATCAGCCAATATTTGCCTTTGAGTATGGACAGGTCTTTCCAGAAAACGGCTGGAAGGTGTATGATGCTCAGTCCGAATACAAAAGACAGGTACGTAAGACACAAACCAGAAGATGACCTCTCTGCAACTCAGACTTAACCGCTAGTGAAGAGGTCTTGATGGTTACTGACATGGAGCTGTGTGTGTGTGTGTGTGTGTGTGTGTGTGTGTGTGTGTGTGTGTTGCCGCAGGGTTTACCTAACGAGAGCTGGAGGATGACCAAAGTGAATGACCACTACGAGTTGTGTGATACGTACCCATCGACCCTGGTGGTCCCTGTCAACATCCCCGACGAGGAGCTGAAGAGGGTGTCTGGCTTCAGAGCCAAAGGCCGGATCCCTGTAAGACCCTCGTCCCCCCTAATCTCATCCAATCCACCTCCTCTCAGTCCACTGCACCCCCCCAACCCCCCCACCCCCCAAGTATGAGGCATTCTCTCAGCAAGGGTCTGTGGTGCCACGCGCAGGTTCTGTCCTGGATCCACCCAGAGACCCAGGCCACAGTGACCCGCTGCAGCCAGCCTATGGTGGGGGTCAACGGCAAACGCAGCAAAGAGGACGAGAAGTACCTCCAGGCCATCATGGACGCCAACGCTCAGTCCCACAAGCTGTTCATCTTCGACGCCCGGCCCAGCGTCAACGCGGCTGCTAACAAGGCGAGAGCGCGGCGCGTCTGCTTGTACTTCCTGTCGCGGATGGTTTTGCTGCATGAACTACTATTTCGTTGCACTTTTTTTTTAAACGTTTATTTTGTTCTATTTGTATTCTGCCGTTTTGCCTCAGATGAAAGGGGGCGGGTACGAGAGTGAGGACGCCTATCAGAACGCGGAGCTGGTCTTCCTGGACATCCATAACATCCACGTGATGCGCGAGTCACTACGCAAGCTGAAGGAGGTGGTTTACCCCAACATCGAGGAATCCCATTGGCTCTCCAACCTCGAGTCCACCCATTGGCTGGAGCATATCAAGGTGAGGCTATCGCCCCAACAAGAACACACCGTAAAAGGGGTTCATGCGTTCTCTAGATGGATGTGGAGGCCAGCCAGCATTGACCTTGTGTGTTTTCTGTGTAGCTGATTCTGGCAGGGGCCCTGCGCATCGCAGATAAGGTGGAATCTGGGAAGACCTCGGTGGTGGTGCACTGCAGCGATGGCTGGGACCGCACGGCCCAGCTCACCTCCCTGGCCATGCTGATGCTGGACGGCCACTACCGCACCATCCGGGGCTTCGAGGTGCTGCTGGAGAAGGAGTGGCTGAGCTTTGGACACCGTTTCCAGCTGGTAAACGCACCCACTCTGCCCCCAGATTGTGGATGTTCCACACACTCCACATGCCAACCCACAGTGGTGGAATGACTGGCTAGGAATGACCAGCAACATTCTGATTGTTTTTGCAATTTCCTGAAATTGGCCAGCGAGTCTACCACAGGTTCCTGCCAGCTTCAAACTTCCTGTTTTTTTTTAATTTTGGTTGGTAAGCCACTCCAGTCACATGATTTCCTTTTGCTCTTCCTCATTTTCCTCCTCTTTTTTTAGAGGCTAGGTCACGGGGACAAGAACCACACAGACGCAGACCGCTCCCCCGTCTTCCTCCAGTTCATCGACTGCGTGTGGCAGATGACGCGGCAGGTATGGAACAGCAGGGGGCGCTAGTGTGCGTTATCGACCTCGCTTCGTGTGTGTCACCCTGCGAGATTGTAATTTCCCCCTTTTGCTGTCTGAAGTTCCCTGCAGCTTTCGAGTTCAACGAGTATTTCCTGGTCACCATCCTAGACCACCTGTACAGCTGCCTGTTTGGGACATTCTTGTGCAACAGTGAACAGCAGAGGGTCAAAGAGGTATGAACACCCTACAGTTTTGCACACAAAAAAACTACCCCTGATATAATTTCCAGAATTCTTCTTTCTGTGTTGTATACAAATCAGCACTTAACAATTCAAAGTTAGCAACGTCAGTCACGGGACGTTGCCCAGGCTACCGTGAACATTCCATCTTTTGTTTTGGCAGGAAATCCCCAAGAAGACTGTGTCTCTGTGGTCCTACATCAACAGCCAGCTGGAGGATTTCACCAACCCTCTGTACGTGAACTACTCCAACCACGTGCTGTTCCCGGTGGTCAGCATGCGCCACCTTGAGCTGTGGGTGGGCTACTACATCCGCTGGAACCCTCGCATGAGGCCACAGGTCAGCAGAAACCGACCTCACGGTCACCCTAGGTGGAACGATGCTGAGTAAGGTGGTCTGACGGACCTTACGCTTAGCACTGGCTGTAACTGTGTGGTAGGAGGTGACCGTTTCAGACAGAAATACCCGTTTCTCGATGATCGATCCTGGTTTGAGTTTCCGTTTGGCCTCAGTGTTTCTCTCGCCGTCCTTGTCTCAGGAACCAGTGCACCAGCGATACAAGGAGCTGCTGGCCAAGCGGGCAGAGCTTCAGAAGAGGGTGGAGGAGCTGCAGCGAGAAGTGACCAATCGCTCGGCCTCCTCTTCCTCCGAGAGGGCGGGGTCTCCAACCCGCTCCATTACTCCAGTGCAGACCTTCGTTTGACGCGAGTGAAGCAAGCGGATGGTAGGGATGGTAGAGGACCCTGAAGGGGGGGGGGGGGGGGTCTCATCGCAGGATGAAGAAGAAAACGGCACTGTCAAAGGTCTGTCTGGTGTTGGTCTGGGTTTAGGATGACACACTGCTATAGGAATCCATCACCAAGTGTCTGTATTACCAGAGCTTTGGCTCGGCTGCACCTCTCTGCCACTCCGACAGCTGAGTTCTGTGAGGGTCTGGCTTTGTGTCTCAGAGCACCTCACTATAGCCATACTCTCCTGCACTGACCCCTACGGGGGCCACAAAGATGACATGCAAACTTAGTACAAACTTATACAAGCACTCTCAAACACCAAGTATGCTTTTCAGCATAAATGCCTTTCTGCATATTTAACATTGATGCTTTAGTTTATTTAGATTTTAGGGACACTAATAGATAGTTGGAAGTTCAGTCAAGTAACAGACTATATTGAGACACTCCATTCCTTTTGTTGTGAGTAGCCTTGTTAGCCACCTAGCATTAAAACATACGTTAGGTTCTCAAGTTTGCGTCTACTTAACATATCTGTAACAAATGTCGCATTGAGGTGACCCGACCAAAAATGGCTCTAGAAAACGCAGGATTCTTTCTTTATTCACTTGACGACGTGAAGAATTCTGCTCATTTTCTTTCTGAAATAGATTGCAAAGCCTTTGGTTGAGCATTCTGGCCATTTGTTGTTGTTTTAGTTGTCCTTTTTTGCCTTACTTGAAAACGTATACTCGAGCACTAACATAAATATATATATATATATATCTATAGATATAGATATATTATATAGATCTATATCTATAGATATATATATCTATAGATATATTATAGATATATCTATATATATCTATATATATCTATATATATCTATATATACATACATCTCTAACTCAAATGCAAGGGAGACAGAAATGTGGTTAACATTCGCTGAGCTGAGCTGCAAGCGTTTTTTCTCACGTGGTGCAGATTGTGTTAAAAGATAACAGCACGAACGTACTTGGGAAAACATTTCCTCGTTGGGTTCATACATATGATGCATATGTTGTCTGGAATTGTTACATTTTAGACTGTTCAATATTTTTGTTCAATGCATTGTGCTTCGTAGGAGTTTTTAAAGGAGTGTTTATTAAGTGCTACTTACTTTGTAACCCTTCTGGTTGAATGTTTACCGAGGCTTCCATTTATGTACTAGGTCAAGCAGCCTGTTTGGACAGATACTGAACACTACAGGACAGACTGTTTCTGAGTTGTACAGAGACTCATAAAGAACATGTCTGCCTTGCACAAAAAAAGGATTTCAAACATTGTTGGGGTGTCTTCTTTGTTTGGTAATGGGAAGACGATGGTGCTGATATGGACAAAAGTCTCATTTCAACACAGATGGTAAAATCCCTTCGACTTGGTTTGTGCTGTTTTTAGGTAGACATGCTGTGTCCAAATGTGTGGGAGGAGTCTGCATGTCCTTATCAAATTCTAAGGATGCTTGATAAAGTGGTCACAGTCTTCCAATTTTTATTCACTTGAGTCTTCCTGGCTCTCACTAATTTATACTAGTTTATATACACTAGTTGATTTCTCGAACTGGTCTGGCCATCTGTAGAATAATTTTGTCAAGGAATGTTTTTATTGAATCGCAATCATATTCTCTTGATTTCGAAATCTTTGTTGTGTTTCCATTTATTTTGTAGGATTTTATCAGCTAGATTAAAATATTTTGTTCAGTCCATATTGTTATACACCACAGTGCTATTTGTGTAAACCACAGCATAATAATGGCACTCTGATCCAGCGTAGTCTACTACACTATATCAAAAATAAAAATACAAATTCTTGTATGCGTTTTTCATTTCCTATTTCAGTTGAGTTGATTTTCATGTATCCGATCATTAACAGTGAGTCACACAAAAATAAGAAAAGCTTTAGAAACTGTCCGCCCCTGTTGATTGGTTGAGACGTTCGTCGACTCCCTAGTTTCAAATGTTCATCCCGCGCACGGATGAGACGTCACGAATGGCTCTTCTCTTTCTTTTGTAGTTGTTAGCCACATCCGTTCCGAATGACGACGACGCTGATCCAAAAAGAAAGGGAAAACAGCTAGCTAGCTACAGCTGGCTAAGAACAGTGTTAAAACTCAATTCAAATCACAACCTTTGTGGTATTTTACTAATTCTGTACCAACATTTATGACTGTTCATGTGAAACTACTTTGGTTATTGAGCTAGCAGTAAGCAGTGATATGCATTGGATATATTTAGCTGTTTATTTACCGTTAGCCTAGCTAGTATAGCTTGCTAGCCAGCCACAGAGCGTATGCTACCCAGCTAACTTAGCAAGCTACCAAAGACATTGTACTGACTAGGTGACTAACGACAGTCAGCTAGCTATCCAAGCTAGCTAGTTCATTTGTTCTCTTATTCGTGGTTTTCTCCCGGTAATAATGGCAACATCGGCCCTGTACGCCTGCACGAAGTGTAATCAGCGGTATCCTTTCGAAGAACTGTCGCAGGGACAGCAACTCTGCAAGGTTGGGAAGTGTGTGTGTGTCAGTGTGTATGGGGGGGGGGGTGCTTACACTAACCAACAAGCCCAGGTAGCTTGCCTAAAATCGGACAAAATGAATGGCTACTAAGCAAGCTAAGTGACTTTCCAGGCGTATGCGTGGCTGCTACAGCTCTCTGCTGTACAGATGTGGAAATCCATATTTGCATGTGGCTAGCTAGCTAGCTAGCGTTAACGACAATCGGTCAATTGGCGTAGAAACGATTAAATCGTTAGCTAACATTACATTATGTAACATCTTGATCCTTTCAGCCTAGACACGCAAACGGCAGTCTAAACCTTGTTAGATAAGGACTCAGAACAGTGGACACTTCCCTGGCCTGGGCGATTCTAATGCAATTGATCTTTTCAATGTCCCTCAGTTAAATTAGACTCCAAAATACAGTAACTTTATTGACCCTAACGTTATTGTTAGAATAGTAGTCCACTTCTAAGAAAGTGTCTAATTATTTTTGTGTGCATTTCCACATTACAACCTTTATCAGAGCTTATGGTTCCCGGTGTGTCTAAAAGTTGCCATTATATGAATAAGCAGAAGTGGCACTTTATGAATCATGTCAACACTCTTTGTTTCTTGTGTAAATATAGGAGTGCCGCATTGCACATCCCATTGTGAAGTGTACATACTGCAGGTCGGAGTTTCAGCAAGAAAGGTATGAGATTCCTTGTGAACGTCGTATTGCCAAAATGCTCCATCGGAATATCCAATGACTTACCAAAGCTACAGGTGTACTGTGGCGTTCCTTGCTGTTATTGTGCTAAGGCCCTAGGCTCATGCATTAGACATAAGTGTGAACATTTTCTGCTGTGGCTGTTGTTCTAAAGCAAGCGTCCGTACTTGTCCTTCTGCAGCAAAACGAACACGATTTGCAAGAAATGTGCCCAGAATGTGAAGCAATTTGGGACGGTAATTCACTCTTTGCAAATTTCCGTTTACAAAGCCTCTTTTTTTTCTTCTTTTTTTTTCCAAAGAGTATAATTAAATGTCCTTACGTCATAAACAGAGATCCCCTCCATATCTCTTCTCATACAGCCCAAACCCTGCCAGTACTGTAACATCATTGCAGCGTTTATCGGGACCAAGTGTCAGCGTTGCACCAACTCAGAGAAGAAACATGGGCCGCCCCAGACCTGTGAGCAATGTAAACAACAGTGTGCCTTCGACCGGAAGGAAGAGGGCAGGAGAAAGGTACGTGCCCCGCCCTTCGCTTTTCACCGCCACGGAGCGTCCTTAAAGCGTTACGCGCTAACGTCAAGTTGTCGTCCCTCTGGTCCCCCCTCTCTGTCTCGGGGTCCCCACTCCCCCCCCGCCCCCCCGCCCAGGTGGACGGTAAGCTGCTGTGCTGGCTCTGCACGCTCTCCTACCGCCGCGTCCTGCAGAAGACCAAGGAGCAGAGGAAAGGCTTCAGCTCCAACTCGTCCTCGCTCAGCGAGAAGGAGCACCACTCCCGGCAGCACCACCACCATCACCACCACCACCAACACAGGCACAGCAGCTCCCACCACAAGTAGGCGCTTCTCTCCCCCCTCTCCCTCACACCGTTCACGAAGGCGTCGGCCCGTCATTCAGCACACTTCTTACTCTTGTTTATGTAGCGGAGGGGATACATCCTCCATGCTGTTGTTGGTGTTTGAGTGTGTGTGTCTCTGTGTGTGTGTGTGTGTGTGTGTGTGTGTCTCTCCTTGTTGACCAGACTCAGTGGCAGCCTCAGTCCAGAGCAGGAGCAGGGATTGTGGAAGCAGAGGTAAGACCTGTCCCCTCCCCCCCTCCTCCTCTCCCCCCTGATATTTCCCTGTTACATCGCACCTATTTGGAATGTTTGGGAGGTACAGTTATGTAACCTGTTTGGTGCACTCAGGGACAAGGCCAGACGCCACTGGACCCTCTGTGTCTAAACGTGTCCCTCGCTGTTGATTCTCCCCTCCCTTCTCAGCCATAAATCCTCTTCAATCCAGAAGGAGACTCCAAAGAAGAAACCAAAACTGGAGATGAAGCCATCCAATGGGGACAGGTACGGGCCGGCGTCGGTCGATTCACCCCCGCACTCACGGTCACGTCAGGCCACGCTGCGCCGGCTCTGTCGCACCGACGTGTGATTGGCTGCCCTTTTGTGTTTGCCCCTGCTGTTTCATTGAAGAGCATCAATGCTTCTTTTTTCCGACGGCTGTACTAAATCCGCTGCCGTTTGTCCAAAACCGGGCCTCCTTTTCATCGCGGTCCCGCTGACCGCTTCTCTGGGCAGCGCCGCTCGAATGCACAGCTCTTTAATAGATTCACGCCCATACGACATGTAGGTCGCTCTGCCCTGAGGTGACACGAGAGAAGCCGTTGTGCTGGTTCTCCTTGCCTTGAAAACATGCATCTTGCCTCTGTCCTGTCTCACATCAGCAGTTCCATCACCCAGTCGATGGATTCTGGCGGAACAGACAACTTTATCCTCATCAGTCAGCTGAAGGAGGAAGTGATGTCATTAAAGAGGCTGCTACAACAGCGGGATCAGACCATTCTGGAGAAGGACCGCAAGGTAATGACACGGGGCTAAAGATACGCCCCCCCCCCCTCTAAAACTCATCAACTCTCGCTTGATTGTGCCTTCGTTGACTCCTGTGACCTTTCCCTCCTTAGCTCACCGAGCTGAAGGCCGACTTCCAGTACCAGGAGTCCAACATGAGGGTGAAGATGAACAACATGGAGAAGGCGCACAAAGAAGCCATGGAGCTGTTACAGGTGAGCAGGGCCTGGGCCCATGTCTCCTAACCTTTCCAACGCACGCTTGGTTTCAACCCAAAACCTCCACCCCACCCCCCCCCCACCCCCGTCAGCGCGTTGACCCGCTCCTCTCGTGTCTTGTCGTTCCGCCAGGCTAAAAACAGAGAGCTGATGAAACAGGTGGCCGCCCTCTCCAAGGGCAAGAAGTTTGACCGGACAGGGAGCTCGCTGCTGTTGCCCTAACAACAACTCCTACCCGCAGTGGCTCTCAGTGGCTTCATTGTTTTAGCACTGTGAAGGTTTGATGCCGTTCTCCACCCCCCACCCCACCCACCCACCATCCCCCCATTTCCTCCATTTACTGCCATCACGTTCAATTATGGTATATCCGTCGCTAACGCAGTAACCATGCTGTCCATGGAAACCTGTTTTCCTGTCGATCCAATGACTACCCCTTTTCCACCAAGGCAGTTTCAGGGCCGGTTCTGGAAAAAAAAAAAACGGTCCGTTGACCCTCGAACCTTCTTTGCGTTTTTGAAAAGGACCAAGCAAAGGCGAACGGACCCAGAAGCGGTGCTCCTAGACAGGCTCTTAGCGGATCAAGAGACCGTTGGTCAGCGGGCGCGGGCGAGGTGATCAGCATCCGTTGCCTGATCGCTCTCGAGATCTTACCCTGCGGCCGCCACGTGGGGGCGTTCCCAAAACAAACGTCAACAAAAGCGGTCGGGGCTAGCGGGTGCCATCAAAGCCATCACCCCTCCCGCTCCCTCCCGTCTGTTTATTGTAAAACAGACCATGCAAACAAGGTTTCTAATAGCGAACAAAGCTAGCTAGCAGCACATAGGTTTCCCAGAACGGAGATGCGTTCAGTGGAAAAGCAAATTGATGTTCTGACACTTTTTTGTGCTGTCTTATCAGATTTAACTACCGTCGTGCAAATACGCAGGGCCCTTCCTAACCTGGCTGTGGAACTTTCCTGCCACTAGCAGCTTCTGATGGGCAGCAGAAAAATGAGAGCGGGCACACGTGTGCCGTAAATTCAACTTGCTGACCTTCTAGAACCCACATGCTAGCTAGCAGCAGGTGAATGCTGCACAACTAGGTTACGGTAAAGGTTAACCCTGAATTTGTTGTTTTTATTCTTTTTGCGCTACATGTATGCAAAATCTTTTTGGCCGCTTAAGCTGCAAACAATGGCAGAACAACCGCAGCACATCTCATCTACCAGGCCAAAGGAGCCGAACTTGTTTTTTGGGTTGGTAGGACAAACAGGGGGGGGGGGGGGCGTCGCGCAGAGGGGGGGGGGGGGGGGGGGACACTGGGAGGCGGGTCGACGAGTGTTCTGTTTACAGGGTGTTTGGTTCTGGGTGTGACTGTGGATGCAGGAGGGCAGGTAGAAGCATCCTCGGATACTTTATACTGCTGGGGGGGGGGAGGGGGGGAAGGGGGAGCTAACAGGTAGAGAGGGGGCCTCGGGTTTTTATCCACGTTGTGCGAAACAAATCTATCGGTTTACTCCACTCATGTCCTACACGGCACTCGCTCATAAGCAATTTAACTTTATTCAATTGTATTTCTTTCAATTTACTATTATGTTTACTCGCCGCATACTTCCTGCGTTTGGGGATTTTACAATTCGTGTATAATATTAGTTCTATTTTTCTATATGGACTTGATTACGGAGGAGGCTGCCTCCTCAGAGGAGACCCTCCTCAGCTGAATACGTATGCAACTGTGGGAAGGGGGGCTACAGAGACGGCCGCCACGTCCAAGTCTGACGGAAAAACGCCAACCTACTTCGCAACACATAATAAGAGCGGGAGATTTTTGGGGAGATCATGCTTTATGTACGAGAGAACTGATCTTGACGGCCTGTTGCTTTGCTGTTTCTCCGTAGTGGAACGATTGTAATAATGCATGACTTACTGCCATATACAGGTTGGCATTGTGGTCTCAATGCCTACTAGAGTATATTAGTATTTCGATTTTAGACTCCCCTCAGCCTCTCTTCAATCCCGATATCCCCATACGGCCCCTCCCCCCTTTTAAATAGTTTTTTAAGAGTCACATGTAAAGGTATTACAGGGGTCAGCCTATGTATTTAAAATGTATTGCTTGTGTCAGTTTTAGTGAGTATTTGTAAGGTAAGGCTGGTTGACGATAAACACGTGTAGAATATGCTTTTTAAAGAAACATCTTACACTTTACAGCTCTTTGGACCTTCAGAGCTGGTTTCATACTGTGGTGTACAAGATCACTTTTGTACTTTTTTTCCAAACCCGATGTTTGAAAAATATTAAATATGGTTGAAAAAGTTCCCGTGTGCGTGTGCGCTTTTGTTTTCGCCGTTTGTCTATTCTGCCCAAGTTCCTTTTTTCCTCAGTGCGTATTCCTCTTTCAGTCTCCCAGTACACCTTTAGGTGGCAGTAGACGTGCTTCCCAACGTCGAGTAAAACCGCGCGTCTCAAGTCATCCAGAGTTTGTTGCATTTATCAATGTTTCGCGCGGTCGTGACGTGATCCGTTGTATTATATTCCTGATAAAAACGCGTCACTTGTGCGTCAAGCCCGGTATCTGGAACCCATTGGACTTGATATGCACCAAGACAAACGCACACGGGCGACGGATCCGACTGTTCAGTCCAAGCAGTAGTACCGTCTGATTTGATCTCCCCTTCAGTTTGTCCGCTTGAGATTAGCCTCAGCAGGCAAGAATGTGGATCAATGCAGATGGAACCTCGGGTCAAATCGTCGAGGTTTTTACTCAAAGCGTAAAATCTGCCTTGTTTACGATTGATGGTATCTTTCCTGGCTACGTTGTTTTGGTCTCTGCGTTCAATATATTGGTCTGAAAGAATCACCCGGCGAGTTTTGAGGCGATCGATCGCGTTGGCGCGAGACCAAATGACGGTGAACAACAACAACAACAACAACAACAACGAATGTGATAGGGAGTTAAACGAATTCATGTCGTCGGTTTTGACTGAACCCTAAAGTGACGTAAGACCCTTAAGATGGGGTGAGGGCCTAAGGGGGTCTAGGGGGCAGAAGGTACGGCAGCCTGTCTACTGAGAGGTTAACCACCGCTAACAAGTCTGCTAGGATTCAGTGCTGACCTACAGTCGCATCCTTGGTAGAGCCAAGCTTGTGGGATGCGTGAATCCGAAACAAAGAAACCAGCTCGGCACTTGTATCAAACCTCACGGTTGTCAGCTCCGAACAAGCAATGCCGTGTTACGATAAGAGGTCCGATAGACGCCCACGTTTGGCTGAAGCACAAGCCTAACGAGAAGTAGCTGGTTGTCTCCCTGCTTTGGAAACTACCCCCGTATCTGTTTGCAGAGGAGGGCTTGGGTGTTGCTCTGTGCGAGCCTCCAACTTATCTTTTCACTTTACGAGGCCTTTACTTTATCAGCTCCGAAACAACCTCTGTTTACTGTGCTTTCAATGCGCACTGTTTTACTGGGTCTAAAGTATTGGAACTAAATGAACGAGGACGATTTCGTCCGACAACATGCGAGTATTCTGTGAAGTGGTGAATTTCCATTACAATTCAGTGGGCGGTTTCTCCTGCATGGACTGTGAGTGAGTGAGTGAGTGAGTGAGTGAATGAGGATCCTCTACATTGACACACTCCACCGTGTAATCTAATCAATCAATGCTGATGATGTCACTCAGACCACATACAGGCAGATGACAACATCTGTTTCGGTGAATCCCGGAACGTCAAGGATTGTTTCGTTTCGTGACCCTTTGGCCTTTGACCAAAACTAGGCTGTTTGTCAGTAGGACGGTGACATGTCTTCTATACAACGATCCTCACCAGGAAAACATGCGAGTCCGCTTGCTTCGTTTAGAACCATGTGATGGCTTGGTGTGACCGTAACGCCGTGGGATTGAGCCCGGTCGCACACGATGGCTTGATTTTGTTCTGCGAATTCGAAAAGGAACAGCGAAATGAAAAAAGAAAGAAAACGCAAAGTCCTTGATCTAGAGAAAAGAAGAAGAAGAAGAAGAAGAAGAAGAAGAAGAAGGAGGAGGGGGAAAAAAGTCTCTACGTTTGTTTACCGTTCGTTCCCCTTCTGGACTTGAAAGCACAGACTGGTTCTGTGTTGTATCCAAAGGGAAGTGAGAGGACATGGTGTCAACCGTGACCAGAGAAACGACAGGACTGTAGTTAGTCACAAGGTCGGCCTCAGATGATAGGACGCTGCTCTTGTTGCTGGGCAAGGCGTCCAAGAGCAGGGTGCGATGAGCTGAATACTGCGCACGCGGTTTGGGCCGAATCTCTTTTTTTTTTTGCTGAGCTCTTATCACCACAACACCACTTCAGCGTGCTGACTCGGCATGTGCTCTCCGCAGCTCATGTCAACTTCAACTTGCATGGACAGACATGCAGGGAAAGAGCAGCTCAAAGGCAAAGGGTTCTGATGTAAATAAGCCAGCTAAAAGGGGGGGCCAACATCATCTTTAACAAGGGGCCCGCTTTCTCAGCCGTGCGTTAATCCGAGCAGGGGCACCCCTCCTGGTCACATGTGCAGGGTTTCTGGTTTAAAGAAAAGGGAAAAAAAGAAAAGTTATTTTCTCATGCGTTGTGTGTGTGTGTGGTGCTTGCATGTTTTACAGATACATTTTTCAGTCGACGGTCCCCATTGTGAAACAACTTTTCTACACACACACACACACACACACACACACACACACACACACACACACACACACACACACACACACTTAAAGATCATTGCATAACAAAATCCTCAAAACATGTTTTTCGCTACACAGACAGTAAGAGTAATTGGCCTACTTAAGGCTGTATAGCCTTCCTTATTTAACCAATCTTAAAGGGGGTTCTGTTTAATGTTGTTTTTGGATCAAATAGCAACAAGTGCGGGTTGTGGAAAGTTGTCGAACTAGCAAGCACACCCCTCTGCGGGCTCTGAGTTTTCATTGGCTTGTGGGTGTGTCGTGCCTTTCCGCGGAGCAAAGTTGGAAGTTCGCGCACCGAAGCGCTCGGTGTTGTGTGGGAAGTGAGACCGGGGAGGACGGACCCACCGAAGACCAGCCACGAGAAAAGGCTTCGAAATTCAACAACTCGTCGGTCTCCCCATCTCCTACCCACCACCGCCCCACATGCAACATCGTGGACTACTGTATTTTTTAACAGAACGCCGTGAAGCAAAAGACGGCTGTGATTTTTCGGTCCATCTCCGCTGCCAACATGAGCGTCAGCCCAGAGTCCTTCACCTCCCCCAACCCGTTCCACATCTGTAACATCTGCCAGAAGGTGATAAGCAAAAAGGTAAGCTATTTACAACGTTGGAAGACAATTGTGGTAGGTCTAATCATTGCCCAATTGTGGCCAACTTAGCATGAATTCCCTATCTGCTTATTTTAATTCTACATAGTCCATTTTAAGTCTCACCCCCCTTCAAAATACCTACTACAAACGTGGTAAGGCAACATAGGTGATACATTTCAATAACCACTTTACAGGATTCGTTTTGAGAAGGGGTTGTTTTCATTGTAATAGCCTTGCTATGACTGCAACACATTGTCTGCAGAATGTTTTAGCAAGGCAATCAAGAAGCCCAGTCCTTTTTTAATGGGTAATACGTTTCAAGAGAGCATGAATGTTTCAGTCAGGTTTCATAAAGTCTAATATAACATACTACTTCTTAAACATAAATCTGTCTTCTCTCCCGCAAGCCCTCTCTCCCTCCCTCCCCCTCTCTCTCTCTACCTCCCTCTCCCCCTCACTTTCTGTCTCTAGTGCCCTCTTTCCTTAAGAGCTATTCATAGACCCCATTACTCCAGTCTAGGTACATATGACCCACTTTTATATAGTGGTGGCGTTATAGAAAGTTATAGAAAGGGCGACAGCCAGACCTGTATGTAATCTCCATGGCAACCGACCTTTCTTATCTAGGCGTGCAGTTAACTAGTTGGCAATAAAAACTCTTGCGTGTTTTGCTCACTTAAATGCGAAGACATGTCGTGTTTAGCGCGGAGAAGCATAAACGAAGGTTTTTTTGGATAGCTCCTGACATGAACTTGTATGATAGCTTCCTGGTTCGTCCTAATTTTATCTGAAGCCTGGGACTGGGAAGCCGGCTTGCAAGGAATGCGTTACAGATATATTCTGGGACCATTTGATACCCTGTAAAATTTGAACTGGCCTCCTTTAGCGCTTTCCCTTCATGTATCTGAAAGGATAGTTCCTTTTAGAAAAACCTTAAACCAGATAGAAAGGGAAAAACTAAGGTGAATAAAGGAGGATATGCTTTGTCTTGTTCTGAAGTATAATTAGGCTGGTGATTAACCTGGGTATTTTACAATGTTTTGCTAAACTGGTAAATCATAAACTCGATCTGGCGTTTCGTCTCAGGCACTCGCTCTTAAAAATCCATACGTCCAACAGATATAGTTCATGTGGTATGAATCTGGGACAAACAGCAGCCGCAGTACTTCAAAAACAGATATTTGTCCATCGACAACAACTCCCAGAATCAGCATTTATGCGAGCAACAACAAGCCGTGAGGGCAATTCAGATTGATTATCCACAGATTACAGGGATTAAGCCATCAGCCTTGGTTGTTTTCTTTCTAAAGGGCTTTTGGGGATTTTCCTGCCAAACATCTCAGAGGACAAAATGAGGGAGTTTGTGTCTGGTGTCCACTAAGATTTCATTAGCACATAGTCATCTTTGCTGTAGCAGGATAGTGGCTTAAACTTACTTATAGACCCAGGTTGAACGATTGGGGAAAATAACAAAATGAGACCGCGTGTATTATTTATCGAACGCGTGCCTTATTTCCCTTTATGAATTTGTGTGTTCACTAGTCTTTTATTCATTCAATCGAGAGAATGTAGTTTAGGCGCTTTTTAATACTCGCAGAGCTGGAGATTTTAGAGACGGTGAACTGAAGTCAACGGTGTGTCAGTCCCAGCGATGGACAGTCAATTTAACCTCGACGCATAATGAGCCAGACTTACAAATGGAGAGAGGGAGAGAGAGAGAGAAAAGGAGAGAAGAGGTGAAAACAGAGAAATCAAAAAGCCGCATGATGCTTCCAGGGTCTTCCCACAGGCCAGGGATAGTCTCATCTGTCCACAGGGCTACAACCTAATTAGCTAAAGTCACAGGAAACTGCCTGTCAGTTAACAGAGAGCACATTCAAAGGTATGTTACGCAACGAGACATATGCCAGTGGAACAGAGCTATCTCGCTCTCTCTCTCTTTCTGATCCCTTTCACACATACACACTTTGAGCAACCTTCATACAGTATGCAAGCCGTCCATTCTGATCTCATGAACTTTGGGCTCATCATCCACTATCTATATTAGATTTACTGTAAAACTCTTAGGAGCTATTACACAAATTCATGCATGTCGTAGACACAATCAATCACTGGGGCCAAACAATCTTAAAGGCTTCCAAACTAAGAGGACCTTTGCCCATTTGGCTATGCCTGTTCTTATGATACATGCCAGCTATCGCGTTTATACGTAACTCTGTTCACCTCCCTGTCACTTCAGCACTTTCACTGTATCAAAACCCATAACTGCTGATCATACAGTCCAAATCAAACTGTTTTACACTCACAGACACACACACACACACACACACACAGACAGAGACACAAAACCGCCAATGTGAACCATAAAGGTGTTTTTTTTTCTTCTTCTTTTTTTTCCCCCTTGACTCTGCCCGGGCCTTGTTCTCAATGTTCCTGGGCTAATGTGTGTGCACACAGGCTGTTTGCTCATCTCAAAAGGTTACACCAGGAGTGGCTTACCTTACCTCTGAGCAAACGAACTGACGCACAAACCCCCCTCCAGTGTTACATATCATACCTCACACACCTATACACGGCCTCCTTCCTACTGACCTGTTAATATTTAGTCGGCCCTGTTTTGCTAATTGGGGATCTGAGTTCATGAGTTCAGCCGGCCATGTCTCTTAGAGCGCATGACTGCTGGGGATGGTTGGATGTTGTTAAAGGGCACTGAGCTTAACCATTGTCTCTCTCTTTCTCCTCCCTGTCTCTCTCTCTGTCCTCTGCTTCCATCTCTTTTCTCTTTGTGTCTCTCTATCCTCCCTGTGTTTCCCTGTCTGTCTCTCTCGTTACTTCATCTCTCTTTCCTCCCTGTCTCTCTCTTTCCTCCCTGTCTTTGTCTCTTTCCTCCCTGTCTCTCTCTCTCTCTCTCTGTCTCTCTCGTTCCTTCATCTCTCTCTTTCCTCCCTATGTCTCTCGCTTTGCCCTTTTTGTGTTAGCAGAATGGCGTCCGTGTGCCTCGCCCCTTCTCCAGTGGCCCCAGTGCTTTCATTCCAAAGGAGGAGGTGAGAAGAATCCCCCCCTTTCCTCTTCCTTGTCAGGGCGAGGGGGCCGTTTCTGGCGCTCCCGTTCGATCCTTTGAGACATGGAGCTGGAGTCATCCTTCTGAGTAGAGCTGGAGCGTCTCAAGCTGTATAACAGTCGTCTGATGTTGTTCTATTGCTCTCCAAGCCCTTTGTAAAAACGCCCACGTAAATAACTAGGCTTGTGAATTGTTAGGGTATTAAGCGCCCTAGTCATGCGTCCCTCTTCCCACTCCTGCCCCCCCTCAGTTTGACGAGGCGTCGACTATCGACCCGCTCACAGAGCAGCTGCTGACCGAAGCGTACTCCTCCCGGGGCCACATGGACCACCTGACCCAGGTGATGGGACTGCACCCCCACTACCTGGAGTCCTTCCTGCACAGCCAGTTCTACCTGCTCCGGATGGACGGACCGCTGCCCCTGCACTGCCGCCACTACATCGCCATCATGGTAAAGACAACATCCCTCCGCCTCCCCTGACATGCGGTTCAATGTCGCTGTTTTGTGTGATGAGAGCAGCGTAAATGTGCGACTCGCTGTGGCACGGTCTACGCTGGACCTGTGAAGAGCGTTGAGGGAACGGCCAGGGTCAGGGGGGGTCAGGGGTCAAGCGGAATGTCTCACTAGGCTGCAGAAACGCGGCCGGCTCACACCCTCCTTGAAGACCACATCTTTATGTTGACACATTTTCCTGTCAACCAGAGTCTCCTCCTGTCTCTGGTGTCTGATGTTCTCCCTGCCAAGGGGTCGAACCTTAGCCCAGATGCCTGCTGTCCCTGCGTTAGGTGACCGGTTGGATTTATGTCTGGACTCTAGGAGCAAGCGCTCCACAGATATTCAGCGAGCTTGCACATGCCTGTACGGAGACGCTGTGGACACCTCTGTGGAGCTATGCCAACCACTTTGCCCCCCCTCCCTCTCCACACACACACACACACACACACACACACACACACACGCGCGCACCATCAGATCTCCAGGCCAACCTACCCCTTCCCCTGGTGTGACCTTCCCACCCCTATATTAATTTCACCACTCAGTTTCGAGGAAACTGAGACTGAGAAATTCTGCGACGTTCTAATGTGTCGCCGTCGAGTTTGTTGGTCAAACAAGGTCGTTGAAGCTCGTCGTGAAATTCGACTCTGTTTCGACGTGGACTGTATTCAGCAGTGGCTAAAACCGTGGAGAACTCATGGTGATCTTGAACGTTTCCCCAGGCAGCGGCGCGTCACCAGTGTTCCTTCCTGGTTACCCATCACGCGAGGGAGTTCTACCGGATGGGAGTGTGTCTGGACTGGCTGCAGGGCCTGCAGTACGCCCCGCAGAGACTGAGGAACCTCAACGACATCAACAAGATCCTGGCCCACAGGCCCTGGCTTATCACCAAGGAGCACATACTGGTTAGAACACGCGCAAACACACACAGCAGACATGAACAGTGATCGAAAACAAACATGTCCGCAGTCTAAACTCCTTTCCTTCCCTTTCCACCTGGCTGGTAGAACTTGGTGAAGACGAGCGAGCACAGCTGGTCGCTAGCGGAGCTGATCCACGCCGTGGTCCTGCTGGCCCACTTCCACGCCCTGGCCAGCTTCGTGTTCGGCAGCGGCGTCAACCCGGAGGTGGAGCCCCAGAACGCCAACAGCTTCCAGTCCGTTTACATCAGTAACTTCTGTTCGTGTGACCTAGCCAGCGACCATCATCTGGACCGCGAGGCTGCCTTCAGTAGCACCAGCCCGGGGGTGAGAGGACGCCTGTGTGTGTGTGTGTGTGTGTGTGTGTTTGTAAGTGTGTGTAAGTGTGTGAATGTCAGAGAGAGAGTGTACGCAAGTGTTTGTGTTGGCCTTTACCCTTGCTGACTACAGCCATCTTAATCCTTTTTGTGGATTTCAGACCACAAACTCGGTCAGCGAGTTGGAGGCGCTGATGGTGAGAATGAAGAGGCTGCAGGAGGAGAGAGAGGAGGACGAGGCCTCTCAGGAAGAGATGGCCACCCGCTTCGAAAAGGAGAAGAAAGAGAGCCTCCTAGTGGGGTCTGGAGGTAATGCGGACCAAATTCAAATGGCTCCCAGTGGTTCGTCCAACGCTTCCTCGGTCGCCCCAGTTCGCCGACCAGGCATTCCTCCCACATGTCGACTGATGTCATGACAGGCTTTGCGTGCGCCATCTGTATTGCAGATTTTAAGGACCAGGCGATGCCCATATCAAAAGTGTCCCGTTTTGTGGAGGATGCCACCTTCGGATACCAAGACTTTGCCCGGCGTGGGGAGGACAACCCGCCAACGTTTCGAGCGCAGGTTGGCCACACCCCTTGCCTTCGCTTCCAAGATCCCATCGCGATCGACGCCATGGCGCCCTTAAGGCTAAGCTAGAAGGGCACCGCAGAATCAACCCGTCTAACTCTCTCCCTGTCTGTGTCTGTGTGTGTAGGATTACTCCTGGGAAGACCATGGATTCTCCCTGGTGAACAGGCTGTACTCGGACATTGGCCTCCTCCTGGACGAGAGGTTCCGCACAGCTTGCGACCTGACCTACTACAACATGGCCAGCCACGAGGACGTGGACACCACCATGCTCCGAAGGGCTCTCTTCAACTACGTCCACTGCATGTATGGCATCAGGTAGGGAACCGAGCTCTCGGGCCTTAACGCTCATCCGCATCCGTGGCCCGCCTACGGAGGCGCCCTCAGGATGCCTGTGCAGCAGCTGATCAAGCGCGTGTCCGTCTGCAGGTACGACGACTACGACTACGGGGAGGTGAACTTGCTGCTGGAGCGCAGTCTGAAGGTCTACATCAAGACCGTGACGTGTTACCCGGAGAGGACCACGCGCCGCATGTACGACAGCTACTGGCGCCAGTTCCGACACTCGGAGAAGGTCAGTCCGCACGGGGCGCCGGACCCGCGGGGGGGGCGTTCGGTTGTTACCTGGGGTCTCCGGGTTCGCCATAGTTCGCAGGATCGGAACGTCGACGGTTGGTTTCTTGCTTTGTCCAAAGATGACTCCACCGACGTGTAATAAAGGGAGACTGCTTCGTTCCTAACTAGGCCAGAGTTGACTGACAGTGTGGGTCATGCTGCTAGCTTGTGTTTGTGCAGGAGGCCTTTAGTTCACGGGTACACCAGGGCTATTGAGAAGAGCCGCGGGAACCAAAGACCTTGGCAGTTCAGGTGTCTGGCTTTCCCAGCAGAGAGGCCCCCACTGTTGGCGTTTCAATGGTTTCGGATGAAAGAAAAACATGTTATATCATGTACAACTACATCCCAGAACAAGGGAGATCAACTTCCCTTCAACCAAATCTCAGTTTCATTTACCGAGTAAACATGGTCCGCTCAGTCTGTTTTGTTAGTTTTGGTCTGCAATACGCTGTCAGTCTGGATCGTTTGGAGATCAAATCAAGTCCAATTCGAATCATGTTCTATCCTGACCATCGGATCCAGCTTTGAATATGTTGCTGAAGCGTTGCGATTTTTGCGCGCCTGGTCTATTTTTTGAACATTTCCTGGCGCATGCTTCCAGGCCTGTAAATCCAGCCCTGTTATTTAGCGCTGCGTGATATGTATGGCATGTTAATCCTCTCTGCTGTGTCCCTGCAGGTCCATGTCAACCTGCTTTTGATGGAGGCCAGAATGCAGGCAGAACTATTATACGCCCTGCGCGCCATCACCCGCTACATGACCTGACCAACCCGTCAACTGTCGACTCCTTAAAGACCAACGCCAGCCTCCTGTCACAACTGTCCTTGACACAGGCTCTGGAATGCAGAACTGTTTGTGTGTCTGTCTCTGCCTGCCTGTTTGTCTGTATAGGACGTGCCTTTAACATTGGCCTTTTCTAGCTAGACAAAGACACCTTTTTGAAAGTATAGTGCAATATTTTGTAGCGATTCCCCTCCAAATGCTATGCTAAGATGAAAGAAATCCTGTAGCGCGTCTGCAGAAGTAGGCGCGACGCAGGAGAGCACAAGTCTGTTCTGTTCTTTCCTCCACTTAGCTCCATCCCAAGCTACTCCATTCAGATGGAGGATTTTGAATAGCCATTAACAGTGTTAAAGAACTTTTGAATATGAATGTGTGCCTTTATTTGGGACTCTCCCTACAATGTCAGAAATGAGACGATCCATTTAGCTAGCTCTGAGAGACTTACTTTTGTTAAGATCTTGGATTTCCTTAAAAGTGCAATATATCCGCGTTTCCTTTTTTTTATATGTACGATTTTATAATGATCTTTCTGTAACTGGAAAGGCCGGAACAGGAAACACTAACAGTCTTTTTCTAATATGTGGATTAACATCATTGTCATTAATCTGACAAAACACATAATTGAATGTTAAACCTCAAAAGTCTTTGTTCCATGTCTATAAACATGACGGAATGTGAACCAGGACATATTTTAAGATCTCCGAACAGGTTCATCGCATATGGCAGTTGCTTTTATGATGCTAAAAATCCGTAGAAAATCACAAATGGATCTTTAAAGACAAGCCGTTTATTTTCTACATTTACCAAAGAATATACAGCGTGCAGTCGATGAATCAACGATAGGAACACTTCAATTCTGCGATAAGCGAGGCATTCTATTTACGCGTTCTTCTAATTGTAGATGTATCACCTTGCGAGGGGACTTCTGCCGTCTTCTAAGAGTCCCAGTGGCAAAAACTGAATGCTCGTATCTTGTCCAACCTACGGTTGCGAAACTCGCATTCGTTTGTGAATGAATACTGTTCTTTGCACATGACTATCTGCAACTGATGGACCCAGCTACTGATGCCTGTGTGAATCATCTCAAGTAGACCTTTACTGTTGAAAAAGAAGTTGTAATTCCCAGTAAGAGAACGATTGCAATGTATTGCATACTGTCTTTCAAATGTAGCCTACTGCGTAAGACATGCCATTGGAATTTTTGTAGCAGTCTCTCATACCCATCACTAAGCTATCATCTCCGGGCTTGTGAGTTTACCTGTGTATGTAAAATGTGAACTATCAGAAGTATTGCTTGTTATGTTGCCCACATACCATATGTGAACTCTGTCATTTACTGAAAGAAAAACCAAAAAAAAGTCCTTACATGTTTGTCAGTAACTTTTAGACGAAGTAGATCCACTCTAATTTACTAAGTCACGAAACATCTGTTTCACTCATGATGCGTTTTCAATAATACTGTCATTAGAAAGTACAAATCTCCACTTGAGACAAAGCTTCAATTTTCATTTGCCCAGATTTTTTCTTTGAGGATTGGTGAAGTAATTAAGGTGGCAATACAACCCAAATGTTCTTGTGTCATTGGTTAAAAGTTAAATAAACACTGTGCAATCCCTGTCATCTGAAAGCAAAAATGAGAATAATAAAGACATTTTTGTACGTTTTTCAAAGGTTACTCATGTATACTCCGCATAACCTACAGTGATTCAGAAAGTCCTACGTATGTATCTGTGAAATGTATACTGCTACCTGGCAGACCCTGGTCTACAATTACGGAATACAGTTAATATAAAACCAAAAACACAAATAGAAATATTACAATTATTGTTTTACAAGTTTTGCATAGTCTACAACTTAATTTAAGTTGAAAACTAAAAAATCATAATAGTTTCTTTCACTTCGTCATTTGAGAAACGACGACGATTAAAGCGTTGGTCCCAAGAAAATACGTCTGCGCGTTTCTCTTGTTTGTCCTCAATGTGTGTCCGTAGATCCAGTCAGTGACGAAGACAAGGCCTGTCGTTGTTCTTCCTGTGTGTGGTAGCAGGTAACAAAAATACGAATTGGATTATTACTTAAAACACATTGAAGTGATTTTTTAATTATATCAGGAACATGTTTAAATACTTCTCACCTTCAAATTGATGTACTTGAATGCTGATAGACACAGAAACTCCAGCTCCTTTGCTTAAACTAGTATCTGCTAAGCTAGCACTAGTAGCTTCGACGCTAGGATAGCAGGCGAAACACCATTCAACTCAGTACCAGCATGCCTGTTTTTGTTGTTAGGGTGTGCTAATGTCTGTAATACACTAATGATAATTACTGTATAATTATGGAATAGTGTAGGCTACTGTTAATGATCATTATTAGGTGGACTCTATGTAATGTTGCAGCGGGAAACACGGTAACTGAAGATAATTTTGCAAGATAATTGACCAGACCATAGACCTAAAGTAATCTAAGTTTAAGGGAAACTCGTCAATCTTCCCTAATATCGACATGAATTTTTAGAGCCAGTAAAGATGACAACTGCTGCCAGACCAACGTTCGAGCCAGCGAGAGGAGGGAGGGGGAAAGGCGAAGGTGATCTCAGCGCGTTGTCCAAACAGTACTCAAGCAGAGATCTGCCCGGTCATACGAAGATCAAGTACAGGTCAGCTTGATGCTTCTAACAAACGAGGCTGTTCAGACCTCCTTCTCTCACTGTTGCTAAGATGAACTATTTGTAAAAGTCGCTTGTTCGTTGATACCCGACAACCCTGCCCCCGCCCGCAGGCAGCCCACCCAGGATGCCCCTGAGGAGGTGCGCGCCCGTGACTTCCGCCGCGAGCTGGAGGAGAGGGAGCGCGTGGCCGTGCGGGAGAAGACCAGAGAGCGAGGGCCTAGAGGTCAGTCTGCAAGGCTCGGAAGTTCATTCTTTTGGTTTGTCAACCTCCATCTTTTACCACGTTCATCCGGTGATGTATTTGTCTCCCAGAGCACACAACATCGTCCTCGTCCTCGAAGCGGCCCAGGCTAGACCAGATCCCTGCAGCCAATCTGGATGCGGACGATCCCCTCACGGACGTGAGTGTCTCCAGCCTGGTCCTGGAGGTTTCTGTGTCTTGGGGCGGGGGGCGGGGGGGCTGGGCAGCGGGGGGGCTGGGCTGGGCGGGGCCTGTTCTAACCCCTGCGTCGTCTCTGTGCCGGTGACCGCAGGATGACGACGAGGAGGGGGACTCCGAGGAGGAGAGCGACGACGACGACACGGCGGCCCTGCTGGCCGAACTGGAGAAGATCAAGAAGGAGCGGGCGGAGGAGCAGGAGCGCAAGGTTAGACCCCGAGGAGGCGTCGCCGCTTCTCCCGCCGCTGCTTCTGTTTAGAACCTCACGTGCGCTGACGTGGGACGGTGCGGACCAAGGCCCAAAACGGCTTCTCCTCCGAACCACATCGAGCCAGGTGTTTTTGAACACACCCTCCCCTCTGCTCTCCCCCCTCCTCTCCTCCCCTCCTCCCCTCCCAGGAGCGAGAGCAGAAGGCAGAAGAGGAGAGGATCCGCATGGAGAACATCTTGAGCGGGAACCCTCTCCTCAACCTGGCTGGGCAGCAGCAGCAGCAGCCGCAGCCCATCGTTCCAGCCCAGACGTCCTTCAGCGTCAAGAGGAGGTACAGAAACGCACACGCCTCCTTTGATGCGTCTTTCAACATGTCTCTCTCGCAGCAGCAGCAGCAGCCATGAGACGGCGTATAGTTGAGGGCGAGTGGTATTTGGTGATGGATGCGTCATCCTTGTCTCTCCTTAAGGTGGGACGATGACGTGGTGTTCAAGAACTGCGCCAAGGGCGTTGACGATGCGCGGAGGGAGAAGCGCTTCATTAACGACACGCTGCGCTCGGAATTCCACAAGAAGTTCATGGAGAAGTACGTGAAGTAGGATTGCATTATGGGAAGAGGGGCGTGGTCCCTACTCCACTGCAATCCCACAAGAAATGGACAGTTAAGAAAAATCAGGACATGGGGAGATTCTTCACACGTCAAACAAACTTTTCGAGCACCCGCTACCCCCATGAACTGTGTTATTTTGTGGTTTTACATTTGACCTTGTAGTAAGGCAAAAACAAACACGTAAACTCGTTTCGTATTCTGTGTTTCAGTTGAGATCCATTAAAGCCATTTCCCTTTACTTCGCTTTCTTTTATAAGTAATACCAATAAACTGAGTACAATATTACAAACAATGAGTGGATTCTTCTTAGTAATAAAGAAGTCGATGCATAATGTGCTTTCTGGGCCTAATTGCTCGTCTGATTTGGTGGTCTAAGTGTTCTCCGCGTCCTTGTTTTAACATCACACACTTGCTTCGATCTCAACAAGGTTTCAGCTGTTTTTCGAAGTTGAGAAATTTTTAGGCGGATCTTTTATAGGTAGAGATGCTTTTAGTAAGATGTGACCTTTGTACTAAATCACTCCCACAACTAAAACGTTCTGGCAATTAAACAATACTTTCAGCGCCTTAAGTGAAAGACGGCCGCATTAACAATAAACGTATTACAAAAGTCATCAGGCCGAAGTAGTGAATTTGACAGCAAAGTCTCGAATGCTTTTGTGCCTTTTACATAATTGCGCATTTGTAGCTTTCTACTTATAACCGTTCATAGAAGTAGATTTCGTGGTAATTGCATACCATTGTGCTTTTACAGTGCTCGTTCACAGCGTGTGTGCATTCGTACATTTTCCTCATGCACTCATAAAAGCATTAGGGGGCTGTAGCGCGCAACTCAGATAATATTGAGCAAAACATGCTCGTGTTATGTTAGGTTAGTTGGAAACCACCGGCATCATGTCTGATCCATCATTTTTGATAAGGGACTTTAAAAGCAACCAGTCTCTTTTAGGAAATGGGTCTCTCTCCGCCGGTTTTTTGGAACCTACCTCTAATTTCTCAAAATACATATTGGACGACAAAGTGCTGGCAGATTGGCAGATTTTTATAGGCAAAAAGAAATACGGAGTTGAATCTCAAAATGCCACGACCAAGTTTTTACTTGTAATAGCGTATTCTGTAATCATTCTGACATCTTTCTTCGGGAACGCTCTCGTTTGCCAAGTGATGTGGAACACCCGAACACGCACAGTCACGAGCATGCTTCTTGCGAATTTGGCAGTTGCAGACATCCTAATAACCTTGCTTAACACTCCATTGACTTTGGTAGGTATATCACACATTGTCAAACATGTATTTGAAATGGAACTTTATGCCATGTTAACTTTTTCTACTGTCCATAAGGTTCGATTTGTCACCAGCACCTGGGTCTTTGGTAAAGTAATGTGTCACATCTGTCGGTTCGTCCAGTACTGTTCTCTGCACGTCTCAACGCTCACCTTGACTGTTATAGCACTGGACAGACGTCAGGTAAATATCCATACATCTGTAATCTGATAACATTTGAATGTGGAGTCAAAATTAAGCAGGGGCGTCGGCCGGTTTGAGTGGGGCAGCTTTTAAAATAACTTGCGATGAAATAACGCTTAATGCATGGAGGGAGGGATAGACGACCCCACGGGTTAGGACATTTAGAACCCTGGTACAATAGTAAAGATATGAGAAACTGAACGGTTTCTGCGGTGCTTGACTCAACACTCGTGTGTAGTGCTGAAAATATGCTCAACAGGTTGTTGTTCCCAATATTATCACAATCATGTGTGCACAGTTGGTTAATGCCGTCATTATTGTTTTTTTCATGCAACGAATGCAAGTAATCTAATTACCTTTCCATATTTAAAGGTAATCCTACATCCATTCAAACCCAGGATATCTTTGGCGAGGGGCATTTTCTATATCGTGGCGATCTGGGTGATGGCGAGCTGTTTCTCGCTTCCTCACGCTATTTATCAGACGCTTTTCACATTCGTCTACAGGTAAGGACCTTGTCTTTGTAGGTTTGTGTGCAATTTATTGTGTACACATTTCTGTGTTCATTTTCATCTGTCATTAGTTTCACTGTAATTTAAATATCAAAGCTGAAATAATGATTCAAAAGAGGATATAGCCGTTTTTTTGCCCAAATCAGATTTCCATAAATTATTGTAAAAATTGACACAATCACAAGTAACCTGTCTCATTAAAGGAAGTTGACGATATAGAATCTGGTCCAACATGTGATATTTTCTTCTGTAAAGTGAAGGAACGGTCCGGAATCTCTGCGTGCCGAACTTTCCAGAGCCCTCAGACTTCTACTGGAAGTGCTTTGACCTGCTCACGTTTCTGCTGCTCTTCCTCTTCCCGCTCATCGTCATCACCGCGGCCTACGCCATGGTAGCCCGGCGCCTGTGGTGGCGTCGCAACATCGGAGACGTGACCATGGAGCAGTACTTTGCCCAGCGGAGGCGGAAGAAACAGACTCTGAAGATGCTGATGCTTGTGGTGGTGGTGTTTACCGTCTGCTGGTTCCCTCTGAACTGCTACGTGGTCCTGCTATCCAGCCAAGCCATCCGGGGCTCCAACGCCCTTTACTTCACCTTTCACTGGCTGGCCATGAGCAGTACAAGCTACAACCCCTTCATCTACTGCTGGCTGAACAACAGCTTCAGAGCTGAGCTCAAGCGGCTGATCGAGGTGTGCCGAGGCCGGAGGGGTGGCGGCGGCGGCAGCGGCCTGCTTCCAGCTCGAAGGCCGACCCAGGAACAGCGTCGCTCTGCCTGGCCTGACGACAGCATCCGCTTGTGCCTTCTCCGCCATGCTGACCTGCCGCAGGAGCCCCAACAGCCGCTGCCAATCTTGCAGCCCTCCCTCCTACCTCCCTGGCCGGTTAGAATTGACCGCTCTGTGGAACCGATAGTGGAGGTTGGCTGAGCTATCTGTACCAGACAACTTGACCTGAGCATGTACTTCAGATTGTATTTTTCAATGTTTGGATTAGTCTGTAATTTAGTGGTTAAGCATGCGCAACATGTAATCTATTGTATAACTTGGCGATAACGCAAACGTGTACATTGTCCTTTTGGTTAGGTTGTGTCATAGTGTTGTGTCATAAGGGCCATTACAGTCTTGCAGAACAAAAACGTGTAACAACCCTCTGTGGCAATTAGACTTTCGTGCAAAAAAATTTTTGTTGCAAGATCTGTCTGTGGCTCAGTGGTTAAGCATGTGTACAAGCAAAAGTCAGTAAATTCAGCAACCATAGTTCAAATCTTGCTCAGACCAAAGGATTCTTCTTTCAATTGATAGAGAGAAGTGTCTTGATGGCAATTAGACTTTCCTGCAGAGCAGAATTTGGAAGATCCCTCTGTGGCTCAGTGGTTAAGTATGTGTGCATGCAAAAGTCAGTAAATTCAGCAACCATAGTTCAAATCTTGCTCAGACCCAAGGATAATTAATTTAACAGATATAGATAAGTGTCATGATGGCAATTAGACTTTCCTGTAGAACCAAAGTTTGCAAGAGCCCTGTATGGCTCAGTGGTTAAGCATGTGTACATGCAAAAGTCAGTAAATTCAGCAATCATAGTTCAAATCTTGCTCAGAACAAAGGATTCTTCATTCAAGTGATAGAAATAAGTATCTTGATGGCAATTAGACTTTACTGCAGAGCAGAATTAGCAAGATCCCTCTGTGGCTCAGTGGTTAAGCATGTGTACATGCAAAAGTCAGTAAATTCAGCAACCATAGTTCAAATCTTGCTCAGACCCAAGGATAATTAATTTAACAGATATAGATAAGTGTCATGATGGCAATTAGACTTTCCTGCAAAAGTGAAGTTTGTAAGATCTGTCTGTGGTTCAGTGGTTAAGCATGTGTGCATGCAGAAGTCAGTAAATTCAGCAACCATAGTTCAAATCTTGCTCAGACCAAAGGATTCTTCATTCAATTGATAGAGATAAGTGTCTTGATGGCAACTAGACTTTCCTGCAGAGTAGAATTTGCAAGATCCCTCTGTGGCTCAGTGGTTGAGCATGTGTACAAGCCAAAGTCAGTAAATTAAGCAACCATAGTTCAAATCTTGCTCAGAACAAAGGATTCTTCATTCAATTGATAGAGATAAGTGTCTTGATGGCAATTACACTTTCCTGGAGAACCGAAGTTTGCAAGAGCCCTCTATGGCTCAGCGGTTAAGCATATGTGCATGCAAGAGTCAGTAAATTCAACAGCCATAGTTCAAATCTTGCTCACACCCACAGATTGTTCATTTAACTGATATAGATAAGTGTCATGATGGCAATTAGACTTTCCTGTAGAACCGAAGTTTGCAAGAGCCCTGTATGGCTCAGCGGTTAAGCAAATGTGCATGCAAGAGTCAGTAAATTCAACAACCAAAGTTCAAATCTTGCTCACACCCACGGATAATTAATTTAATAGATAGATATAAGTGTCATGATGCCAATTAGACTTTCCTGTAGAACTGAAGTTTGCAAGAGCCCTCTATGGCTCAGCGGTCAAGCATACATGCATGCAAGAGTCAGTAAATTCAACAGCCATAGTTCAAATCTTGCTCACACCCACAGATTGTTCATTTAACTGATATAGATAAGTGTCATGACAGCAAGTAGTGTGCAGCAGAAAAGAGGGTTAATGAAGTCCCCTCTGTGGCTCAGAGGTTAAACAAATGCATGTTAAAGGCTAAGGCTGAAGACAGGAACCCTGGTTCAAATCCCACTCCAACCTTGTGATGTTGTGATTGTTCATTTAACTAAAGATATAAGTTAAGTAAGTATGTATATGTTCTTTAGCAGGGAGGTGGGTGGGCATCCATAGAGTAGGGGTAGCACACAAGACTGACACCCTGACATCCTTGGCTCAAGACCAGCAGAGTGCAGCCTCCACAGCACAACACCCCAACCAGCCCACACCCCTGTGACCACTGCACACTCCCCAACCTGTCTGGCACCCCCCCCCCAACTGTCTTAATGACCACCCCAACGGGGTGGTCATTTAATTAATTACCTTTTACTAGTTCACACAAAAAAATAAAAAAATATTTATAAGTCCAAAACTTAAGGTGTCCTGTAAGTCCAAGCTAGGCATTGTAATGTAAGAACATCCAATACCTGGATTTGAACCAAGGACCTTTGGCATACCATGCCACATCCTTAACAAGTGAGCCACCACAGTCACAACGTTCCCTGATCGTTCAGAGTAAACATCCCTAAGGTTGTGTGATGTTTGTAAAGAAATTCACAATAGCAGCCTGGCATGAGGTTTGAACCCATGTCAGTATTTCTGGAAAGGCCTCAATTTATATGCACCGCAACCTTAACCACTGAGCCACCTGGACCACAGTACTCAAGGAATATTCTGAGCCTAAATCCCCTAGAGGGCCTAGATAAAGTGTGCTGTTTCTAAAGAAGCATATAGTTGCAGCCTGACACTAGAGTCAAACCCTTGTCTTTCCAGAGGGGCCTCATCTTACATGTTCCACTTGCTTTACCCCTGAGCCACCAGGGCCACAAAGATGATGACCATACGACCCCCTCAAAGCAAATATCCCCAAGGTAAAGTGTGATCAAACAAACACTGACGTGAGATTCGAACCCATGCCCTTCCAGAAAGGTGTGATCTTACATGGTCCACATGCTTAACCACAACACCATACGAAGGTTCTGATAATACATACGTAAGGTACTTTGTGACAGTGAGCAGCAACACCTCAATTGGGTTCAGCTCAGTGAGTTGAGCATGATGACACAGATTCACATCTTCATGTACTGGGTTTTGCTTTGGTTAGAAGCAGAAACTAAAGGAACACATTATACAAACAATCAATCTCACAAGTACCATTGTACCACCCATGGTAGTTCTAATTGCCAGGTGTTTTAATTTAACTGGATGTGAACAAAAAACTGGAGGGAAGTAGAAAAGTTATGTTAGGAATTTTCAGCATCCTCAACGAATGCGTTATTGCATTCGCAGGCGTTGCAGCCTGTCTATTTTTCTGGAACATGTAAGCCGTTTAAGATGCAAGTCCCAACCTTCATTTGCATTATAATTGTATCCTAAAACCTGGATCATCCTCTCATCACTTCTTCCATCAATTATTTCATTTCACAGCAGGATTTGAACCGCTACGATTGCTATCTGAAGAATAAAGAACACTGCTATAATACACCGACAACTATTATTAAAGGCCACAGCCTGAACAATTATTATGCAGATATTAAACAACAACTTAAAAAGGGTTTTCAGAATTGCTGGGTTGTGAGGAAAACACTGTAGCTCTGAAGAACTTACATCAAACATAACCTGGACAGAGGTACTGAGAATTCTGTCTGATCTGTGATGCACTTGTACAGCACTTATGCTGTAAAACCATATCAAATGTTTTAAAAACCATATCAAATGTTTTAAAAGGTAAAAGTACATGCCATGCAAACTTTGCAAATTGACCCAGAATGAAAACATATTCAGAGCTTCAACAGCATACCTGGATACAAGCTGGCCTAAGGCCAAAGGCTATGGAATGAAATGATCTTTGTTTAGAGTCATTGCATATGGCTTCCATTTTAAAAGAAGAAGAATATTAGACCAAAGTGCTGTGAGGAGTTCCTGAGAACAGTAACCAATGTACTTAGAAAGGGGAGGCCAGACAGCTGGACAGGATTTTGCTCAAGAAATCGATACAAGCTATTGACTGGACCCATTTCACGTCTTCAATGTTACTTCTATCCATTTGCGGTCACGAATTATTCACAGCTTTCAAAGCACTCTTTGTCGTACTTCTTTTTTATCGCAGCAGCCTTGGTCCGTCGCTTTCTTCGCACTATTGTCCAGAAGCAAGGTAGATCCATCTGCTACAAAAGAAAGGATTACTTGGCACAAAACTATGTCTCTTATCAAAAACAACCCACACAACACGGGAGCCATTTTGTTCTGGGCTCAATGAGAATTTTGGGGGGGGTTTATTCACCTTTAAGCTCAGCTGAGCCGTTTTCGTCCTCTGGTTCTGCCGCACCTGCGCCGTCCTTATGGATTCGCACCGTGGCCTTTTTCCCGTCCGACACGTCGGTCTTCACCTGGCCCAGCGTGCGCAGCAGACACATGGTGTCGAAGGCTTCTCCGCCACCTTCTCTCAGCAGCTCCAGCACCTGGAATGTCCCGGGCAGCGAATCAGACACACCCTTCGCTACCCATTTGAACTCGCCCCGCAACCTCACATCACACAGGCTCCGTCACCCACCTGCAGGCACTTGAAGGACTTGAGCTCGCTCAGGTTCTCCTCGAGGAACAGCAGGTAGACGCTGAGGTCATTGTAGAAAGGCGTGGCCATGTCCAGGTCGCCGAAGGCCGGAAGCATCTCGTAGGGCCGGAGGAAACGGGAGCTCTGACGGGCGGGGCCCAGGGCGGCGAACGCCACCAGGGGCACCAGGAGGAGGTAGACCACCAGGTTAATGTAGCTGAGCAGACGGAAGACTCCCACCGCCACCAGCTTACACTGCACCGCCACCGGGAGGGAGCTGTCGTTCCTCAGCACCCCCGATCGCACGTCACAGGCGAACTCGTCAGAGAGGGAGGCCAGGCGGATGTAGTACCCAAGGTAGAGGCAGGCCAGCAGGAGGGTGAGCAGCGTTAGCGCCCGACATGCCAGGTACTTGACCACCAGCCAGCGGGAGAAACGCTTCGTCTTCAGATACTGCTCCACCAGGGGGTACTTAAAGCAGCCCTCTGTCAGGTCCAAAGCACTGATACGGCCACACGCAAAACACAGTTGATGTTTATTGACCAATGATGGAATTTTATTGACCAATGATGGAATCCTTGTCGCCCTTCGAGGCAACTGTTGTTGTGATTTTGGGCGTTACAAAAATAAATTGAATTGAATTGAATATAAGTAGAAGTACATGTGTTTCCAGGAATTGAAAGTTCCAAATCCTTCTTTTGCACCACTTCCAACAACATGAACACCCTCAGTTTGAGTTTCATGTTCCCAGCACGCAAGAGTAATAGAAAGATGTCACGCGATACAAATAAATACTCAAATCTAGACAGGACAGACCATAGGTATGCCTGTTTATCCCACATGTCAAACTCAAGTGTGCTTGGCGATAAGCAGCACAGTTCTTGTTAAGACTGGAGGCATGATGAAATGTTGGGCCGCACAAGTCCATTAAGTGTTAAGTCCATTAAGTTACGTAGTAAAACATGCACGTGCCCAACAAAGACAAATACAACTGAGCCAAGCGAGGGGAGGAAAGCGTCTATATTAAGCCCGTTCGAGGGGATTGCAGGTCATTCCATGCGTCTTCTATTCAAACTGTTTTATTAGTCTTATTCCTAATCCCTTCTCTGTCACAACTCCAGTTGGGTTCTATCACTTAATCTGTTAGGGTCCCCTCTTCTTGTTACGACGAATGTCATCACGGGGGGTCTCATTTTGTTCTTTGCGCCAACAGCCTTGAGCCGCAACACCATTCTACACTGTTCAGGGCTGTCTGCCAATGAGAATCCTTTTTATTCGAGACAAGCTTTTGTTCAAAGGGCATTCAAGCTGCGCTCCAGCTATTTTCCTACCATCATCTTCTCTATTATTAAGAGATACTGAATGTTCCAGCTCTCTCTGTCGTAAACATACATGCAATTTCATACCACGTTGGACTAAACAACCGGCGTATTCAACAGTCGGCAGAGCCGATTCTTGACACAAACGCAATTTATGCGTAACTACGAGACAATCTCGTGCAGAGCTTACCTGGTGGAATCTTCCGGTACGTCTTTAGAGTCCAACTTGGCCAGGTTCTTGGCCAGCGTGATGGCGCGGTTGTAGGAGCGGTCCAGCTCCTCCATGATGAAGTTGAGGTCCGAGGACAGGTGGGGCGCCGCTGTGAAGCGCCAGAACAAGGCAGGGATGTACATGAGGACGGCCACTAACAGGAGGATGTAGGGGAAGAACTGGGGAGCCAGAGAGAGAGGGAGAGATAGAGAGAGATAAAGAGGGAGGGAGAGAGAATCTTAGGAACGGTTCTTCATTTGAGAACCCTTTTAGCTTTCCCATAACACATGGCTCTTTCTACCCCTCGTTGCATATGATTGTTGATTTTCACAATACCCCCACGATTTGGCCACTTGCAAACGCTGAGTGGATTGATCCTGATAATGGACGTGGCTCATCATGGAACACTCTGAAAATCTCTCCCTGTCGTGCGGTTTGTGAAATTGCAGCACTTCCCACTGCCTAGACAACGAGTCTTTTCCATCTTGACTAAGTGGGCCTTATTCATACGGTTAAAAGGCTCCAAGGGTCTATGGGAAAACGTCTCACGTCAGAATGAGAACACTGACCAACGCCTGGCTGATTGTCGGCCACTATTGTTGCCTAGAAGCTAGTGGAGCCACTCTAACTAATCACTCAGACCACCGCCCTGTGCAGGCAAGGCCCCTCAGTACCTTGTGCAGCCATAGGGGTGCACTTGGCTCCTCGTCACTGCCAGGCTGCTGTTCTTGCACCGCCGCCCAGCAGTAGGAGTCAACGTAGATGGCTTGCCGCATGGAGAAAGTGGTGGGCGCGAAACAGCTGATCTGGGTACCTGTACAAGGGGGGGGGGGAGACAGGAGAATGAGTTTAGCCCTCTTCCAAAACACTACGATCAAACTGAAGGGAAGGACAAAGAAATGTTGACAGTCACCTACAGCTTCAAATAGGCTCTGCTGTGTTTTCCTCTAGTTATGTAGCCTAACTTCACTTCGGAGCGTACCTCGTTAAGAACCCCTGGCCTACTAAATCCAATTGTACTCTGAATTACATTCGTTATCAATTGTGTGTATACGTTGTGACATGTTGCCAGCCCAATCTACTGCGTGGCACCAACTGTCAAGACACACTGCTCGTCATATCGCATCTGCTGAACATGATAAGAGAAAGGTAGCCTTCAAGCGGGCATAAACACGGCCGTCAACACTTGTTCAATGTAAACAAAGACATGGCAGCACAGAAAAACGAAGGACGTGGATTAAGTGGTCGCAAGCTGTTGCTTAGCAGATCTGCAACATGGCCTGTGTCCTATACGAATCGAATCGACCGTGTTATCATCGTGTAAACGCGAAAATTAACCAAAAAAACACTAGAAGTTTGTAGGCTACAACGCTCATTGCAGTCACAAGCGTACGGGAAACGCGAGGCAAGAATTGACTGCAACAAAGGACACCGCCCACAACATCCTTATTTGGCTGTTTGTCTTGATATACATGCATCTCACAATTCATATGTTGTACTTGTTGAGACAGCCTTAACAGGCGACATAAAACTTACCAACTGATACTTCTTGTGCAAATGCAAGAGATATAAGCAACAAAGGGAGACCAACCCCAATGAATGTCACTATTTTGTCCGCTGCCAGTTCCAAGCGCACGCCTTTGTACTTCGATTCAGTTGGGTCTTTCAATAAAAAGTCTGAAAAAACGTACTCAGTAGCTAAGTGTGCAATCGCCATGGCTATAGAACCCCTCCGTACTCTCTAGCTTAATTATAGAGTAATTTGTAAAGGACCTAAGAGCGACGTTTCCATGGTTTTTGACTGCACATGATCTAGTTTAGCTAAATAAATAAGACTGAATTACATGAATTACAGGAAAAAACAATAGGATAAACTGTTCTTGATGAAAGTCTACCATCCAGCCTGTGACTCATGCCCCGTTATTCTCTTGTTGTGGTAGCCTAACCCTCTGCCAATAATACCGTGGACACGTGACATGGCTCAAACAGCCTGAATGCCAAGACTGTTGCCGGTAGATTGGACGGAGAGACAGTCCCATGAGATCTGTTTGAGACTCATTTGTCCCACGACGTCACTATCTGTAGTGTCATGCTGCAACCCGGCCTCAACGTCTAAATCCAACTATTTCGCTTGTAACCTAGCAAAGCTGTCCCATAGGCTGATGCAAGCCCTAGCATGTTCGAGTCGTTGAAAAAACGGCTGCAGCACCATGGACAGCAACTGGTTTATGTTACTTCCACTGCTGTGAGCGAGGGCTGTTCCCTGCCTGCTTGGGGCAGTATGGGTTATATATACACATGACCTGAAGTCTAGCATTTGCTGCGAAGGAAAAGGCTACCACTGAACATGGTAGTCTCATCCAACACAGGGAGGATAGGCTTTTCACTCAATTCACCGCTCCCCCACTCCAATGAATGTTGCCTGACCATTGTTTGAAACAAAGAGCATGTCTAATTCATGACAGAAAAGGCCATGGTTATTAAAATTCCTTTGATTAGGCTGAGAGACATACCATGACTGTGTGCATGGGTGTTTTTGTGTGTGCGTGAGAGAGTGAGTGAAAGGGAGAGAGAGAGGAGGGAGGGAGGAGGAGGGAGAGAGGAGGGAGGGAGGGAGAGAGAAGGGAGCAGGAGAGAAGAAAGAACAATTTCCTCTCAACAAACGACAAAACAGTGGCCAAAGCTGAATCATTTTATTATTTCTTTGCTTATTCATACAGACATTGTAAGCTTAGCCCCATTGATTTGCCAGCCAACCATTGTTAGTGTTTTAAGACAAAAATCTGTGGAGTGCAAAAGGTTATGGCGTCTTAACCCTGTGTAAGCGCTGACATGAGAAATCCCCTCCACGCAATCCTTCTCAATGTCACCTCTTCACAAGGGGACTAACGTACGAGGATAAAGCGTAGCGTAGCTAAAAGAGATCATGCGAACACACTCCGAACGGAGTCGCGAGAGCGGAGGAGACGTCTGGCGTTCACGGCTGGCTTCGCGCTCAAGGGCCTGGAGGGGTTGTGGAACGCCGCTCTCTTCTTCAGTCAAACAGAGCGAAGAAGCTGTCCGTGGTCCCCTCCACCTCCATCCCCTCGCAGAACGCCGGGAGGAGGAAGAGTTCAGGCTCCTTGATTTCCGTTTCGATTTGCATGTTGCTGCGAGAGACAAGCACACATCGTCACCAACGCAGGTGTGCTGTTGTGAAGTCAGGTTTTTTTTTAATAGTCAAGTCAGCATTTTGAAATCTTTCCAAAAAAGGAATTCTTCTATGACTACCAACCAAGTGCAATGTCCACCAATGGTAAATACGTGATCAGACACAAGCAGCTACCTGAACATGAGACTGGTGGAGTCGCTGAAGAAAAGAGCACTCAGAGGCAAGCAGCTCTCCGCAGATGTAGACAAAGTATAATGTCCTGAATCGGAAGAAAGGCAGACCTCATACCGGGGCTACATCGTCAATCGACCCAAGCCTTTACTCGAACGTGTCGTTTCAAGCCACGGGAATGACTGGCGTTGGCGACCGAGATGCAAACTGAGACTCACCCTTTTCCACAGGCACCACTCCTGTCCACACGTTGATCTTGAGCCCGTCCCCTGGCATCGACACACTTCCCAGGACAAAGTTGCCCGTGAACTTGGCATCGGGCGGGATCTCCAAAATGTGCGACGCAGCCAAGAGGGACTTTTTCGTACAGCTTTGATTCTTGATGTCGATCTCGTAGAAGATCCCCTAAACACCCCCCCCACCCCCCAACAAAAAAGAAAGGCAGAGAACGATGTTGTGGATGATGTTACCAAGACAGCAGGAATACCCAACTCCCCCATGCATCATAAGGCTGTCAGAGGAGTCCTGCATTATCACTCTCTAACCATGTGTGTATATTCAACAGCCTTGTTCAGTCTGTGGTCAAATGATTTTACCTCTTCAAACATCATCAGAACATCTACATTCAGAGTGCTGTTGTGGGTCTCGTTCATCATCAAACGCAGCTTGTTTGCCTCGTGATCGTAGGTGTAGTGTCCTGTTCCCTTGTGCTCCCCTTTAAAGCTCATCTGTACATGACAAAGAGAGAGAGAGAGAGAGAGAGAGAGAGAGGGGATTGAAAGAGAAGAGAAAGAAGTAGGAGAAAGACAAGCTCGAAATGATATCTCAATGTTCCTGTAAAACATCATTCCGGTGGATAGACCAGGCAAACCGTTTTACTTACGACTGTTAGGATCCCTGTCAGATTAGGGGACTCTAAAATACAAAGAAAAAGTCAAGCATATTCAACCAATTCAAAACCAACTTTACAGCAACATTCGACACACCAGTTCCCTCATTTACAACAACATCAGACAATCGAATGCCCCCCCCCCCCCTTGCAACAGAATCATCCTGTATTCTGTCTTCTCCGTCCCTCAAGATCCATCTTCTCAAACTCTTAGCTTGATTCCCAGGACCCCAAAAAAACACACACAGACGCATTTTGTGGGAACGTCAAACAGGAACCCTGCCTCTTTGCAAACGTCAAATGAAGCGATCAGACGAGGCTTACGGCATGGCTCCCTGTGATGGCCGGCGAGGACAGTGGCGCCCAGACACGTCCAGACGAAGAGGGCGGCGACCGCGTGCATCGTGTCTTGGAAACGGCGAGGCAGGAGATCCCAAGGAAGAGCAAAAGTGACTCGGCGAAGGCAGGTACGACTCAGAGGGGGAAAACCGGGTTGGTGAGTGAGTAGGAAGCTCCGCGGAGGTTTTTATAGGGCCCCGCTCGTCCTCCGATTGCTGTCGGAGGGTTCGTGTTGTTTAAAGAAAGCGAGGCGAGCGTGGTAGGACAGACAGGTGCTCTCCCCAGGAGGATGACAAACACCATCTGTTGAAACAAAGATGCGTTATTTTTTCTGGCTGGCTCAAGCGATCATGCTGGACTCCTCGCACCAATTTGGCCCTTAGTCGTGTCACTTAATTGCACAAAGGAATTGCTGTCATATATGCTTTTTATGACTGGCGTGGACGCAAACACCACACGCTTCAAGGTAACTCTTCAAGAGTAGAACGGTCCTTATTGAGCTCGTCTGAATGAGTTTTTCCACATTCTTATCTCGTCCGACAAGAAGTCTTGCAACAGCTGAAAGTTATGAAGCTCTTCTGTAACCTGTTGGAGGCCTTGAAGGGGGCAGTCCAAACCAAACACAGTCCCTGGTGATTCGACATCAGTTGCACAAGGCAGGTCAGACCTAATTTGATTCATCGCAACAAGAGTACACTGTGATTCGACTGTCCCCGATTGCCCCGCAAAAAACCAGCAGTGTCACGAGCCAATTTGGCCATTCACGCTGACCTATTTCCCTGAGCATGGATATGATAGATATGGAATGCATCGCACCATGGATCGGTCTTTCTCAATCCAGGTCCTTAGTACTCACCCTCCATGCATCTTTTAGATAGTGAGATGCCCTTGCAATTAGACAATATTTGAGAGTTTACTGTGATGTGCTTTTTGTTGACAGATGTTGTGGGTTTTCTGTTTGGTCTACTGTATTTTTCATGCAAGAAGAATATAAAAGTATTCAATACTTCATCACTTGCAGTTCGCAATTCATTCACAGTGAGAAGTGGTGATTGTTAAACTACATTGCAAAATGTGTTAACTATGTTCAATAAACATATTTTTCCTGTAACTATGTACCCAAGATGTCATTGTGTTGCAGTTTTTGTGGTTAAGGAATTCTCCCAAATGTTTATATCTTAATTAGCTTTGTGCACGATCAGAAATAATTGTTCGATTTTTAGCATGGATTAAATTGTTTGGAAATAAGTGGTTTTGTACGTTCATAGATTTTGTAAATGGAGTTTGAAGACTTCGTTCCTTGTTCAAAAAGTTTGAGAAAATGGGTGAAGGTTTTATGAGGTGGGTTTTAGCAATTGAGGAGAAACGACAACTGAAAATGATTCTTGACATCCCTCTAGTGGATCGAGAGCAAAATGTCTTTTCAAACAGTGAACATATTTTGCTGTCACCGTCAACAACTTGGGCCATGCCATGACAGGAAGTGCCTGAAGAAAGCCAGACAAAGACCATGATGAGTTTGTGTGTGAGTCTACGTGTGTGTGTGTGAGTCTACGTGTGTGTGTGTGAGTCTACGTGTGTGGGTGAGACTACGTGTTGGTGTGAGTCTACATGTGTGTGTGAATATGTGTGTAAGTCTACGTGTGGGTGTGTGAGTCTACGTGTGTGTGTGAGACTACGTGTTGATGTGAGTCTACGTGTTGGTGTGAGTCTATGTGTGTGAGTCTACGTGTGGGTGTGTGAGTCTACGTGTGTGTGTGTGAGACTACGTGTTGATGTGAGTCTACGTGTTGGTGTGAGTCTATGTGTGTGAGTCTACGTATGGGTGTGTGAGTCTACGTGTAGGTGTGAGTCTACGTGTGTGTGGGTGTGAGTCTACGTGTTGGTGTGAGTCTACATGTGTGTGTGAGTCTATGTGTGTAAGTCTACGTGTGGGTGTGTGAGTCTACGTGTGTGTGTGACTCTACGTGTTGGTGCGGGACTACGTGTTGGTGTGAGTCTACGTGTGTAAGTCTACGTGTGGGTGTGTGAGTCTACGTGTGGGTGTGAGTCTACGTGTGGGAATGAGTCAACATGTGGGAGTGAGACTGAACGCTTAGTCAACGTATGCTGACTCATCAACCCAGAACAGCGGCGGTAAGGAAGTGTGTAAAAAGAAGGGAGACCTTATGATATGTTTGTTTTCTCCATTTTTTTAAAGTCTTAGAGGTCACTTAGCTGGTCCCAAGGGTCATGTGACACCCAGAACGGAACACTGCGAGAGTTTGCTGCCGAGAGTGTCAGTGCTTCTGACTGTCTGAGCTCTTCATCGTCGTGACAACCATCTGAAGTGCCACGCGTTCGATTTGAAAAGGGGTAGTATGTGACGGATTGAGACCTCCACCCACGCAAATGCACACGCGTTCCTGAGGGATCACCACCAAAGGGAAATGCACGCACGTCTCCACCCCCACACGCACGTCTCCACCCCCACACGCACGTCTCCACTCCAACATCTCCACTCCAACATCTCCACCCCCAGACTCTCCTGCTGAACCCCCATGAAAGTCATGTCAGGAAGTGAGGAACTGTCATGTCTATCTATGGTAAACACACGGACACACTTAGCACAGTCCACCTTCCGCGCACGCACACGCACACACACGCACGCACGCACACACACACACACACACAGAGTGAAAGCATCAAAAGTCTAGGCTGGCGTAGAAGGGGTTACTCCAAACAGATGTACTTTCGGAAAATACAGACCCTTTTCGGAAAATACTTCCAGATTTTTCAGATCCTGGATTTGTTAGAATCGAGTTTAACAGCAAGGCATGGCCGTTGCAATAGAGGTGGCAACAGAGATGTTGCTAACTGGGCGTGGGCAAGGTATTCCCCAGGACTGTTCCTCTCAGTGAGAGTGACAAGTCATTATGAAGGCTCAGGCTCTATTTGAATATGCCATGCTTTAGGCGGAATTCCTCTTTTGTCATGCTGAAACCTACAAGCGGAGACTAAATACCCTGCTTTTGCAACAGTTCAGACGAACACTTTATGACTCAAGTTTTGAAACCGACAGAGAGTGAGAGCGAGCGAGAGAGCGAGAGCGAGAGAGAGATCAAGAGAACGAGAGAGAGAGAGAGAGAGAGAGATGGGAAGTTACATGGTGCAGAGATGAGTTGGCAATGTGTTGTGTCCAGATCACTTGTGAAAGATGGGTAGGGACCTTTCTGTCCAACGGGGTTCGAAAGAGAGAATGTGGGATTTAACATTGACCGCGAAGATCGACACAAACAAAAACACGAGTGCCCAAATTCAATTCTGGAAACGGTCAAACACGGCTGAGATACTTGCACAGATGTTTGTGGTGAAAGGAACAAACGTGCAATGTCACCATATATAGCAGAAACAGAAAACTCCAATGGCCCTACTTCCTGGTGCTGCCAGTTTGCCATTTACCTTTGTACTCTAAACAGTTTAATGAGCAATCAATAACCTGTGAACCTCAAGGAACAAAGATCAGAACTTTATCTCTCCCATGTCAGTTGCTCTACAGCAGCTGGGTGTACATACCTGTATCTGCTATGGACATATTTTCAGATCCATTCAGGCCTTTTTCAGTAAATAAACCATGGCTGGTGTCCCATCTTGACGTAGGTAAGATAACTGTCAACAGAAGATATGTTCTGTGAGGACAGCTAGATAGATAGATAGATAGATGGATAGATAGATAAATAGATCACCTCTGTCTTAGAATACTTGTAAAGGAAAAGGCCACAAGTTACCCCTTGTACAACCTTTCAATAAAAGCATCTGATTACGACATTATACAATATATGAGTGTATTTGATTTTACATCAAATCCTACCGTTATCAAAGCATTAATCTATTTCATATTGTACAATGCAGTTTTTTGCGTCTTTATTTGGACTTCGGGGTGATTTCAGAGTGGGTGCATGTAGCCTCTAGTATTTCCAGATCACTTCAGAATGTAGTTCTGAATTCGTATTCAATTGTGCTTTAATTTGCGTCAGATCAGTCATTAGTTAAGCGAACATCTTTCTGTTGTTGTGTTTGTATCCTCGAAAATTTTTGACGAATTTAGCATGTTTTGGTAAAATATGACGCTTGAAAGGAAACCACATATAAATTTCCAGAACTCTTCCAAACTGAAAGTGAGAACACCTACTCATATATATACACAGCCAAGAGACCAACAGACATCATCTGTTATAACTTTAATTCTAGAAAGACAACAAATTCAAGACTACAAGGTAAGTCTTGCCGATACTTATCTTAATGATAAACTGAATGGAGGCGTGTTTAGCGACGCACCTAGAAATCACCTGCGGATTGAACCGGTGTTACAAGTTAACTTTTAGCTCAGTCTAAAATACTTAAAATACTGGGATAAAATACAATTCTTTAATTATGCGCTTGCCTAGGTTTCTAGGTAGCCTATGTAGGTAGGCTACTATATATAAAGATTGCAGCTTTATAGCAAGATAAAGCAAGATACATTGTATATAGAAATAAATTAAAACAACACAAATAAGCCTACAAAATCAATACATACATAATTATTTAAAGTATAGAAAGGAGGTGCACGGTTTAATACACAGGGTTAAAATTTACACGACAATTTACCGCATCCACGGAGAGATCCCTGTGACACAGGCAATACAGGATGCCCGAAATGATTCAGTTCATGTTAAATTATAGTGACTAATATCAGGTACTCGATGGTACGCGCATAGGGTCTACTGCAAAAGAATAGCGAGAGTCAGTGAACTGTTGTCTGTTTATATAAATGAATACAAAAACATAGAGATAGACGAAGTTATTGTGTACGAAGATGTTATCAAGCAATGCAAACCATGATGTATAATTAAACTTACGAATAATAATAATAATAATATAAAAAATGTTAACTCTAACGTAGAGTTAGGTGATTCAGGGTTGCTCAGTGCTGTGGTAATAATGCATTTACGGTGAAAATGGATTATTTATGACCCAGTTATCTTGGACGTAACACTGCTTATCCTTGCTTTAACGTCATTTTCATCAAAAAACATGATAAAGTTCACTACTTAAACATACATATATAATGTAATTCAACTAAAAGCAAACTTTATTTGTAATGAAAAGTCGTTTTCCTCAACACATTTCCTTATTGTTAAGTACAAAAGTTAATTGAACCTTTCTCTATTTACAACAGAAGCAAAATTGTGTATAGGTCTATTAAAGTCAAACATGCTTCATAAATGTAACACCATAACCAAGTTATGTTTTAGTAAACTTTTCCGAAGTCATTTTTTTCAAAGAAAAAAAACGGGTAATTTGCTTAATAAACTGCATAGTTATGTCTAGTCAGATACAGTTTCTTTGATATAATGTGGCACAGCTCAAACGTAATAGGTCTTTATTAAGATTAGGGGCATCCTTCTAGGGTCATATCAGTCAATCAAGGTTTTGCCATTTCTTCTTCTTACGTTTCCAGATGGCTGTGTGGTGGAGGACTCTGATTCTCCCTCTTCTTCTTCTCTCGCTGAGTTGTGCGTACCCAAGTTGTGCAGCTCCTTTGGGTCAACCGAGGGCATCTTCCTATCGAAACTTCCTCAGTTTTACCAGGGGCATCCGCACCCGCGTTCAACAGCTTCTCCGGAGATACGTAAGCGAGCCGACCAGACGGACAGGCACTTTGGCGGGAATGAAAGAAGGCTTGTGCCCTTATTCCACCTGCTCCTGTCCCGTCTCTTGACTTGTGGCGTTCCCTTTTTCTTACCGTCAGAAAGAGCAGCAGCTGGGAGACCGACTCTTTGAAGACCGTACCCTGGAGATGAGCTCCCTTCCCACCCTGTCCTCAAACTTCCTCAGCTGGCTTCAACAGAAGGTGTGAGCATGCCCAGTGCAGCCACCCAGCTGCCAGCTGGAATACCGTTGTTTCGCCTTTTAAGAGCCGTGAGCAATCTAACCTTTGGTGTGTGTGTGCGTATGTTCAGGACTGGGAACGTCTGACTAAGGCGTCTCGGGATCTAAGCACCTACTGGAATCACCTGGACCGGAAGAGAAAGCAGCTGGAGATGGAGAAGAGAGGCAAGATGATGGGCCTGGGGTCGAAACCCGTCGGCAGGAACCCACCCACCTTACCTGAGACTTTTTCTCGAATCCAGAGAGAAATAAGCGACCTCATCCATCAAATCAACTACCAGGTACGTCCGAACCAAACACGTCCGCCCCATCCCAACCCCTCCCCCTCACGCTCCCTTTGCCTTGATGACTTTCCGCTTCCCCCAGCCCCGCGCCTCCCTTTCCTCGCCGAACGCCATCGTCAACGCAGCGTTCCCTCACCTTTCTGTCACCCTTCCCCAGCTGCGGGCCGTCAGCGTCTCCCCGGTGAGCACCACCTCGCCCCCGAAGTTGGCCAGCTCAGCGACCCCAGCGACCAGCACCGTCCCCCCCCAGCAGACCCTGTGGGTCAGCCGTCTGGAGGGTTACATCATCCTGAGAGACCTGGAGATCTACCTGGTCAAGCTGAGCCGAGACTTCCTCCTGCTGGCGTCTAAAGAAACCACTGGCTCGCGCAGGGAGGGCTGAGTACTGGGGGGGGGGGCTGCAGGGCACTAACGCACTAACACACAACACACGCGCACATGTGTTAAGGCAGCTACAACCTATCCCAAATGTGTGTGATTGTTGTCTGTCGCTGGATTCAGATTGTGATGTTTTTAGATATTTATTACGGTGAATATATTTATGACTCTGGCAGTATTCCTCATGGAATTTTTCAAAATTTATTTTATACAACAGTATTCTTCATGGCCCTATGATACAACTTGAAGGGACCGTCCATTTTTCCACAGAGCAAAGGGATTGTATTACTGTAACTAAGACCTCAAAAGCCCTCTGGTATTCCCCCACAGTTTTTGTCCCTTTCTTTCCCTCCAATAAAACGATGTTGAAGGTGTCTAGAGGACGACTGCAACATCCCCTTTTACCTCAATCAGTATTACACTGGACTTTCCAAAGATACATATTTATTCAAATATTTATTGTTATTTATTTGAAATGCTGTTTATTTTTTTATAACGAGAAACATGAAACCAAGTAGGAATGGTTTTGCTTTTTTAAAAATAATGTCCTTGTTTTATACTGTATACATCGCATAGAGGACTGTGGAATAAAGATGAAGCAAAGTATTTGGTGTGTGTGTGTGATTTAGTTTAATTATGTTAACGCCGAGCATATTAATTGAGTACAAAGTCAGCCTTGGAATCGTATTAATTAATTAATTAATTCAATTAATCTTTCTAAGTGATAATTTGCTGTTTAGTCAATAACTGTTGACTGGTCAGATGTAGTGATTAATTCTGTGTCCAGCTTTGTGTGGGAAGCAAAAACAACTTGTGAGTGGCGGGTAAATTGGCTACAGCAAGAAACAGCGCTGTTGACGACAAACTTGAAGGCGTCAAGGTCATCGGGCGTGGATGGGAGGGGCCGTCTGCAAAGATACGGAAAGCAATTGGGTGACGTGCCCTCACTTGGGCTGAGACATGAGGCTGGATCGAGCTGGAGCTTCCTGGAAGCCGCCAGTTCTGTGCTTGTCGCTGCGCACTCACCACCACCATGTGACCCTTCTTCCCCTTGGCCACCCTCAGTTCGGGGCCGCTGGTGAAATCGACCACGCCTTCCCTGCCCCGTGCCACAGCAAACCTGATGCTGCGGACAGAAAGAGGGGTCGAAGGGTAAGATATAGGGGGGGGGGGGGGGCGGGGATGGGGAGTTCCCAGAAAGTCCAAAATAAAAACTCTACCAACCTGTCCTGGCTGACGTTGACACTGTTGATGTTATCGGCCATCGTGGCGAGCTTGGTGACGGCCTCGATGACGTGGTCACACTGGAGCACCACGTCCCCCTGAGGGAGACACGGAAGGGGTCAGAGGACTTGCGCGGCCGTCGCCATGGCGGCGGCGGCAGACCGCGCGACTAACCTTCTGTCTGTTGTCTTCATTGGACACGTGGAGGACAAAAACGCCATCGCTGAGGGAACTCACGGAGATGCCTGCGGGGGGGGGGGAAGGGGGGGGGGGGGGCGCAGAGTCGGACATGCTCATCGTGTGCCTCTCTACCTTCGACGAACAGAAACCTCCCCCCCCCACCCCGACACTCACCGCTACTGCCCAGAGACGCCCCGCTCCACCCCGCTCCACCCCGCTCCACCCTGCTCCACCCTGCTCCACCCCCTCCCCTCCAACCCCACAGCAGGCCCCTCAACCCAGACTCACTCCTCAGGGCGGTGTAGTCGATCCGCTGCTTCAGCTTGGCTTCGGCCACCAGCACGGCAAAGGACGCGGTGAGGAGCAGCTGGCAAGGGCGCGGCTTGTAGCCCCGCCGGTCATACTTGGTGACGGCAATGCCGTACTGACGGAGGATAGGATGGAGGCAGGAGGATGAGAAGGAGGAAGAGGGGGGGGGGGGAATGTCCGTTAGCACGAAGGGGGTGATGCAGGGAGGTAGCTGACGGTGGGGGAAACCAGGAGGGTCGACGGCTACGAACTTGAACTCACCTTCACTTTGTCGCTGCCCAGAGTCTGAACGACTTTGAGGTTGATCTGCTGGTTGTCTACAGGGAGGGGGATAGCATGTTCGTGAGTGCGTGTTCGTGGCGACTTTTACGGCACGCAGCTGTAGACAACAGAAGGCCCTCACCTAGCCTGGAACCGACAAACAGTTTGGAGACGCTCTGTGGGTAGCAGGCTTTCTGGTCCTTGAAGATCTCGCTGGCCACTACCTTCTGTTCCATCTGGAGGTCAGGGAGAAGAAGGGAAATGGGGGGGGGGAGGAAGCCGTCAGCAACCGAGTCCTGTGCTCATCCGGACAAACAAGTCTGACTTCCACGTATTTCTTCCTTTCGGCAAAAGGCAAAAATACGTCAAGTCAGCGTCGGTGAGACGTCAAGGAATCTCTACCTGTTTCTTCCATTCAGGCTGGATCCTCCTGCAGTAGGCCCGCACCATGTTCTGCATACACAGCCTACGTAGGCACTCAGACACCTGTACCGCAACACAATCACCACATTAAACAGGATCAGACTCAACGTCAACCCCGATAAGGGATTCACGTCAAAAAAGTGGGTCGAAACGGATGACTGTTTCAGTCATTGAAAACGTTTGCCTTAAAAAGTGATTCGTAAAACGACCGTTCCTCCTACTCCTAACTCTCAAACTTCCTCAGAGAACAAAAAGGCCTCGAACGCAATCGGTTTCCGTAAATCACGGGGACTTGTCGGTCTGACAGCGCGGCGCTGACACCCCTCCAGTCGCTAAACCCACGATCAGACTTTCGCTTTACACGTCGAAGAGGCTCGTCTATTGCTTCCGGGGGTGTTTTCACTGGGATCCCCAGGCCCCATGTGGTGCACGCCGTGGCTTCGCGCCAGTTTCAGTGTTTGGCGCTACCTCAGAGAGGGCCGGCGGGGGGGCGGGCCAGCCCTTGTCCAGCACGGTCTTGGGCAGGTTCCTGCGCACGGTCAGGAGGTAAGAGAAGCGCCTGTGGTCCAGGAAGAACTCGTTTTCCGGGCAGCGAGCTTCGTGGCGGTAGATGAAGCCCTTGATCAAGCTGAGGGAGGGAAGGAGGGAGGGAGGAGGGAAGGAGGGAGGAGGGAGGGAAGGAGGGAGGGAGGAGGGGTGGGGGGGTGGTGTGAAAGGAAACGCTGAATAACAGGAAAGAGGAAGTGAAAGTTAGGCGGCGGTGGCTGGGTACTCGCTGCACCTGCGGATCGTGTCTGCTGCTTGGCGTCGGCGCTTGGCTCTCCGCCGCGCTTTCGTTCCTCGCCACCCGGACTGGATCACTATCACTGCACACGCACACACACACACAGGTCACACGCACCCAACATATGACACCTAACCTATATACACAGTGCAGTCCTCATCTACCTCTATGCTATGGCTATGACAGCAATGTACCTGCACGTCTTATTCGTTGGTATTTGGCCTTTTCTCTGTATCCTCTCCAAGACGTCTGCAGAGTCAGAGCTGCACAGACAGACAGCGTTGTCGTCAACAACCAAAACAAGTGTCATTTTAAGTGTCATTGTACAATCCGAGTCATTTTACACTGTAGTCAAGAGGGTTTACAGGGAGGATCAGATGACAGTCAACTGCTGTTTTAGCTGAAGGATCATCTGTCACTTTGCGTCGTGCGTCGTGCAGCACAGGCTGACATTAGCACAACCGACTTGGGTGACATCACTTCCGCTGCTGTCCTCTCACCAACTGATGGCTTCCTGGCTTCCAGGGAATCTTCAGTGGCGAACAGCGTTTTGGGGAAACGGATGAAGATCTTGGACCTGCGGAAGGAGAACGCACAGTCATCAGCCAAGCCGAGTCCGCTCTCTCGCGTTTCCCCATCAGCGCTCGGGGGTTCTCCTAACTTCCCTATAGCGCTAACTGACCGCTGCTGGCCTCCATCCGTCCCCCTCCCCCGTCACCACCCCCCCACCCCAATAGATCTCCCCCCCTGCGCTCAATGTCGGTACTGTTCCCAGTTTGAACTCGTCTGGCTTATAGCCCAGGTGCTTGACCAGTACGGCCACGCCGTCAGCCAGTCTGCCGTGCCAGTTGGGCCACGTGTCGGGACACAGCACCTTGTACCTGCGGCGACAGACCACAAGGGGGCGGTCAAGGGGACGGTCAAGGGGACAGAAGACATGGATTTCAACCAGACGGTCAGGAAGGTAGACAAGACAGCCAGACCTCTGTAGGAAGGCCTCGTAGCGGCGCCGGTAGGCAAAGCCAGCCCTCCGAACCCTCAGGTTCTCCATCAGGCCCAGGTACTTCACCTGGTGTCGGACCAGGGCCTCGTCAAAGCGCCCTGGACACAGAAAACACCCAGTGAGACCCACGCACACACACGCGCACACACACACACACGCACACGCACGCACGGTGGATGGGTGATTGGTTTTTACCTGACTGCTTGGCATCGTTTGGTTTGATACAGCGCACATAGGATGGTTCCTTAGACATGAGGATCTCCATCAGTTTGGCCAGGCTGTTCTTAAACTGAGTGGCAGCCTGTTGAGGAATAGGATATAGGTTCATCTCTGCGGTCGAGCGCGTTCGCGTGTCCTATGTGTTTCTGGCTGCGTGAAAGCGTGCGCGTGAGAGCGCGTGTGCGCGTCGCACCGTTTCTGGGCGTTTCTGGTCCGTCACTTCCTCTCTGTGAAAGCACTGACTCATGATCTGGTTATCTGACTGGCACATGACCTGCACAGAGACCAACCCACAAAACCACAGAATTAGCATGACTACGTCCTTCCACTTACCTCTCTCCGTCTCTCTCTCTCCCTCCCAGTTTCCCCTTCAACATCTCTCCCTCTCTGACACACACACACACAGACACACACACACACACACACACAGAGACACAGAGACACACAGACACACACACACACACACACACACACACACACACACAGACACACACACACAAACAGACACACACACACACACACAGAGACACACACAGAGACACACACAGAGACACACACAGAGACACACACAGAGACACACACACGCACACACACGTGAAAAAGAGAACTGTACCGTAGTACAGTGCGGTGTGTTCTGAGTATAATCTCAGGTTTAGACAGTAGACGAGCAGCTGAATCAGTGTTCCTCTAATGCGCTGAACCAGGGGGAACCTTTCATGTGGCGCTACTGCAGGATAATCTACTTCCAGAATCAAGTCGTGCGCTGTGAGGAAACGCCACTTTTGAAAAACGTTTTAAAAAAAACAAAAAAAACATTGCTGTTGACCAAAGTCCCTTCCGCTGGAAACGAGTGAAACTGGATGGAAAATGAAGAAGATTCCACTCTGCTGTGGAGTTTTCCCTGGGCAGCACTGACCTCTTTAATGTTTCGGTACAGCAGGTCGGTGTTCTTGTCCAGAAAACCTGGAGGAACGCAAAGTAGACGTCACACAGAACACGTGTACGCCTCTAAGTGGTGACCCCCCCCCCTCCTCCTCCTCCTTATCTCTCTAACGCTTCGTATGGCCTGTGCACCAAGCGTGGCTCCTGTAGAGAGGCTCACCGTGGACGCTGTAGTTGACCTCCCCTGCGTAGTGTAGCAGACGGAACTCGTCCCTCGCCATCGCCTTGCGCGTCTTCCCGCTCCCCAACTTGTGACTGCCGGAACGCACACACCCAAACACGCGAGCCATCCTGAATGAGAACTGGCTCTCGACTGACCCAGTCGGTTATGATCCCCCCCCCCCCCAAACAAACAAACAAACACTCTTAAAGGTTCTTGGTGTATTTGGAGGTATACAGGCGTGTGTTTCACTGAAGGAGTCAAGGTGAGCTCACGTGACAAAATGGTCGTGACCTCCCAGAGTGTCCTCCAGCTTCTCCAGGAAGGAGACGTCACACGCCTCCCCTGGCCTCAGACACTCCTCGTCCTGCGGGGGAGGGGGGGGGGACCACATGTCTTTACCTTCAGACTCTGGGACAGGGGAGAGAGGAGGAGGGGAGAGGAGGAGAGAGGAGAGGAGTGGAGAGGAGAGAGGAGAGGAGGGGAGAAAGGGAGAAAGGAGGAGAGAGGAGGAGATAGGAGATAGGAGGGGAGAGAGGAGGAGAGGAGGAGGAGGGCTAGAAGAGGCAGCCCCCTTCAGATTGAGCAGATGGAACCCTCACCAGGATGGAGATGATGCCTTTGTGTCTCTCCTCCACCAGGTCACAGATGATCTTGTTGTCAAAGTACTGCACCGTCTCCCACTAGAACGAAGCGGACGTTTTAGCGTTCTGCAACGGAGCCAATCCACTCAAGCATCACCCCTCCCCAGCCCTGCCCCCCCAGGCCTCCAGCCCCGCCCACCCCAGGCCGCCAGCCCCGCCCACCCCTCACCGCGATGCCTTCGGCCTCGTACTCTTCTTGCTCAGACTTCAGGGTCAGCTCAATGAACAGCTGCTGCAGCTTCTCGTTGCAGTAGTTGATACAGAACTGCTCAAAGCTGAAAAGAGGGAGACAGGGGGAATGAGACAGAGAGAGAGAGAGACAGACAGACAGACAGACAGAGGGAATGAGACAGAGAGAGAGAGAGAGAGAGAGAGAGAGAGAGACAGACAGACAGACAGACAGACAGACAGAGGGAATGAGACCGAAAGAGAGAATTGGGATCTGAGAACTGTAGGTACCGAAGCCGATGAGAAAAGTTCCCATCCCAGTTTCATCATAGAGCCCTGTACTGTACAGCCCTCTGCCCCAGACCCCATTTCTACACACCAATCAAATCGCTTCAAAACGACAAGGAAACAGAGACACGCTGAAAACTAGTCTGCGTCCTACCTGTTGTGTTGGAAGACCTCAAAACCATAGATGTCCAACAGTCCTATGACAGAGGAGCCTTTACTGCTGGGACTAGCCTCGTCCTGTGGACCAGACATAGTTCAGATCCGCTTCCAAACCAGCGCTGATAAGGTGAACCTGAGCAGGTGAACCTGAGCAGGTGAACTGCAGTCTACCTTGAGAGCCAGGGATTGGTTGATTTTCTCCACCAGCCAGCTGAACGTGCGGCCGTAGATGGCCTTGGCCAGAGCGTCGCGGGCTGAGGCGGCCTGCTCGAAATTCAACGGGCTGATCATCTGGACACACACACGCACACACGCGCACACACACACACACACACACGTCAATATGCACACGCCCCAGTATCACATCTATTGACCGGACATACGCCCAGCCCCTACTGCATGAAACTATAGGCTGCCTGTTGGAGCAGAGGAAGAACGGACGTTTGATGTTCCACCAGGGGAATATCAAAGATGTTCCACCAGGGGAACATCAAGGTGATGGTCTGAGGAGCTTGGTGACCTGAGAGTCGCTCACCTCCTCTCCTTTGGCAAACAGAGTCTTGTGAGTGAGAGCTCGACCGAGCGCTGAGCCGTCCACGCCTAACAGCTGCAAACCAAGACAAGATCTGCTCTCAGGATGGGGAGCGTGTTAGAGTGTGTGTGTGTGTGTGTGTGCGGGGGGGAATGTGCATGCGTTTACGTGTGTGTGTGTGCGTGTATGGGCATGCGTGCGTGCGTTTATCAACGCAGGGGAGTTTGGGCGTGCAAGCGAGCGCACGCACCTTGGACAGGTGTCGGATCTGCGTCTCCGTGGTGACGTGGGTCTCTCCGTCATCTCCCTCCCCGAACTGGGTGTTGCCGAGGTGGAGGATGCTGGCGATGACCTTCAGCAGCTCCTGGGGGGGAGAGGACACACGCTAACGTCACCGCCCTCCTTCTGTCATGAGATCAAACTCTGCCTAACTGATACTGGACACCCCTGCGTTTCTCACAGGTGAGATCCTGGAGGGGGGTTTTGATTGGCTTAGGTGCAGCTCTAACGGGGGGGGGGGGGGGGCGTGGGAGGCCCTTCTGCGGCGGCTAAAAGGGCAGCGCGGGTCAAAGCGGTTGGTGGTTCTCACTGACCTCCACCTCCTCGTCGGTGAAGTCGATGACTTGCAAGGCCTTCCTCACAGCCTTCCAGTCGTTCTTGTCGTTGATGGAACTCACCCTGGGGCAGTTACCCTGCGGACGGCAACAGTGGCACTTAACTTGCGCGCGAGCACACACACACACACACACACACACACACACACACACACACACACACACGCACACACACACACACACACACACACACACACACACACACACACCTTAACCAGGTAGTGGTAGTTCTGAGGGTTCCTCTCCAGGCCTAGTCTAATGAGAAGGTTCTCCTCTCCTCCCTCCAGCAGCTGGTAGAAGATGTGGAAGTTCCTCTCGCCGTGGTTCTGGTGCACCACCCGAGACTTCTCCAGCAGGTAGTTGAGGATGTGGCCACCTAATGGCGCCCCCTGGTGGACAACAGCGTGAAAGTACGCAGAGTGACATGACGAGAGAAGGCTTACCAGGCTAAAGGCAAACTGTTTCTTTTGAGTTCAGTCGGTCAAGTGACATTGCAATTTTGTTGTCAGACGTGAAATATGCATCAGCCGAGAGGTCAAAGGTTAAATCGTTTACCCTGAAATCGAACTGGACGTCCATGTATTTGCCAAACCGGCTGGAATTGTCGTTCCGGTGGGTTTTGGCATTACCAAACGCCTGTGCGTGGACAGAGGGAGGACATGGGAGGGGGAAAATCTCAGACAATACACAGATCCAAATCAAATCTCAGCCAAGTAAGGACATATTTACGAAACAGTGACAAGGTCGCAGCTGTGCTGATAAGGGAGGTCATGGATGGATCAGAGAGAGAGAGAGAGAGAGAGAGATTTAAAGCCTTGAGTATGTGAGGGGGGAGGAGGTGAAAGTGGGGTGGAGAGGAGGGGAGGAAAGAAGGGGAGGAGAGGAGGGGAGTCTGGACCTCCAGCACTGGGTTGGACTGCAGCAGGCGGTCCCTGAGGGTGGCCATGTGCTTGCTGACGGGGCAGGTGACGGCGTAGTACAACAGGATCTTCTTGGACGCCTCCGTCTTCCCGGCGCCGCTCTCCCCGGAGATCAGCATGCACTGGTCTCTCCTCTCCGTCCTCATGGCCCGGTACGTGTTATCCGACACGGCGTAGCTGTGGGGAAACCGGTGGCGAGCCAGGGGTGAAAAGCAGACAGACATTGGGCCTCGCGCATTCTGAAAACCCCTTCCTAAATCCTAGATCCCTAAACCTCGCCCCTGTGCCTGCGGTAAACACGCGCGCTGTGTTGCAAAGACGCGTAGGGGAGGGGGTGGTTTGATGAGGGCGGAGACTCACATGTGGGGGGAGATCTCGTAGAAGCTGACCCCTCTGTAGCGCTCCATGTGCTGCTTGGAGTAGATCTCCAGCTCCTTGTATGGGTTCACCGACACCAGCACCGACCCGATGTAAGTCTGGCAGAGAGATGGAGGACAGCGACATCGACACAGTCCTTCGACACGCGGTCATGACATGCTTTAAACCCCTCTGGGTTTGTGTCATGAATGGGATCGCTAAAGGTGGAGGTGGGGGGGAACGTTACATAAATGAGGTTCTCCTTGAAGCGCCGTCGCAGGTTCTCGATGAAGGCCGCCTCGCTGTTGTAGTTCTCCAGCAGGACAAAATCCTGCACCCCCACTCGGTCGCGGGCGCTCAGAGCGCCTTCCATGGCCAGCCGCACCCCGCCCTCGCCCCCCACCTCCTACACACACACACACACAGAGGGAAGATGGGTGAGGGCTGGTTGGGTGGGGCTTATGGGGAGAGCAGGGAATCTCATTACAACTGGATGGTTGAGAGCCAGTACAAAAGTGAGAAGTCAAGCCAAAGACACCACCCACAATATCTCCTCTAGTCTAGCCGAAGCAACGCAAGTCGGCGCGAGGCTCACGGAATCCGACAGGGAAGACGATGAGCGGATGCCAAGTCTAAACACAGAGGTCCCTGTATGAAGGGATTCAGTCGGAGATTAGAAGGCTGGTTATATACAGGATCCACACAGTGCTGGGAGGAGTGTGGACATGTCAACTTGGTGGTGATGGCAAACATCACAGGGTAACAAACACAAACAGAGAGAACAGAACTCACAGCTCAGAGTCGCATCCGTCGGTCGAACATGCGGAACAGAGTCGTCATAGAAACGCGCGCACGCACACACACACACACACACACACTCCGAAACAGAAACACCTACTGTAAATGGGCGTGCGTAGGACACGGCTACTGTTATCCACGGGGACGGACTGGCGGTGTTTCACTGAAACATTCAGCAGCTTCCTGGTCCTGGTCACAATACCCCTGACTAGGGGGGTGCGTTAATTACTAGGTCAATCACGTGCTGTCATAGGAAAGATTGAACCAAGCCTCCTTGACACACACACACACAGACACACACACACACATATGGGACACGGACACACACACCTATGGGACACGGACACACACACACACACACCATCACAACAATGGGCCCGGAGACTTTAGAACGCCGTCAGCTCATCGTGAACAGCCGCTCCTCTGGGGCTCATTAGCGTGGTCATTCAGGGGTCGTTATTCTCGAGCGCTTGGCAAGTGAGGTGGGGAAGGGTGGGGTGGTGTGGTGAACCTCCTGGCAACAACAAGGGACACACAACAGTTCGAAGCCTGACCAAGATAGATCTGGTGAAGCCGAGGAATAGCCAATGGTCCAAGTGGGAAGTGCTCTCCGCCCCCCTGCCCCCTCTCTACCCCCTCCCCTCGGAAGCATCTGTTCTCCCACTTACCACATGGTGGCCTTCTGCCGTAAAAAAAAAAAACACACGGCGACGTGTCTACGCGCTTCTTCTCGCCGGTTTCGCACACACAAACCAAACCCGCTTCATTACTTTGCCCAAAAGTGTCAAAAGGAGTGTTGGGCGGAGGGGGGGGGGGAGGGGCATGTAGCGTTTCGGCTCCCCAAGGCCTCTAGGCATCTGCACAGGACTACAGTCAATGTGTCTTTTGTTGCGTTTGAAGATGTTTTTGCTCCAAAGCCTTTTCTTTTTTGTGTGTGTGTGTGTGTGTGTGCTGTTCTCGGCCTCAAAATTGCTTCCCCACACCAGAGCCCATCCTCGCTGCGCTTAGAGACTTTCACTAAATGAATTCCAGTGACTGAAACGTCCACGTGACTGGCAGCTGCTGTCAGCCTTTCACACACAGTAGTCATCGTATATCTCTAAATCTAATAACTAAGCGCAATCTGATTTTTAAAAAAAAAACGAATTCTCGGTAGATGTCAGCGATTATGCAGTTCTGCAATACGTCAGAACCGAATGAAAAATGCTAAAAGCGCCTTGCGGGAATATAGCGTGAGGATTTGACTAAAACCCCGCTAATCGCGCGCTTCCAAAAAGGCTCTCTGACTGAAGCGGGTTCTCCAGAACAAACCCACGGCTCCTTCTACTGCCCCAAGAAGAGAGGGCGTGGCCGAGGGCGTGGTCGACGCTGTGTAACGAGCTCCAATGGCTATGGGGGGAAGAGGGGTTTGTGGGTGTTGGAGTCATGAGAAGCAGCGGGGGCCTTCTGGGAGGCTCCGGTGGGTCTTGGCTCAAGTCTCTCTCCTGAGACAGCTCTGCTGGGCTCACTACACAGAGGCACTTCCTTATAAGGCCTGGCCCTCGTCTTCGTCCCCAGACAAAGCCTACTTTGGGTGGGTAGACACACACACACACACACACACACACACACACACACACACACACACAGCAGCCCTGCCGCTGGCTCTCCACCATGGATGTGCTAACTGGGGGGACGGTGTGGAAAAGTACCAAGCGCCCTCGCCGTGGTGAGGCAACGCTACCCGCTGACAGCCCCCTGCCATTCCCTTATGACTCACTGCATCCGCCAGGAGAGGTGGCGTTTCCCAGGATTCCTTCGACCTATGAATAGAATTCCATCTGACACGGGTCTTATCGGCCATCGGTAATTCACACGTCCCCCCCCACCCCCTCCATCCTTTTCTATTCAGAAATCGGTACGCTACTTCTGAGACATGCACACGCACAAATGCAACAGAGTAAAAGTTGGGGGTTTTTTGCGATGCCATCCGGCGTCAAGGTGAGACGCGCGGCCGTCGAGTGGAACGTAAAGCAGGGGGACGCCTGAGTAGGTTCTTACCCGGCCTCCTCTGTACCTCATCCTCATCCTCTGTTCCCGCTCTGCACTCCTGCCGGATGACTCTCTTCTCGGGAGAGGGAGGGGGAGGGGTCCAGTCCTCCTTCCTCGTCTGCCTCGAAAGGATGGACGTCCCTACCTCCAGTCGCTTCTCATCTACGTGCCCGCGTTCCTTCGGAAACGCATTCGGTTTGGACAGTCAGGCTAGCTGGCGAGGCTAAACTCTCCTTCGTCCTCAGTCTGTTTTTTCTGTCCCCCGGTAGCCCTTGTTCACATGCTGGGGTCCTTCAGGGACGCACGCTCACCCTCCAGCGTCTCCCGCTAGCTTGTGGTCTCTTTCCCTCGGAGGGAAGGGAACGCGCCTCTGGCTCAAGTGCTGCTGCTCAACTGGATCCTTCCAGTGTGCGCTGCGTGTCCACTGACAGGTCAAGTAAACATTTCTCCTTGTCCATTAGTCCCGCTCGCTCTGCGCTCTGCTTGTAACATAGGCGGCAACTTCACTGACTCATGCTTCATGCATTTGGACTGGACTCTTCCAGAATAGAAAGAGAGGAGGGGGGGGGGAAGTTTAGGGAAAGTATGCTGCTGGCCCAGGAGAATGAAAAAAGTAGAAGGGACATGATGAGTTCAAAAGGTTTGGAAAAATCTACTAACAGCCCGTGATTGTTCACATGTTATCGTTCTGAAAGTCCATAAAAAGGGAATCAAAACAAAGAATCACATGACGACAACCGGGTGCATTCTTTCTCTCCTCCTCCTCCTTCCCTGTGTTCCCTCCTCCTCCTCCCTCCCTGTGTTCCCTCCTCCTCCTCCTCCTCCTCTGCTAACTCCCTCCGTTTTTCCCTCCCGCAAGCTCAGACAGATTCACAAGGGATGAGAGCAACAGAGGCGTCACGGCAACAAATGGGATTTCATACCTCATTTCCTACTGGGCTCGGAACAGAGTGACACACCGCTGTAACTAACGCCTCACCTCCAAGCCCGTCTCATTTGCCTCCTCCGTGCGATAAGACCTCTGCTCTTCCTGCCTGCTTTCATATCTCAGGGACATTTCAGCGACTGCTCCCTTTCCTCAAGTACACAAAGCAAAGCCAAACACGTGAGTGTAGGTTTAGAGGAAGAGGATCCCATTACGTGACCCTCCTCTAACCCTTTGAACCAGGCCCCAGCACAGACGCCCTATCACCGGGCGACTGACAGAGGCAAGGGTCACGGGCCTGCTCACTTTGAAGGCACGCGCCCCCTGCTGGTTTCCCCAACGGTCAACATCTGGCAGGAACCCGACTCTCTTTTAATCCAAAAGGATTTCCCAACCCTCCCTCCCCCCCTCCTCCCTCCCTTCCTCCCGCTCTCCTGCCAACATCATCAGATGTCCGACCTTGAGGGATACAGATAACAGATTCTACGCCGAGAGGGGAGGGTTGCAGTCACGCTGAGCAAGGGTCATGCGAGGACAGCATCCAGAGAGAAAGACACAGAGAGAGAGATGGACACACACACAGAGAAAGAGAGACAGAGACAAACACAGAGAGAGGGGGGGGGAGAGAGAGAGAGACAGACAAGAGAGAGAGAGACGCAGAAAGAGAGAAAATAAAGAGCTCTCCACCCAACCGCGTGCTCTAGGACCCGCAGCGCAGGGCCTCAGCTCTCTGCTTCCACACCCTTCACTACCCCCTTAGCAACAAGCAACATGGAACAGCTTTAACTAGTGTGCCAACCCCCCCCCCCTTTTTTTCTTTGGGCTCGCTCTCTTTTCACTCAACCCCCCTCCCTCTCTCTCTCTCTCTCTTCCCTCCCAGCCAGGGCTTTCCCCTCACAGCACACCCACTTGTAAAAAAAAAAAAAAAAAAAAAAAAAAAAAGGAAATGATGGTTTGGAAAAAAAGAATTCCTGAAACACACCAGCTACCTCTCCAGTGAGTGGGCATAGCTGGGGCTTTCGTCTGGCCTTGACAGATGGGACACATGTGGCAGCAGAGCTTGAGGACAGGCCCCTGGCCAGGATTTAAAATCAGCCTTGATTAGAACCAGGAAACTAAACTCCCATTGAAACATTGCTTTTTCAAGAGAGACCGGACCCAGGAAAGGCACGAGAGCGACTTTTTAAAAGGTTACAAACACCTATATACGACAGTAGATTCAAACGTGATTACGTTACGTACAGAAAAGCATCGTCTAAGGTACGTCGATGTATTTACAAATCCGGGAAATCTAACCAATAGGAATCATCTATGCTCCTCTCCTTCTGCATTACGTTTCACTCCTTGTTGGGTTTGCGGCGACGTGTTAAACAATTCCACAGGAATCCTGGAGCACAAAGGAATGATATCTTGGGTGGGGTTATATTAGGGAGGAGGGGGGGTGATCACTGGATGCCATTCAAGTAAACACCCATGCACAAATATGCACATACACGCACACACACACACACACTCACACACAAATATGCACATACACGCGCACACACACACACACACTCACACACAAATATGCACATACACGCGCACACACACACACACACACACACACACACACAAATATGCACATACACGCACACACGCACACACACACACACACAGCTCAGTCGCTAAAATATTCATAGGCTGAGCTGGCGGACGTCAGCGCGACACATGGACGAAACGAACAGCGTGGAGTCGTGCGCGCGCACAACACATGTGTGCTGGCAGAATACAAAAGTCGTGCGTATCAGGTATAATTCTTGGCAGAGAGTGGGTGAGCTCATCTTCATCACTTCATGTCAGCTCCTGGCACTTCGTGTTTCTCCTGAAGTCGCCCCACTCCGACTCACTTCCCCACGTCTGCTGCTAATCTGTTGCCAACGCCTGAACAATGCGTCGTGAAGGGGAGTGCCTTGTCCCCACAAACGACTTCGTTCCGTGGTGGAAGTTTTGATGTTGCCTTAAGTTCCCTCTTGTGTCTATGCAGTGTGTTCATGTGTGTGTATGTTCATGTGTGTGTATATGTGTGTGTGTGTTGCATCACTCAGTATCACCTGCCCATTGCCCATCTGGACTATGCTTCCACAGTGTCCGTCTACTGTATCCCCGCCAAACCCCCAGGTCCCTGTGCCCGCCCTCCTCACAACACCTCCCTCCTTCCCTGACCCCCCCCCACCCCCACCCAACTACACAGCAGCTGTTGCATCCACACTCTCCCACTCTTACCTGCGCTCTGTGTAGATTAACCTCATGTCACTGAAGGAAGTGCTCGGCGTGGACACAAACAAACAAACAAAAACAAACAGACAAACAAACAAACAGGAAGAGGCAGAGAGAAGAGGAAGTGGGCGGTCGTGTTGGATGGTAGAAGCGCCACGCCATGCAAGGGGTACACAAAGCACAACACCATGAACACCGAAGGTTCAGTTCTCTCTCTGAGGGCGAGTCACGTCCAACCAGAACACTGAGGGCGCTTGCCGTTGGCATTGATGAGGATTTCACAGCAAGTACATAGTGACAATGACTATGATTTTTTCTTCTTTTTTTTTTTTTTACTGACAATTTCGATTTTGCCACATTCCATTTACATTGCAATGGGGGGAGGAGGAGGGGGTGGTCAATCCAAGGCCAAGTTGAGACCTCATCATGAAACCCTCACAATCCATAAAGTCAGGCAGGAAACACCACATACCTCCTCCAGCTCCATACGACTGGGAGATGAATTTCAATTGGAACAAGATAGGACAACATCAACAGCATTCAGAGGTTCAGGGTATTGCACAGTATTGTATCGTGGGGTAAAAAGGACATGTCACAACTAAATAATACCATGAAATGGAAATCAATATCTTATCCGCCTCTGGATAGAAATATGTCAACGGGCACATAAAGTAGTACTATTAAAAGAATATAAACAATAGCTTTTAATTGAATACTTGCTATGAAAAGCTGTCAAATACATGTGCATAATAACGTTACATGGGACAAGTTAACTGAAGTTTCCCTGTCGATAAAACTCATTAATTTGCAATTACTAAACGCGCAAGGTACGCATCGAAACACACATTTCCGAAGTTTTAACGCACAGATCTCTTTGTTAATTCTAATAGTAGACAACATAAGCAATAATCCACTGTTTAGGGGAGGACGTTGTATCACGGTCAATTCTTACCTGGAACTGGTTACCACAGGCTTAGTTAGGATAATGGTATCCCAATGGTGAAAGCAGTTAGACGCGGGCTGTGTCGTGAGTTCCACCGCAATTCTTGCATTCGGACCAAATGGATATGTAGGAAGTCAGCGCAAGGTCCCAGTACTGTCTCATAGCTCCAGTAGCTCCAACAGAAAAGGGGTATGGTATAAGTCCACACGGCCTCTAGGTGGCGTAAAAACGCTATTGAAACACTTGCACGAACAGCTACGAACGAAGGAGGCCCCAGCAAAGCTCCCCTGCAAAATGCACGCCTATGCAAATGACTGGAGACGATGAGGCTACCACGGTTGGAGTCACGTAGCCTAAGCTGCGCTTCACCTGAAGTGCAACGGGCTCGGTCGAGGGAGCTTGTAGTCAAAGTTCAAATTCGCATGATATGAAGTTTGCTTCCATTGGTTTTTTTAAGTTCTTGTTTAATGTTGTTTGAGAGGGTCATTGTAGCAGCATGCCATGAACTTATCATTGTCAAGCGAAAAACAAATGTGCAGTGAGGTGTGTCCTTCCCTATCCACAGCTGATAAATGTGACGCAAACAAATTGAACTGCAAAAGGCCTCCACCCCATTGCTCCTCTGCCTCTAATTGAGATACTGGATGATGTCATTTTGTATCAACTGGGCTACAGTCTGCGAGTAGCTTATGACAGATGTATTTTTCTTCTCTCAATTAACATAGCTATGGAGGCATGCTTGCGCACAGGCGTGAGGTTATGCGTTACGGCCAGCTGACTATTTATCTTAAGGCTCTAGGAGTTTATTTAATGAAAGGGTGGCTAAAGTCATACCCTATTCAGCTATCTGAACTGACGGTGCCTGCGCGTGTCGGCATGACAGCGGCGTCTCGCCTTTGTAAATACGTGCTGCAGTTGTGTGTGTGCGCCGCTGGGCGAGTCTCCGCCGCCTCTGACTAGTAGCTCCCTTTTTTCAGAGAAAAGAAGAGGAGAATTAGGTCCGGGAGGAGGGCCGCCGCCATTATTGGGAAGCTGGAGGAAAAAAAACACTTTCACACACGCAATTTCTGGTCAAATTGATCTGGACATGACCGATTTGTTGCATTAGACTACTCCAGAGGAAACAATGTACAGCAATTGCAACATACTCGACCGGTGTCCTGTGCATGATCGAGCCAGCATAATGTAGGCACAACAATGGACTTAATAATTGGTCAAAAGCAACGTGGTGTTCCAAAAAGCGAACGGTGAAACAAGATTTTTTATACGCCTTGCTTTTTTTCCCCTCCCCAAGAGGACAATAACAGAGGAGAGAAAAACTACTGAAGGTTACCGTTTTTATATGTGTAGTTTTATTACAAAGAAAACAATCACAGCGCGGAAAAACATCCAAATGCAGGCATTTACAAACAAACAAACAAACAAACGCATCGATCATTGCCTCTGAACAACTGCGACCATTTGCGATTCGGACAACTCGCAGGCTGTTTGTTTCCATGAGCTCGTGCACATAAAACGGTTAGGGCTGCGGCAAGCACTGGCCTGATGCAAGGGGAGAAAGGCAGAATGCGATGGTATGTAGCTACTCACTTTCTCCTGTAAAATCTGCAACGCCGAATCCACAAATGGAATTGATTAGACATTATGTACAACTGTGGGCGCACGTTAAATGGATTGTCAGGTACACAGGGACTTGGGTGTTACGGGATCGACTTAAGGTGGATAGGGGTTGTTACTCTATTTCATTCTGTGGACAAGAGGCCTGGCGTGGCCAGAGCTCTATCCACACAAATTCTGCCCAAAGCCTTTGTTAATCCACTGCAAAACGCGAAGGGAATTGTATTCATATGAATAGCTGATCGCGATTAATTTCTAACAATGTGGTCCGAGTATTTAACGGGAGAATACCATGTATCAATGAGAGCGTAAGGAAGTGACTTGTTTTCATTTCCAAAGTACTTGCCCGTTCAATCTGGTCGCCAGGCCTAGCTCAGCTGAGCAAATGGACTACCTACCGAGCAGAGGGTTACACAGTTGATTTAAACCCGTTTCAAACATTGATAGTTCCGTATGCAATGGTTATTAAATGTTAAGTTCTTAGATCTAATACAGCTCATTTTCAACGGTAAAAATTGACAATGGAATGTGGAATAATAATAATAATAATAATAATGGAATGACATTTTAAGAACATGAAATCATATTTGTGCAGTGTACTTGCGACTTCCGATAAACCAGGCTTGTTATAAGCAATGCAGTAAAGGGACATTTGTCTTCTTTGGGATCAAATACTGAATTTAACCATCTCAAACCCATACTGAATCACTATTTTCACTCAACAACTCATGCTCCTACAGGTGGCAGGCCTATTAGAACATGACTATGCGACATATATATACTATGTGGCATTTGACAAAAGTAATATAAGCCAAAAAAAGTAATAAGATTCTGTTTACCGATGTATCTAGGTTGGTATGTATATATCAGTAGCACACAGGTATTCTTCAATCTATTGAACTGGTCGATTGAATTTTAAATTACGGGCATTGCCCGAGTTTACATCAGACTACTGATGGTGGCCAGACTGACTCCGGCTGCAAGGAAACCATTACCACTGCCCCAGCCCTTTGCTATAAGAGAGAGACAGAACACATACAGTAGTTATTAGTCTGGCAGAGAACATCCTCTGTTCTTGACATGCCACGGAGAGAATGGATTCCAATTAGTTTAAAGAATACTCCCCTATCTCCCCCTACCTTCCATGTTCACTAAGGAGAGATATAGATCATGAAGCGGGGGACAGTGTTGACATATGGCTTCCTGTTATTGGGATGCCAACATGAGTTCATGGTTGACATTGTCCAGGCATGAGAGGACCTCTTAATGTGACCCCTGATGACCTGAGTGGCGTGAATGGAATAACTAATCGCATGATGTGTTACTATACGGGTTGGCCACAGCCCGTACCATAAGCATGTCTGTTCATCCTAAAGTGATTCTCTTTATTTTGTGTATTTTCTGCTTCCAGAATCCAACTTGCGTATAGTCAAGTAGCTTGTAAGATTGAAGTCATACGGTCTAGATAGTGATACACTTAAACATTACAAATACAAAAAAAATGAATTCCTATTGTTAACAATCACTGTCAACTTCTGTCAGTTACAATGTCTCATGTATGTGTTGTTGTTGCTCTCTGACAGGATCAGATCTGCATCCGGATTCAAACCTGTAGTTCAAGTCCCTAAAAACTAATTGCCCACCCAACGATCACTCTGGTGGTGGTGGTGCCACTTTATGGACACACATCCAGGTGAACTCCTCTACGTGCCTGTGTATGACAGGATGAGCACCAGCAGCCGATGATGATGGCGAAAAAACAAGATGCCCGGACTCCTATTTATAACCTCAACGTGGTGGGCTTGTCAGGGACGGAGAAAGAGAAAGGGCAATGTGGAGTGGGCAAGTCGTGCCTGTGTAACCGCTTCGTACGCCCTAGCGCTGATGACTTCTACCTGGACCACACGTCTGTGCTGAGCACCAGCGACTTTGGGGGACGAGTGGTCAATAATGACCATTTCCTGTTCTGGGGGGAAGTGGGGCGGGTTTTGGAGGAAGGGCCGGAGTGCAGGATGCACGTGGTGGAACAGACTGAGTTTATCGACGACCAGACGTTTCAGCCTCACCGCAGCACCGCCATGCAGCCCTACATCAAGAGGGCGGCCTCGACCAAGCTTGCCTCGGCAGAGAAGCTCATGTACTTCTGCACTGACCAACTGGGCCTGGAGCAGGACTTTGAACAGAAGCAGATGCCAGAGGGCAAGCTTCAGGTGGACGGATTCCTCCTCTGCGTGGACGTCAGCAGGGGCATGAATCGCAACTTTGACGACCAGCTCAAGTTCGTCAGTAACTTGTACAGCCAGCTGAGCAAGACCAAGAAGCCCATCGTGCTGGTCCTCACCAAGTGCGACGAGGGTGTTGAGCGCTACATCAAAGACTCCCACACCTTCGCCATCACGAAAAAGAGTCTTCCAGTGGTGGAGACGTCCGCACGCTCTAATATCAACGTGGACCTAGCCTTCCTCACGTTAGTGCAACTGCTCGACAAGGGCAGAGGCAAGCCCAAGATCATCCCGTATTTCGAGGCCCTCAAGCTCCAGAGCCAGCAGATAGCCTCCGCCAAGGACCGCTACGAATGGCTCGTCAATCGGATCGTGAAAAACCACAACGAAACGTGGCTGAACACGAGCAGGAGAATGAACACCTCGTCCGAGTACAAGGACTACGTCTTTTTGGAGGGCTCGGCGAAATGCAAAAAGCTCTTCCAGCAGCACGTCTACCGGCTGAAGCAGGAGCACATCGAGAGGCGTCGGAAAATCTACCTTAGCACTCTCCCTCTAGCACTTAGCTCCCTGGTGCCGGATCTGGATGAGATTGACCAGCTTAGCTGGTCTGGGGTACAGAAGGTTCTGGAGTCCAAGCAGCACTTTACCCACTGGTTTGTGGTTCTGGAAGAGACTCCGTGGGAGGACACGTCACACATAGACAACATGGAGGACGAGCGCATCCCCTCGGACTTGCTGGAGACGCCGGTAGCCGAGTCCATATTTAACACCCACCTGGAGCACCTGCGCAACGAGTGCAAGCGGGCCGAGATGAGACAGGAGTTCAAGCACAAGCTGGCGTCCTCGCTCTTCGTCACGCCCGGCAAGCCTTGGGAAGAAGCGCGCAGCTTCATCATGAATGAGGACTTCTACCAGTGGCTAGAGGAACCCGAGTACCTGGATCTCTACAACCGCCACCAGAAGGAAATCATCGACCGGGCTAAGGAGGACTTCCAGGAGTTGCTTCTAGAATATTCCGAACTCTTCTACGAGCTGGAGGTGGATGCCAAGCCCAGCAAGGAGAAGATGGGGGCCATCCAGGAGGTGTTGGGGGAGGAGCAGAGGTTTAAAGCCTTGCAGAAGCTTCCAGCTGAAAGGGATGCCTTGGTGTTAAAGCATATCCACTTTGTCTACCACCCAACCAAGGAGACCTGTCCCAGTAGCCCGCAGTGCGGAGACTTCAAGATCGAGCAGCTCTTAGCATCACGCTTCCCTACATGCTACCCCTTTTTCGATATGAAAGCCCACTTTGGGAACACTAAAGCTGACAGAATCAACCTTGTAATCCTAGGAAAGGACGGACTGGCAAGGGAGTTTGCCAACGAGATTAGGGCGCTCTGTACAAATGACGACCGGTACGTGTTAGATGGTAAGATGTATGAGCTGACGTTGAGACCTATTGAGGGCAACGTACGTCTTCCCGTGAACTCCTTCCACACGCCCACCTTCACACCCCATGGCTGCCTTTGTCTGTATAATTCAAAAGAGTCGCTGACATATGTGGTGGAGAGCATCGAAAGGTTGAGGGAGTCAACCATTGGTAGAAGGGACAGTCAGTTATCCCAGCTTTTGACTTCTCTGCTCTTAGTCACTAAAAGGGGCGTTGGAACCTATGCAGATGTAGGAGGGGAAACTGCTTTGGGCCTCATAACACAAGGACAGCAGGTAGCCCGAAGACTACAGTGTAGCTTCTTAGACCCTGCCTCCCCTGGCGTGGGCTACGGTCATAATGTGAACGAGAGTCAAATCAACCAGGTGCTAAGAGGGCTCCTGGACTCCAGGAGGAGCTCCTCGTTCAGTAGCAGCTCCCCACCCCTCCCCCCTCAACCTCCAGGCCCGCGGGACTCTCCTCACCAGCCCAGCCCGGAGGCGGACATCCGCATCGTCATGTGCCTGATGTGCGGTGACTCGTACGACATCGAACAGCTCCTCACCCCGTTCCTGCTGCCCCAGCACTGCAGGCCAACGTCCAACAGCGGGACCTCTGTGATGCTGGAGCAGACGGTCGGTGGCCACAAACAGGTGATCGAACTCTCCCTGCTCTCCTACCACGCCTCCTTTTCCCTACGCAAGAGCAGGTTAGTGCACGGCTACATCGCCGTGTACTCTGCCCGCCGCAAAGCCTCCCTGGAGACCCTGTGCGCGTTCCTCTGCGAGGTCCAGGACATCATCCCCGTGCAGCTGCTGGCAGTCGGGGACAGCCAGGCTGAGCTGACGGACAGCGAATCCGCTCGCGAGCAGCTGGTCCAGGGGGAGGAGCTTGCCCATGAGATCGAAGGCCGCTTCAACAGCGTGGTGTGCGGCTCCGGAGGAGTGGTGGGCGGCCTGCACCGGATAGAAATGTTCCAGCCCTTCCTCATGGAGGTGGTGGAAAAGCGCAACATCGTGGAGGCCACGCACATGTACGATAACGTAGCGGAGGCGTGCACCAACGAGAGCGTGTACTCTCCTCGCTGTAGCTCCCCCAGCCCCGTCACCATGTTCCTGGACTCGGAGGACGACGTGGAGGCGTCTCCGCCCTACTACGATGGCACGCTCACCCACGGGGGGGGCTTCAACCTGCCCGACCTGGACTCCAGTGACGTCTCCGTGATCTCCGACATCAGCTCCTTTGAGAACAAGCTCAACAACAAGCTGCCCCTCCAGGTGAGGCCCAAGCCCACGGTCACCTTTGACTTCCGGAAGGTAGGCCGCAACCCTTACACGGACACTGTAGGCCACCGTCGGTCCCTCCCCTCGGCTGTGACCTGGGTACCGGGCGGCGACGGAGGCTACGACCCTTCCGACTACGCAGAGCCGATGGATGCCGTCTCCAAACCCCGACCCAGCAACGAGGAAATCATCTACTCCGTCCCCCACGACAGCACCCAGGGCAAGATCATAACCATCCGCAACGCCAACCGGATGCACTCCAACGGGAACGGGTCGGACAGCGAAGCGGACAGCAGCTCCCTGGAGCGCCGCAGGAAGTTTTCCGCAGCCGGGGTCAAGCCTCGGCTGTACCGCGACCGCTCCAAGCGCCTGGGGAAGTTCAGCAGCTTCCGAAGCAGTTTCATTGGCAGCGACGACGAGATGGGGGCCCTTCCTAAGACCAAGGAGGATGAGTTTGGAACGCTGAAAGGAGATGTACTGGTCAACGAGGAGAGCGAGGACCCCAAAAAGAGGAACATTCTGAAGAGCCTGCGGAGAACGGCCAAGGTGCGTACGCTTCCGTTACCCGCCTGCTAACTGCAAGCGAGGAAACATTTTTGTTTGTGTTTGAAAGATGTTACAAGGCTGTATTTTTCAGTCGTTAAGATACATGTTAACCACGCATTTGTTTGCGTTGCTTTTGTTTTGTCTGCTTCATTTTGATCTCAAATGCGTCAGCTGTGTGAACCCATTCATTTAACGGCACGAATCAGACTGGCTGGGAAGAACTGTGGAAGAATGTAGTCATTCACTCTCAAGTGAGACGCACTTGACGAAATAGCCCTTGATGTCAATGTTAAAAACCGATCTAGACCAAGGGCAAACGCTGTCTGCTAGCTTGGGAGAACGCATCGAATCTCTCAGTATCCACATAATGAACTGCTTCTAGATTTTTGAACAGCGACAGTCATTGACCAACATTTGTTTTGTGTGTTTTCCCCAGAAAACCAGACCAAAGCCTCGACCCTCTATCCCCAAACCCCTGGAGAGCAACTATTTTGGAGTTCCTCTGGTGAATGTTGTGTCACCAGACAGGCCAATCCCACTTTTCATTGAGAAGTGTGTTCGCTTTATCGAGACCACAGGTAAGCACTCATCATTTGCTCTCTCCTCCCCTTATGAGCCATGTGTCTACTTGGTAATGTTTTTACGTGGATGGGTTGGTGCACCGTGGTGAAGGGTGTCGATTAGCTCTTGATTAATTTGGGGGGGGAAAAGAGGTTTGGAAGATTGTTGTTGAGGTCAAATTTAACAGTATGGTTGTTGCTCACTCACTGTTGGAATGTGTTCATAGGGAGCTGTTTGTAATGGGGGCAGCCTGCTAAACAGGCACGACTGCTAAACAGCTCAAATGTAATTTGAAAGCAATGAGCGTCGTTCATCAATTATAACCAACTCCATCTGTACCTACATATGTCTCCAAGAAGGCTTCTCTAATGGAAGTTCTGCATCGCTCTTTCTTTCCCTCTTCCTCCCCGATATTTCAGGCCTGAACACAGAGGGTCTGTACCGTGTGAGTGGAAACAAATCTGAGATGGAGAGCATGCAGAGACAGTTTGATCAGGGTGAGTGAGCGGAACAATACGCCGGTAACGAGCGCCGCGACGCTCCGAAACCCGTCTGCCGGCATCGTTTGCGTGACTTGCCGGTCGATAGAGGAAATGATGACATGCGACAAAACGTATTTAGCTCAGTCGCTACTGCCTCTTGACATCTTTGCTCTTTGTCTTAACCCCCCATGCGCATACAGACCACGGGCTGGACCTTGTGGAGAAGGACTTCTCCATTAACACGGTGGCCGGGGGACTAAAGAGCTTCTTCTCTGAGCTTCCAGAACCTCTTGTGCCCTGTGTTCTTCAAGTGGACCTACTGGAGGCCTTCAGTAAGGCGAATGCTAAAACATCGGACCGCATTCATAAGGAGCTGTCTGTGTCTGCAAAGAGAGTCTGAGTCATCCATTCACCCCTCCCCTCTTCTCTTCTCCTCTCCCCTCCCCTCCCTCCTGTGTGCACAGAGATCAACGACAGGGAACAGAGGCTGTATACTATGAAAGATGTGCTGAGGAAGTTCCCCAGGGAGAACTACGACGTCTTCAAATACGTCACGAGCCACTTACACAAGTGAGTGTTTCGTCTGGCCCTCGCTGCTGCACTCTGACCCACCTCCGCTGAAACCTTTTCCATGTTTTCCCTGCGCCACAGTTGACAGGAAGTGTGTGTGTGTTTTGTTCTTTTTGCCAGGGTGAGCCAAATGAGCAGGTTGAACCTGATGACCAGCGAGAACCTGTCTATCTGTTTCTGGCCCACTCTTATGAGACCCGACTTCACCACCATGGATGCCCTGACGGCCACGCGCACCTACCAGACAATCATCGAGTGCTTCATCCACCAGTGTGCTTTCTTCTTCTACAACCAGCCCCTCATCGACTCGCCCACGGGGCTGGCCGGCCTCCCCGCCTCCCCGACCACCACCCTCACCGGGGGCTCCGCTTACTCCTGCTACCGCTCCTCCCCGCCCCCCACCGCCGCCCACTTCAGCCCCCTGCAGCAGTCGCCCCCCACCACCCCTCAGTCGCCCCTGCAGTCCCTCCTGCCCCCCCTCCATCAGCACCCCCACCCGCACCACACCCCCGCCGAGCAAGAGACTCTGTGAGAGACACAGGAAACTGAGCACACATGCCCATGATGCTGGACCTTAGTCACACACGCGTGCACACACACACACACACACATAACATGACACGAAGAAAAAAACAAAACATGCACTACATATTTTGTTCATGGATAACATGGAGAGGTCTTGAGGAACATCCGAAGGTTTACCCGACATGCAACGTCTGACCACTGTGCGGACTTCCAGACTCCAGCGTGCCAGGCCAGGGTGCCCTGGTAACCCCTGACCCCCCTGGTGACCTGGAAGCTAAAGTTAGATTCCCCTCTCACACCCGCATACCTGGACAAGGTGCACAGTTACAGTAAGCATCTCTGCCAACCTTTTTCTCAGCCTCAAACCAGGAAGCTCACACCTCCATGTCTAGCTTGAAGATAACGGATTTGTGCCACCGTGTTTGGGGGGGAAAAAAAGAAAAGAAAATTGTGAATAGTAGCTTTTGTGTTTTTGTTTGTTCATGAAAGTAGCCACTGGATGAATGGGCTATGCCTCTCTTGCTGGTGTGGGCAGTGAGCAGGCACCACTGGGGGGGAAAGAGCCTTCCTTGCCCTGTCCTGTCTGTCTTCTGCCCCCCCCCCTTCCCTTATCTGGAGGCACACTAGGCTGAACCCAAGGAGATGGGTGTAGACAGGGAGGGGGGGTGGTCTCTATTGGGGTGGGGGTCAGGGTATTGGTCAGGAAATTATATTAGGGAATTGATGGGAGGTTGGGGGGCGGGGCATCCAGGGACGCACTTTAATGGTCACTTTTCTAGTCTTTTTTTTTTTCTCGGGTTGTTCGGCCAGAATGTTTCTTTTTTGTTGTTGTGTGTTTTGAGTTCACAACTCAAGCAGCCATACCCATGCCCCTGTAGGGGTCTTGGCAGATCAAAACTTTGTTTACATCCAAACCTTTTTTTTTTGTATCCACATACTTATCTGAAGCACTTTTGAATCATAGTGTTAAGTTCCATGAAATGCGATATTGATTAAGTTTGTTTTGTGTCGTGGGGTGTGAAGTGGAGGAAGGCTCTTAAAAGGAACATCTGAGGAGTATTCTGGAGTCTCTTTGTGGATGAAGAATCTGCTCCTCTTCCTCTGGTCACTTGGTCATTTTTTAGAAAGGTTTATTTGGGCCTCGTGTTCAATGAGTTTCTGGACCGGTGGGTGTGAATATGGAACTAGGCTGATTTTGAGTTCTGGAAAGAGGAAGTGAGGTAGGGTAAGAGTTAGGCCAATCAGATGAAAGCTCCAAGGCTGCCCAGATTAGGCTTCTCAGTTCTGTCAGTGATAGTCAGCGAATGCAGCAGTCCAACGTTGCCAATGGAAATAATTAAAACCTCAGTAACAACCAACATTTTAATTGGGAGAGCGGATAAAACTGGCTGGCCAATACGAGACGCTCCTGTCTGGTGGCTATGGAAACCACTGGCATATTGAAAGATGATAGGTTGTCGCATGTGTTGCTGTGGGTGTCCAGCCAATTGAGCTCTTTGTACTCATGTAATATTCAGGACCTTAAATAGAGTGTTTGTATTCACGAAGCACAACCATTGCAACTAACTACAGTACAGCAGCCCACCTGCGTGTCTGTGTAGAAGCGTACTCCTAGCCAGGGCTAGGAGAACAGCTACAAGCTTTACAGAACCGACAAGACTACATAGGCAGTCACCTGGTTTACATCTTCCTTTGGTTAAGTGCAACGAAAGAAAAGCACATTTTAAAGGGGGTTGTTTGCGTGTAATGGAAGAACCACATTATCGGCCACCATCAGTGCCCCTGTACAGAGAAATGAGTGTTAAACTTGAGGGTTTCAAGTTTGTGGCTGACTGGTGCAGGATGGTTGTGTCCTGACTCCTGACAGAAGCTGCAAGAATGTTCCACGGCTATGTTGAGGGGAAACTCGAGGTGTGACATCATCGCTCGTGTGTTTTGGGAGTTTAGTTGTTTGTTTTTGTTTTTGCTGGTACGTTGGGGGTGGGGGGGTGGGAGGGGTTTCAAGTGGCAGGAAGTTGTCATAACTTGGGATCGTTGGGCTTTTGGAAAGTGACTCCTCTGAGGCCAGAGCTGTGCAGTATTATCACACACACATGCGCGTACACACACATGCGTGCGCGCACACACACATGCATACATACATAAACACATGCACCTAAACTGGTGACATAGGTAAACCAATAACCAAACTGTCCCACTAGAATGTGACTCTGGCTTAGATTTATGTGGCTGTATCACTTCATATCTGAGACGACCTTGACAGATCTGCTGTTCAATGAAGAAAAAGAAAAAAAAGACAAGAAAAAAGCGAGAGCATACTATACTAAAATGGTTGTTTATTTGTATGTTAGGGGGTCTAACACGTTGCCCTTTAGTCAATGGTAGAAAACATTTTTAGTGTGTATTTCAATGATTGAAAGTCCATTTTTACGATTTTGTGAATGGTTTAAGGCCACTAAAGTTTAGTGCATGATTTAAGAACACGCCAAGGGAGAAGGCTGGACAACTCATTATTTTAAAAACATGAAATTAGTGTGAGGAACAAAACGATAACAAAAGGTGAAGTAGCTTAAAAGTGAATGATGGGGTACTGTGCGTCAACAGCAAAAACCATGTAATTTGTCTGACTGATAATGGTGTATGAAGATGAAGGCCTTATGTGATTTGTATCATAGTTAATAAATTAAATCTTGTAAAATTGGCCTCAGGTCTCCCTCGCGTTTTATTTCTCTATTGCCTTTGTGATATTGTTTTATTCAAGTGAAGTCTCACAAATTGAACACACTGGCCCACCATTCTTGGCTGTGTGATGGAAATGGGCTATAGTTTCAAAGCTCCTTTACAAATGTGCCTTTTGAAATATGTGACTATTGTGTAGAAGCCTACCGACCACAGAGGCACCACCGCTGATAATTAGAGAGCGTTAAAGGTGCCACTGAAAAACTATCAATAATTCATTTGGTTACTAGTCATGTGTGACAGCTCTGGGTGAAACGCTTCCACCGCTGTTTCTATTTCATTCCTCCGAGGTCTACTTTGGGTCTTGTGATGCCCTCTAGTGAATCTTTTGCAGTATGCACCCAAAGGTTCAGCGGTCCTCCTGAACGACATAAGAGATTACCTTCGAACAAAGCCCTTGCCTTAGCAGGAAACCAAGATAAAAAGATGTTCCCTACGGAATGTAAATAACATTGCTTCGGAGTTAAGCTGTGTGTGTGAAGTAGTTCAGACTGCCAATCGGAAGCTTAATCTTGCTGAGCAACTACCTCACTGTCAATGATCTCCGGTAGTTGGCTGAACACGGTAGCGGAGAGTATCAACGGCATTGAGTTTCTGTTGCAGTTCACCGGGCAGATTATTGACACGAGACTAGCGTTGACATTCTTGTTCTTATGTGCTTACGTGTCTCTTGCTTTCTGCATATTCAACACGTCCAGGCCCGAGGCCCTTATTAGAATGGCACGCACACGTCGCTTTAGTTTAGCGCTTTGCGCATATCTGGGCAAGTTAAGAGTGTGTTTTTCATCGCCCAGGATCCTGGCTGAGGGTCCTTCAAGCGTGATGAGTCTAGAGGCCATGCTGCGCCGAGCGGAGGTGATGTGGATTATCCGCGTCTGCGTGTCCGACTCTCCTCGCCGTCTCGTTCCCTACTAATTAGCTCCACCGATGCACCGCTGTCTCGCTTATTAAAGCTAAAGTTCCAGGCGCTGATTCTACGGCGACGAGACCGGCGGTATCTCTATTATCCCGACGTACAGAAAATACGAACGAAACTAAATGTGCTACGGCCGAACGTGACATGATTCCAGGGGCGATAATGGGGATCACATCTTTCGAGGTGCTCAGCCCATACAATGAGAATGGAACATGGATGCCGTGTTGCCCCCTGCTAAATCAATAATTTCACTGGATATCAATTACTACATATATTCGTTTTAACAATGGATTAATAAGAACTCGCCCCAAAACTCAAGTCAGATGACCATTGGGAACCGTTACAACTCTGTCAACCCTTCGCTCCCCCTTGGGCTTGAAAGATGTCGGATTAAACCTCTACCTCTCTGGGATAATTAACCTGTGTTGCCTAGATGTACTCCTGGAAAGCATTTAATGTAGGCAAACGATGCGTCTACATGGCGTTCATTACCTGTCCACATTCTCACCTGGATCATAGTCGTCCTCACTCTGTCTCTGGTTCTCTCTCGTTCTGTCTCTCTCTTGTTCTCTCTCGTCCTGTCTCTCTCTCGTCCTGTCTCTCTGACAGCTGGCTCCATCCATCTGTCTCCTTCTCTCCGCCTCTTTCCTCCTCTCTCCCTCTTAGTGCTGTCAACACAAATCGAACCAGAGCACGATGAGACATAAATGGATCCATATCAATGGATGACACTATTTTATTTGGTTGCGCATCAGTGGGTAATGCAGTGACATAGCAAGTGTGTCAGCTGGCAAGTGTGCAAGTAGACTTGCTAAGAGAGCAAGCTAACAAGATCAGATTATCTCGGCGGTAACTTGTCAGACAATGTCTGCTAACGTTAAGGTTATTGACGCGAGTATCCCACTTAGTAGTTTACGTTTCAATTTGGTTTCATAATATGCGCCATAAAATAGATACCTACCTTAATTACCGAGCCTACTTCTCCTTAGTTTTACTTGTGTAGAGAACTACCCCCTTCAATCACCACCACCCCCCACCCCCCAAAAATAGTTTTACACTGCTACACATGACATATATCGCTGGAAATCTATGATTGTTGTGATTCTGTTGTTAACTGATGTAAAACATTTCAAGCTCGAGTCTCAATAGGCCACAGCCGGTGCAATCAACGTTTTCGTCCGACCAGGAACGTGTCAAGCAAGTGAAATCAAACAGACTTCTCACCTGAACAAGGCTCAGAGTTGTCCAGTTACGCAAAACATCCCCCCAAAATGGCCAGGTTCATTATCAAAGATGCAAAGTGTCCAACTAAGAACAGGAATTCGTCCTAAAATATGTATCAGATTCAAAATAGCCATATACTCTTGCTGCAACGTTCTAAATTTGCAGACGGAAGTGTCCAATCAGTCATGTATGTTTAGTTCCGGCCACACCGGCTGCGAAGCCCGGGAAAGCGCTAGCGATCGTGTCTGTAGCAGCAGAAACGATTAAACTATAGTCAAATTGTGCGCATTTGGATGCAGAAGGATAAAATACACCACAATAAATGATAACTTTTAATTGAAATAGCATGTTATTAAGATTTTACTCTATCAGTTGTTGGCTTTAGCCTACCACTTACAGCTAACATCCAGTTTAACTAAGCCAGTGACAAACAGGCAATTATGCGTTTACCCAGATGAAAACTAGATCCAATCACTTCTCAAAATGGCAACATTTTAAAGGAATATTAGTCAGTCGTTTCACCTTTGAAAAGAGAACACAATCAACACGTCTTCCAAATTGTTTAAGGGCAGCTTTCGTTTGACTTTGGTTATATTTAGGCCTGTCAGGCCTTGATGTGGTTGAGCACCCTTCAAAAAAAACGGCAAAATCGCCCCTGCTTCCTCGTGCGCTTTTCATTCTATGCCGTTGGAATGCGTTAATTATAAATGTATTCAAAGCGATCTCTCTTTGCTCCACTCTACCTGCAGTCTGTAGGCTACATGCGCCTTCAGAAGGATGAGAAGACCCATTGATGTTTCCAAGTTACGGCAGGTGACCTTTTTATTTTAAGCCCGCTCGCTGGAAGTGTCAGACATCAGAACAGATTACAAATTTGCCCGTTTTCCCTCATTTTAATGAATAAACAAGGCTCGGAGATTCGCGGGTGCCCCCTGCGGCCTCCGGCGCGCTGAAAAGCAGACTCATTTGCAACTTATACCGCCATTTATTAAGATCTAAGTCTGAGCAGAAACGGCGAAGGATAAAGAGCTTCGTTTTCAGGGAAACAAAAGGAAGGTCGGTATTTCTGGAGGCGAACATTCTGTAGCCTGCACCCCCACGAAGAGGGACTTGTTCTTCTTGGAAACAGACAGAGGAGAGAGAGAGAGAGAGAGAGAGAGAAAGAGAGAGAGAGAGAGCAATATCGACTCGGCCGTTTCGCCAGTTGTTTCCAGCCATCTGGGTGACCTCATGTGTCTTTGAGAATACTTCACAGGGATGGACATGAGAATGCTCTTTGGAGAGCCTTTTATCACCCCCTTCTCCAGCCTGATGCCTCTGACGACCCACCCGGACTCCAAGCGGAGACGGTGGCGGGGCGGGCGTGTGGGTGGGGGAGGGGTGTAATTATGGGATGTCATAGAGAGTTCACACCGTTGAACTTCAAATCCTGTCATCATTGATAAACAAGGCATTTGTCAGCGGCGGACCAGAGGCTGTGACTGGGGCACATCAGTTGTAATTACAACGTCCTCATCTGAGATCCCGAGCAAAAACAAAGAAGAAGAAAAAAACAAAACAAGGCAAAAAAAACGACAGACAACAGATAACTAGACTCAGGAGATAAACTGCATTGAAATAGAAGCCAGAGACTTACAGGATCAGGGCAGATATTGTGTGAGATATCTGCTTTAGTGTGTGACACAAAACTCTTCGTTCTTCGGCACCGCATTCACGTGTGTGTGTAGATGTGTGTGTGTGTTTGTGTAGATGTGTGTGTGTGTGTGTGTTTGTGTAGATGTGTGTGTGTGTAGATGTGTGTGTGTGTGTAGATGTGTGTGTGCGTAGATGTGTGTGTGTGTAGATGTGTGTGTGTGTTTGTGCAGATGTGTGTGTGCGTAGATGTGCGTGCGTGTGGAAGTATAGGGCATCCTTTGTGGCTAGATGAGAAACTGTCCAGGTGTTCACCTGACCACGATATCACACAGGCAGCACAATGCATCTTTCTCCTCGGGTGTTGCGTAATCCATGGGTCTTCACAGGCTGTCTGCTAGCTCTCCTGCCCACGCAGACAACCTTAAGCCTTCCTGGGTAGCAGACGCCCTGGCCGTGGAGGGTTCAGACATCCCTTAGGAGGGAGCCCCCATTGATACACCTCCAGCTGCTCAGCCCTCCGTTCCCGAGCGATGAGGCTGTGTTTTTTTCCGCTTCACAATAAAAGGCTACACTGCGCATTGTGCCAGCGGCAGCCAATAAGGACGTTCGATTTTATTTTCAGTTTGGCACATCAATGACTTATAAGACGCTATCACAGGTTAGAATCACATGACACGATCACATAGTAGAGTGACGGTGGTGGTGATATATACGTGTATATATATTCAAAAGCTTTACGGTGTGACACTTGTGTGTAGACACAGGCTTACATGCACTGCCGGGAGAGTGGCAAAGACCAAGCAACCACGGAGACACAAACGGGAGAAAGCCCACAGAGGTTGAGAGCCGTACGGAACGCAGAGACAGCGAGCGCTGGTTTGGACGGCTGGAAATAGAAGCAGAAGACGGCGGCCATTTTCCGTGCTGTCCCTGTTCTGTCCTAGCATCTCGGGTCTAAGTGCTGGTGTGTCTTCAGGGTAAGCTGGGGGGGGGGGGGGGGGGGGGGGCGGGGGGTGGAGGGGGTGTGTGACTGGAAGAGTTGGGTCAGGATCTCTGAGTTCCGCCAGGCGGGCAGGCCTCTCCCAGGTCCTAGAAGGAGTTGTCGGCGCTGGTCTGCTGCCCGTCTGCCTCCTGGCTGCCGGGCTGCTCGCACACCGTGCTGAGGCAGGTGTGGTTGTTGTGGTGGTGCGACGCCTGCCGGGAGAGCAGGCCGCCGCGGCGCCGGCCGTGACGCCTCAGGTAGTCGCGGAGACGCACGCGGAGCTTGCTGTGCAGCGAGGCGTAGATGAAGGGGTTGTAGCAGGCGGAGCTCATAGCCAGCAGGTGGCAGCACACCTGCAGGAGGTTGACGTAGCGCTTGCCCACCACGTGGAAGTCTGGGTCCACATCCAGCAACAGGTTGAGCACCTGCAGCGGGGGGGGGGGGGGGAAGCAAACAGTAAGAACATGTTGTATGAACCAAAATGGCGTCAGATGTCAAAGAAAGACAGAAGTTCAGGCCGTTCTGAAGATGCCAACAAAACGTAGAAAAAAGTTGGTTCATAGTAAACTGAAATGAAACTGCAGCAACAATAACAACTGCACAATGTGTCTGTCTGTGTGTGTCTGTATGTGTGTGTGTGTCTCTGTGTGTGTGTGTCTGTGTGTGTTTGTGTGTGTGTGTCTGTGTGCGTGTGTTTGTGTGTGTGTGTCTGTGTGTGTGTGTTTCTGTGTCTGTGTGTGTGTGTGTGTCTGTGTGTGTGTGTTTCTGTGTGTGTGTGTGTGTGTTTCTGTGTCTGTATGTGTATGTGTGTGTATGTCTGTGTGTGTGTGTGTGTGTCTGTGTGTGTGTGTCTGTGTGTGTGTGTGTTGAGCACCTGCAGTGGCAGCCAGCAGAAGGCGAAGGCCAGCACAGCGAGCACTAGCAGGGAGAAGGTCTTCTTCCTCTTCCTGTTCCAGCGCTGCAAGCTGTGGGAGGGCGCCCCAGGCAGGCAGCGTTGGCGCAGGCGGCTGGTGATTCCGCAGTACGCCACGCTGACCGACAGCAGGGGGAGGAGGTAGGACGCCATCAGCACGAAACAGGAGTAGAGCAGTCTGAGCTGACCCCAGTCCTGCCAGAACTCCTCGCACACCACCAGGTCCAGACCCCGCGGACGCAGGTCCAAGTAGCTGGTGCGCAGCGACGGCGGCGCGGCCAGGAGTAGGGAGAGCAGCCACAAGCCCGCCGCCACGCCCGCGCAGCCCCTCAGGGACATGCGGCGGCGCACAGGGTGGACGACCACCACGTAGCGGTCCACGGCGATGGCGGTCAGGGAGAGCACGGACACGAACACGGTGGCCGTCTGGAGCAAGGGAACCAGGTGGCAGAGCGCCCGGCCGAACAGCCAACCGCGAGGCTCGAACGCGTAGGACGCCGTCAAGGGGACGCAGCACAGACACATGAGGAGGTCGCCGGCCGCCAGGTTGCCGATGAAGAAATTGGTGGCGTTGTGGAGTTTCCTGTCGGCCGTGATGCACGCCAGCAGGACGGCGTTGCCCACGCAGGCTACCGCTGCCAAGAGGCAGTAGAGAGGAAGCAGCAAAGGTCGATAGCTTAGCAGCAGCTGCAAGCCGAGGAACAGCTCCATCGGGTCCGTTAGGTTTGCGCCGGGGGCCGCCGACAGGGTGGTGTTGGAGCCCACGACAGGCCTCTGGAATGCTGCGTCCATCTTCTTTCAGAGCTGGCAAACTGCAACTCAACGCACATACAGTTTTGAGCGTAATTCCCTGTTTTATTGTTCCGGGCAGGGAAAACGTGAGTAAGTGGTTTTCTAACGGGACGAAATAGACGTTCGAAAAGACCGGAGGCTTGACAGCTGTTTAGCTTGAGCTTACGCTTTGTAATTACACACAGGCATGCAAACTCATGCGCAGCACAAACATACACACACACACACACACACGCTGACACACATACAAACATATACACACTCAAACACACAAGCAAACATACACCGACAAATGATATATGATTCATGGAATGAAAAGAAAGAAAGGCAATTCTTCAACGCTCACTGTAAATAGCCAGCATGACCACAACTCTGCTGCTGAAACATAGATTTCCCATTACAAACCCCTCCACTCCCCTCAAAACATGAATTTCAGACACATCATCGGAGGGAATCTTTTTCAGGGCCCCACAAGGGAGATCTGAAAAAACACAAGCAACACAACCGTGAAGGGGTTTTCGTTCGGAGCCACTCGATGACAACCCCCTCAGTCTTAGAGACGGAAAAACAAGAACATGCTTTTACCAGGGAACTCGGTCAATCGCTTGACAATGTTAAACTCAGGTAAAATGCTCTGTGCCAGAAAGCCAGGATGGAAACATGGTTGTCGAAGCGTTTAGAACCCTGTCTTACTGCGTTGAGAAGGCTGTCATCAAAGGTTCAGCTGGGATTTTGAAGAAAGGCTGTTAAAAAAAAGGGTTGTCTCGCCGTCAATTAAAATCAACCTCAATCCGCCCCCCCCCCCCAAGTCTATGCTAGTTTCTGTAATGAAGTGTACAAAAACGATCATTTCTATGATCCCACCCAACTTTGATAGCCGGTAATCCTTTTTTTCCAAGGGGTTCAAAACACACAAACAAACAAATCAACAAACAGACAATCAAACAAACAAACAAACAAACAAACAAACACAAGGATTGTATCAAGGAGAAGAAGTAGGGAGCACTGTACCTGTGATGTGATCCTCTGGAGCCGTGGAACCAATCTCAGCAGGGGCCGGAGTCTTTTTCCGCCTCTGCTTCTCCTCCTCGATGCCCCTTCGTCTGTCGGTCTTGTCAGTCGGTCTGTCGGTCAGTCGGTCTGTCGGTCAGTCGGTCTGTCGGTCTGTCGGTCTGTCCCCCCTGCTTCTTATCCTGATTCGTCCGTGTCTGCCCGCCTGTCCATTGAACCTGCCTCTGCGTCCCTTTTCGCGTCTCTCTCCTTTGCTCTCTTCGCCAGTGTGTTTTCAATCCCAGGGCACCCGCCTCTAGTCTGAGTGTGTGCGTGTGTTTGTGTGTGTGTGTGTGTGTAAGAGAGGATGTGTGTAAGTGTGGGCATCATATGTGTGAACATGGCCCTCCCTGACTGCTCTGTCTAACCTTGTTAGTGAGATTCCTTGTTTGGAACGGGGGCGTGTCTTCCCCCCCCCTGCTTTAAATCCCATTTCCACACACACGCACTCCGGTAGACACAAACACACACGCACTCCGGTAGACACAAACACACACGCACTCCGGTAGACACAAACACGCACGCAGGCAGGCTCGCTGGCTTTCTAGTGTCTATCTGCCTCTGACAGACCCAGAAGGATTAGAGCGAGAGCGTGGAAGAGAAAGAAAAAGCTGTGGACTTTGAGTTGCCTGGTTTCGTTCGTTTTTTTTTTTGTTTCCCAAAGACCGCAGGCCCTTCCTCTGTCTTCGTCTTCTGACAACCGGTTCTTTGCCTCGCGCGTCTTTGAAGAACGAGCGAACACACGGAGTATAGAAAGATAGCTTTATTGCACAAGGTGTTAGAATACTATTTTTGTTTGTTTTTCATTTTCTTTTCATAGAAAATTTTCTTTTTAACACAAGCAATTGCTATTAGAAGCAACTCAAACAAATGTCTGGAATCCCCTCAACAAGATTTTTTTTTTTTGTCAAATTTTCAATTTTCATACATTTCTTCCCTCGCTTTTTCCCTTTTACCAAGCATGCAATGTCATTTTGGAGGATGAACAGAAATACAAAAATGATAATTAAAAAAAGAAAAAAATAGGGCAAATGACAACATCAAACTTAAAAAAAAGAATAAAAATGCAACAAATTAGTATCAAAAACATAAGGGGAATAGAGAAAAAAAAATCATGAATTTGTTGCCTGTTTCGGAAATCAACGTTTATCAAATCCTTATATTTATCGATGCTGATTCAGTTTTGAAGGTGGGACATTCAATCCTGATCTGTGGCCTGGTTTATTCTGACGAAAATAGCTCTTCATACAAAACTGTGTTATATGTACAAGAGTCAACTCTACAGACAACACTGACAATGGTAGTGATGGGTCCAATATGTCAGAGGTTGTGAGGGCTCTGGGAGGGGGTGGGGTGGGTTAGGTAGGTAGAAACAAGGAGGGGGAGAGGAAGGG
>BROE01000017.1:3815198-3836919 GCA_036571765.1 Plecoglossus altivelis | reverse complement strand
CCCCACCCCCCCCTGCTCTCCATCGCGCACGCCTGTGCCTGCTGAAGCCGGTGGCAGTCAGCAGGGCTGGAGCTGTTGGTAGAAGGGAGTCCTTGTATTTTGTACAGGTCAGATCCAGGTGAGTGTGAATCAGGCAGGTCGTGTCGACCTCTGCTCCCCGTGCGGAACAGCCACCTAAGGTCAGAGTGATTTCTACGTCGTCACGCTACCGGGCAGTTTGCTGTCAGCTGGGGGGGCCGGGGGGGCAAGAGGGGGGGCAGGGGGGGTGGACGCTGGACGGTGACTCCTGCCTGCGCTTCCCTGCCCTGGAATAAGTAGCCCTAGAGCTGGGCTGGGTTCGACAGGGGGCGGGGTGGGGAAAGGGGGAGGCGGGGTGACGGGGTCCAGACAGGGGGCGTAGTCCGTGAGAGCAGGTTGGGGGTGATGGAAGGGGGTTGTGGGGGTATAAGGGCGTGTGTGTGAGGGCGGGGAGCTGAGGTGAAGCGGGCGTCCAAGCTCTACACCAGCGTGTAAGACTTGGAGTAGGCGCCCACGCCCTGCTTCTGCAGTCTGCCCAGCGCGGACGAGCTGTTCTCCAGCAGCGAGTCTCTGGAGCCCCCCATCTTGTTGCTGTTGGTGGGGTTGCTGCTGGTGCTGGAGGTGGAGGCCGTGGCCGCGGCGGTGGAGCCAGGCATGGTGAGAGTCCTCTGGGGCAGGGTGGCCGTGCCTGAGCTCACCCCCAGGCTGCCCAGCCCGGAGTGGCCCAGCGTCAGGGCCTGCTGCTTGGAAGGGTCCAGAGTCATGTGACGGCCCTGGGTGTGGTACGCCCGCTGGGCCAGGCTGCGGATGGAGGCCTCTCGGGGCGGCACCGCCGGGCACGGATCGTGGAGCTCCCCTTGCTTCCGGAAGAAGGGGTCTGTCTTCATGTAGAGGGGCAGGTTGCAGAATTCACCTGGGGGGGGGGAGGACAACAACATTGGAATATAGGGTTTAGAAGCTTCCGGATGCATTGCGTTTGCGAGGCGTGCACACACACATTGGTTTAGCGTGCTCCAAGCTATGCCAGGCTTGTGCCGAGCTCCGCCCTCTTATACTCACTCTTGTTAGCGCGGTGTGGGATAGGTACAGCCACGTTCTTGCCGCGGTCGTAGTCCTGCGGCTTCGGCGGCGAGGCGGTGAAGCGGCAGATACCCGGCTCGGACGGCGTGCTGAGGGAGGTCATGCTGTCGGCGGGGTCATTGGTGCCCGTGGTCATCTGGTCGGAGGAGCTGTCGGAGATGAAGCACTCGGTGATGGTGAACTTGGCGTGCTGCAGGTGCTCCTCCAGCTTGGCGTGCTCGTACGCCCGCGCCAGCTCCTCGTACGTAGACGAGGCGCTCTCCGTCGACACCATGCTGTTGCGGCCCTTGTCTGGGATGGCAAAAACCACGGGGAAACGGGAGGGGTTATCAAACACGACGTTTGAAAGGCGTGGAAGAGAGGGTTTCGTATAGTAAACACTCAAAAATACGGCATTTAAAAGGCGTGCCAGTGGGGCTCAGGGAGTGTTTCGTATGAAGACGTTTAAAAGGCGTGGAAGAGGGGGGGGGGGGGGGGTTGCGTGCGTGTGAGACGGCGCCGGGCCCACCTGTGTCCTGGGACAGGCTGGCACTGTAGCTGTCGCTCTCAGTGGCCGTGATGCCGTGCGAGCCCATGGTGCGCCAGTCGGAGGTCAGAGTTCGCGCCGAGGCTGTCGATTGGCTCTGGCCGGGGCGACTGAGAGTCCACTGGCTGGAGTAGCGATTCCTTGAGCTGTGTGCCGACTTGACGCTTTTTCTGGAGACTGGATCTGAGAGGAAGAGCAATGGAGAGGAAGTAGAGGATGAAGCCACTGCAAAGTCATGGATGCTAATGTTTCGTATAAAATACAATCTACAGTATAACTGTATATAATTTGAGACAATATGAAGATGACATGCAACTGGAAGGCATCTATAATCCAAGGCGTTTAACGTGACGTCGCGTCCGGTACTCACTGGTCCCTGGACGGATGTCGGACATGTCGATCAAAGGGCCTGTGTTTTGGATGAGGGCGGGGTGATGCAGGGACACGCCTGTGCAGAAGCTCTGCGGGTTCACCGATTGGCTGAACTCGGTGTCTGTCACCGGGACCGCGGCCTTGTCCTCGCCTTTAAGGGGCGGGAGATGAGACGAATCAAACAACACACAGGTGAGTTTCACTTTTCCCACTTACTCACTTACTCACTTACTTACTTACTTACTCGAACTGTCCAGCACATTATTATTATTATTATTATTATTATTTATTTATCCTTTTGTTATTGCATGCACCTATTTCCTTCATTCCTGTCCTAAACTGTGTGTTGCAACAGTGGAATTTCCCCATTGTGGGACAAATAAAGGATCTCTTATCTTATCTTATCTTATCTTATTATCTAGCAAACCGAACACTTCGCATTCTGGACGGTGGGCAGCACATGAGTTTAGGACTGTAAGACGCGACACTGACAGACACCATCCCTTCCACTCTCATTCTTCTGTATGTGCTTTCAATCTGTCCGTTTCAAGTAAGTGTTCCTCTGCACTCAGAAAGAACCTTCCGGAACACCATCCGACACCATGTCTCTTCGGTAACCCTTTCAGGCAGTCACCTTCATTCATAAACACGCGTCCACTTCCTCTCATACCATACGGTTCACTCTGATCTCCGTCGCAAACATATATTCGCGATTGGTGCGTTGTATATTAGTGGGATCTGCGGATTGGCTGGTTGCTGTGAAGCCCCACCTATCTGCTTGATGCCTTCCTTGTCTTCGATGAGCAGCTGCACTCGAGGGATGTCGATGTGCAGCCGAGGGCCTGGCTGGGGCCCTTTCACTGGTGTGTCCATGCTCCGATTATTCTTACTGCTCCCACGCACACGCACGCACGCACACACACACGCACACACACACACACACACGCACACACACACACACACAGGAAGAAAGACGTGCCTTGGTGAAGATGCATTTCTTTCTTACACAAAAACATCTCTGTTATACCCAATTTTAGACAATCAAGGTCAAAAAGAATTCCCTCCAATAACGCAGTCCCAGCCCCCAGATCTTCTCACCTGATAAGCATCTCCGCCAGGCTCTTAGCATCTGCGGACAGACAAACATCTTAATTAGATTAGAACGGATCGCTGAGATTAAGCAAATCAGTTTGACCTCTTTCGTTTCCATTTCGACGACGTACCTACAAGACCTCGACTTTCTCTCTCTCTCTCTCTCTGTCTCTCTCTGTCTCTGTCTCTCTGTCTCTCTCTCTCTCTCTCTCTCTCTGTCTCTCTCTCTCTCTCTCTGTCTCTCTCTCTCTCTCTGTCTCTCTCTCTCTCTCTCTCTCTCTCTCTCTCTCTCTGTCTGTCTCTCTTTCTGTCGGTCCCTCCCTGCCTGCCTGCCTGCCTGCCTGCCTGCCTGCCTGCCTGCCTGCCTGCCTGTCTGTCTGTCTGTCTGTCTGTCTCTGCCTGCCTCTGTCTGTCTCTGTCTGTCTCTCTCTGTCTTTCTGTCTCTCTCTCTCTCTCTCCTCTCTCTCTCTCTCTCCTCTCTCTCTCTGTCGGTCTCTCACCCCGGAGCCTCTTGAGCCTCTTCTCCTTGCGCTTCTTGCGGATGATGAAGAGCAGGGCCACCCCCAGGGTGACCAGGATGACCGGGGAGCCGATGGAGAACAGCTTCTTCACGTCGTCTCCCTCCCCGCGGGCCGACTTGATGGGAGGGATGGTGCCTGTACACATGCGCGCAGAGGGGGAGATGAAAGGAGCGGTACACCTACCCGCACACCCCCCCCCCTTTCCTTCTCCATCCAGCCCCCCCCTTTTTATCTCTCTCTCCACTCTTGTAAATCTGTCTTTCATGTCCGGAGTGTGTGGGCGTGCGTGAGGGTGTGGCTGAATGTGTGCGTGAGGGGGTGTGTGCGAGGGTGTGGCTGAATGTGTGTGTGAGGGTGTGTGTGTGAGGATGTGGTTGTATGTGTGTGAGGATGTGTGTGTGAGGGTGTGGCTGTATGTGTGAGAGGGTGTGTGTGTGTGAGGGTGTGGCTGTATGTGTGCGTGAGGGTGTGTGAGAGCCCTGAACTCTTCCGGGCCTCTATGACTACCCACACAATAACTGAGACTATCAGAAAACTGGCACTAGTCACTCACCCACTGCACTTTTCATACACACTGCCGTGTGTACACAAACTGCACTAAAGACTCTGTAATAATATGTATCTATTCTTCGCACATGTACAATACTCTATGCACATGCACATCGGTAAGTATTCGTACAGTTTGTATAGTTTGTATCCTGTTTAGTTTATGTATAGGAAAAATGTTATATTTATTTTAAATTGTTTGTTGTTAGACTGTACTGTTGAATGTCTGTACTTATGTAGCACCGTGGCTCTGAGGCACGACATTTCGTTCCACTGTATGCACCCGCATGTAGCGGAATGACAATAAAGCACAACTTGAACTTGAACTTGTGTGTGTGAGGATGTGGCTGTATGTGTGTGTGAGGGTGTGTGTGCGAGGATGTGGCTGAATGTGTGTGTGAGGGTGTGTGTGTGAGGGTGTGGCTGTATGTGTGAGAGGGTGTGTGTGTGTGAGGGTGTGGCTGTATGTGTGCGTGAGGGTGTGTGTGAGGATGTGGCTGAATGTGTGTGTGAGGGTGTGTGCGCGAGGATGTGGCTGAATGTGTGTGTGAGGGTGTGCGCGCGAGGGAGGGTTTCGCCAAGTCCTGCACGCAGCCACTCACTTCCGTCGTAGTCCGTGGTGGCGAACTGCGAGCTCTGATTCCCGCAGCCGGCGCTGTTACAGGCCTTCATCTTCAGCTCGTACCAGGTGGCCTCCCGCAGCTCGCTGAGAAACAGCTGGCCTGTGGCGTTGGCCCGCAGGCTCTGCCACGCCCACGTGCCCTTGGGCCGGAAGTCCAGCAGCAGGGCGGTGATGGGGCAGCCCCCGCTGGTCCATCCCGGGAGGTTGAGGCCGGCGTGGGTGGAGTTGATGTGGGTGAGCAAGGGCTGGTCCTTGTTGAACACAGGCTCTGGAAGAGGAGGAGAGGGACTTACTTGGATGGAATTCTAGAATAGGGTTACAATAAATGTGTTTCAAGAGAAGTTTACAGTTGGTTAAGAAGCTTGATACAATGTAGGTTAATTTAACTCTGTTTGGTGGAGACGCCACCTGTAGTTTTATGACACCTAACTAGGAGACGTTAAGTCTGAAGACGTGTGTTAAGACTGTAGAGTAGATGTATAAAGACTGTCCAATAAGTAGGTACAGCCAAATGTGTTAGAATGTAACACGCACACCAGCATGTAGAATAAATACATGTGTTACAAGATTGTCCAGAATGTACAGTAGATCCATGTGTTCCCTGTCTGTCCAGTGTGTAGGTATGGACAAGTGTGTTAAGACTTTACAGTAGATCCATGTGTTCCCAGTCTGCCCAGTGTGTAGGTATGGACAAGTATGTTAAGACTTTACAGTAGATCCATGTGTTCCCAGTCTGTCCAGTGTGTAGGTATGGACAAGTATGTTAAGACTTTACAGTAGATCCATGTGTTCCCAGTCTGTCCAGTGTGCAGGTCTCACCTCGCCCGTGAGTCTTGGCCTCGATGATCTCGCTGATGCGCCCCGAGCCCACGCTGTTCTTGGCTGCCAGCTTGACCTTGTACCAGGTGCCGCAGCGCAGGTTGTCCAGGCGGAAGGAGCGCTCGCTGGAGCTGATGAACACGTCACGCCACTCCTCCGTGTTGTCCACCGAGTACTGGAGCACGAAGCCTGGGTCACGCACAGACACAGACACAGACACAGACACAAACACAGACACAGACACAGACACAGACACAAACACAAACACAGACACAGACACAGACACAGACACAGACACAAACACAGACACAGACACAGACACAGACACAGACACAGACACACACACAGACACAGACACAGACACAGACACAGACACACACACAGACACAGACACAGACACAGACACAGACACACACACACACACGCACAAACACAGACACACACACACACACACATTAGAATGATTTAAAACCACTGTGCGATGGATGTGTAAAGATTTCTTCCAAACGCTACCTGAGAATAACAGTTACACCTCGACAAGGATGATCAAAGTCAATAAACATCCTTGAACGCCCAAAAGGAGACGTGGAGAGGGAAACTGCGAGGGCGCGCGGGCACACCAGGGCGACAAAGTGAAGAGGGAAACGCTGGTCTGCGAGCCGAACTACAAAACAACAGTCCGGGCACGATACGCAGTGGGGGCGGCACAGACCGATGACGCCTAGGGATAAACTGTGCAGCGGAGGGCCACCCCGTACACAGCACACACCCTGTTGAGGGGCGCTGAACAGAGACAGAGAGAGAAGAGAAGAAGAGAGAAGGAGAGGGAGAACGAAGAAAAGAAAGAAAGAGGAGAGAGTAGAGAGACACAGAGAGCGATGAGAAAGACCAGAGGGAAAGAGCGAGAGGAAAGAAAGAGAAAAGGGAGAGGAGAGAGAGCAAAAGAAAGAGAGTATACAGACAGCCAAACATGAAGAGAGAGAGAGAGAAGAGAAGAGAGAGAGAGAGGTGGGATAAAGAGCGAGAGAGAGAGAAATGATGAGAGAAAGAGAGAGGGAAAGAAGGTTAGAGAGAGAGGAGAAAGAGAGAGAGCAAAAGAAAGAGATAGACAGACAGCCAAACAGGGAGAGAGAGAGAGAGAGAGAGAGAGAGAGAGAGAGAGAGAGAGAGAGAGAGAGAGAGAGAGAGAGAGAGAGAGAGAGAGAGAGAGAGAGAGAGAGAGAGAGGAATGAGGCATGAATCTGAGGCAGGGTGGAGGGGACTCTACCTCGGATGGAGCTTCCTCCGTTGTCCCCTGGGATCCAAGCAAGTGTGATGGAGGAGGTGGAGGTTGTGGAGACGGTGAGTCTGGGCTGGTCCGGAGGAACTAGAGGCACGCACGCACAGACACACACACACACACACACACACAGGCAAAGCTAGGTAGTCAGCGCCACCGCAGAGAACCGAGCGACTACCTAAAAGAATCGGTCCGGAACGTTCCCTGTCAAGTCTAGCTCACCTTGCACCAGCAGGTTGACGATGATGGTGTCGAAACCCAACGTGTTGGTGGCTGTGCAGGTATAGTACCCAGAATCCTCTGCTTTGACCGAGCGTAGCACCAGTGTGCCGTTGGATAGGATCTGACGCTGGCCATCTGAAGTCACAGGGATGGCTGAGTCTTCGCTGTAGCATGGACACACACACACACACACACACACACACAGAAACCACGTAAGAATCTAAGGAATCATCCTGCTATCCGAGTTGATCAGGTATAAAATAAAGTTTCCATTGATCCCAAACCTGGTCTAAAACCAGCATTAGCATAGTGTCTGTCCCTGCCGTGAGGACTGGGATGAGGTGTGTGTGTGCGTGTGTGTGTGTGTGTTTGTGGGAGAGGTTCTGACCTGTCTTTAGTCCACTTGATGGTGGGGGTGGGCTCTCCCACGGAGCTGCAGGGGAGACGAACCTCCTTCATCCACGGGGTGGTCACAGTGCCCCCGAACGACAGGATCTTAGCTGGGGCTGTACACACACACACACACACACACACTCACATTTAAAAGAGGTTCGATGGCGTTGATGCATATCGCCGCCCACGCAATACAACGCGCGCACACAAAACACACGCTAAATTATTCACATTCACACAGGCAGACACACACACACACACACACAGGCCGACTCACCCACTCATCCACCCAGCTCTATTGTTAGGTGACAGAGGTATTCAAGAGGCTAACCTGGAAACCTCCCCTTAGCCCCTGTACAGCTACTGGGAGATGTAAGTGCCGGAGAATAGACTGATAGAGATTGCCCCCCCTCCCCTCCTCCGCCTCCCTCCTAGTCCATCTATGCACCATAGATCTTCCTCTATATCGATTCCGGTCTCCACGCCCATCCCCCCCACCTCCCCCACCTCCCCCCTCCCTCCCCACCTTCCCTGAGGGCCAGTTTACTAGGTAGGCCCCTGTTCATCACCACATAATTAACAACAGTGTTTCCTGCAACATAGCCCGCACTCGATCAATACTACAACTGTCAATCAATAACTCAGACAGAGTGGAGAGAGAGAGAGAGAGAGAGAGAGAGAGAGGGAGAGAGAGAGCAAGGGACAGGGAGAGAGAGAGGGAAAGAGAGAGGGAGAGAGAGATAGGGAGAGAGAGATAGGGAGAGAGGGAGATAGAAAAAGAGAGAACGGCAATCTATTGTAAGCAAAAGAGACCAGGTCCGGTAACTCTCTCCACCCCCCCATTCCCGCCGGCTCCTCCTCTCTTAAGAAGAGACGTTTTTCTCTCTTCCGTAACCTTTAAAAGGCCAAATCCCTCCTTCTGTCGCGGACAACATCCCTCTCCCCTGCTCCCCCTCTTCTCCCGTGGCGGGACTCCCCCTTCCCAGCAGGCTCCACCGTGACCTTTTCGCTGATGTTGCCGCGGCCGGCGGTCGTCACGGCAGCGGCCCAGATGAGGTACTGTTTACCGCGCGTGAGGTGTGTGATGCGGTAGAACAGCATCTCCGGGTTGGCCTCGTATTCGCTGGGGGCCTGGGGAGCAGAGGGACGGGGGGGGTGGAGGAAGGGGAAGAGGTTGGGCAAAGATCACACCAGGTTACAACCCCCCCCCCCCCCCCTCCTTACAGAAGACGTTTCTCTCTCTCCGTAACCTTTAAGCCAAATCCCTCCTTCTCGCGGACACATCCCTCTCCCTCCCCCTCCCGTGGAGGACTCACCCTTCCCAGCAGGCTCCACCGTGACCTTTTCGCTGATGTTGCCGCGGCCGGCGGTCGTCACGGCAGCGGCCCAGATGAGGTACTGTTTACCGCGCGTGAGGTGTGTGATGCGGTAGAACAGCATCTCCGGGTTGGCCTCGTATTCGCTGGGGGCCTGGGGAGCAGAGGGAGGGGGGGGGGAGGAAGGGGGAAGAGGTTGGGCAAAGATCACACCAGGTTACAACCGGACCCTGCTGTGGTCATGACAACTGGTGGTGTTCTGTAGTCACGCTTTCGGTGTTTCGGGGTTAACGTGGCCCCACTTGGCTACCGTGGATGATACAGTTACATTGGCGCATCGCTGAAGGCACAGCTCTGCTCTTGGGTGGCGCTTTATAAATGCTGTTGTACTTGGAAGTCAGCAATAATACTTCTACCCTCGCCTGAGCTTGGGGAAGAGGTGAGCTTTAAGACAAATCAACACAGGAGTGTAGACGCGCGCACGCGCGCACGCACGCTCGTGCTCTCCCCAAACGCGGCCACCATCTGTAATCTGCTCATCTCTTAGCAAATGTGCTGTTCCTACATCGTTTGTCTATTCCTCTGGTTCTGTCTTCCCTCACTCCGCCTCCGTGCATTTGCCTTTCTTCCCCCGCAAGCGGATGGGGGGAGAAGGAGAGGAAGAAGGTGAGGGAGAGGGAGCGAGAGAGAGGGAGGGAGGGAGGGAGGGAGGGAGGGAGGAAGGGAGAGAGAGAGAGAGAGAGAGAGAGTGAGAGAAGGAGAGGGAGACAAATATGGCGAGAGAGGGAGAGAAAGAGAGAGGAAGAGAAAAGAAGAGAGAGAGAGAGGGGGGGAGGGAGAGAAGGAGGGAGGAAGAGAAGGAGGGAGGGGTACAGAATGGCAGGCTCGGACTCAGGGGTGTGTGTGGAACATCAGAACATTCCTTGAGCGTTGAGGCAGGCTAGCGGTGATCCGGGGAGCGATACGGCAAGATAATGAAAAGAGGAACAAAAGCAGTCTCATCGCGATGTGACTGATACCCTCCTCCTACTCCTCTCCCCCGCTCTCCCTCTCCCCCTCTCTCTCTCTCCCTCACACTCCCTCTCCCTCTCTCTCCCTCTCCCTCGCACTTCCTCTCCCCCTCTCTCCCTCTCCCCCTCCCTCCCTCACACTCCCCCTCTCTCTTTCTCTCTCCCTCGCACTCCCTCTCCCTCGCACTCCCTCCTCCCCTCCCTCATTTACATGGTACTCATGCAGAGAAGGGGGGTGGTGTTTGTGAAAAAGAAGACATTGAGATTCTTCTGCGATAGTGGGATTTTTTTCTCCTCCCCTCCTGCGTGTACGTGCGCGCGCGCGTGCGTGCCCGCGCGTGTGTGGTCTGACAGCCGAAAGAAAAGGTGTATGCAACAGAGAGAATATCTGAATTCTGCATTGCCGAGTGTGTGTGTGTGTGTGTGTGTGCGTGCGTGCGTGTGTGTGCGAGAGAGAGAGCTCCTGATGCTGCAGTGTGCGTGTGCGAGCTTGTTCTCGGCTTCATTTGCATATCTACGTCTCATCACGTTGCCAAGACAACCTCATCTGTTCATCTGGGAGGGCAGGATATAAAGCGACGGCGCAAACACAGTGTGGGAGAGACACACCCAAAACACACACACCCAAAACACACACACCCAAAACACACACACACACATGCCCACGCACGCGCTAGACGCACAAAAAACACGCATTATAAACACGTAAAATGGCTACCGATAAATCATCCATTGATTTATTTATCGTCTGTGCATGTTTGGTGGTGGGAGAATTCATTCCCTGCCTCTCCACAGCTACCAGGGGCTCTCCCCCTCCCCAAACCACCCCCTCGAACCCCCTCAGTGGTACTTACCGGCTGTCCAGAGCCCGGGCTAGAGCAGTAGATGGTGTACTTGCGGATGACACCATTAGGTTTGTAGGGGGGCAGCCAGGACACGACCACGCTGCTTGGAGACGAGGGCACAGCCTTGATACCAGCTGGAGGACCTGGAACTAAAGGGGGCACAAGACAGCGAGACATCAGCAGGGTTGTGGGGGTCTGTGCGTGTGTGTGTGGTTTGTGTCGGTGGTCGGGGTAGTGTGTGTTTGTGGTGCCTGTGTGTATGGAGGAGGGAATATCCGTGTGTGTGTGTGCGCATGGTGTGTGAGTGCGTGTCGGTGCTCGAGGAGTGTGTGTTTGAGTATGGAGGGGGTTGTTCGTGCGTGCGTTGGGAGGGTGTTGGTGCGCGCGCGTAGCGCGTCTTAGTGTGTGTGGGGAACAAGTGCAGGGTGTTAAAGTGAGCAGGCTTGTTTGCAGAGTGCCAGTCTTATCCGGTGGGTTAAGCCTCATCTCTGGGGAAGGGGGGGGGAGGAGGGGGAGGGGAGGGGAGGAGGAGGGGGCAGGAAGATGGAAGGAGCTCCACCCACAGAGCGACCAGTCCCATCCAGGCGCGGGCCAGCGGTGACATATGTTCGCTCCGACCCTGGTCAGCGTTTCTGACTCTCCTGTGGGCACCCTGCTGCCTGTGACTCTATAAACCCACACACAGATTACGCTGCAAGATCATCCCCTCTTCGCCACTGGCCTCTTCCCTGTAACCCTAGACTACCACCACGGACATGATACTGCTTATAAACCTTCACTAAACCTTAACACCCCCAAAACATTCTAAAGGACCGACCAGAGGCGAGCGGGCAAGAACGACAAGGGCGCGGGGGGGGGGGGGTTACTGTGAGTAACCGCAGGAGGGATGGTGGCAGGGGGGGGAGGGGGAGGGGGGGAGGGGGCATGGACGTGCGATCAGCAGTTCTCCTCACCCCATGTCCAATCCCAGGCTCCCAGGCACGTGCCTCGGCTCTGGAGAGGAGATATCTACATCCTGGATGAGTGGGCCGGGCGTGACAATGAGCCAGAGCCTCCTTGTCTCTTTTTCACATCCTCCATCTCACCCCTGGGGCCAGTCAGCCCCCCCTACCCACCCACTCCTCCAAACACACACACACACACACCTCCCCTTCCTAGTAATCCTGGGACTCTGGGGTGTGTGTCCGGGGCCCCCGTTCCCCTGGGGGACCAATATTGGGGAGGGAGGGGGCGGGGGGGGGGCGAGGGGAGGGAGGGGTTGCCCCGAGGGAAAAGCAAGGAGGAGGTTGGAGGAGGACGGCTTTGGAAGAGAGACATGCATCATTATCATAACTGGGCCTCCGAGTCTGAACAGGGGAGGGAGGGGTTTGGGGGAGAGAGGGAGGAAGGAAGGGGGGAGGAGTTTAAGCCCCATCTGGTGCCCAAAAATCTGCAGTGGAGTCCAGACAGTCTGAGCCAGAATCAGCCAGCCTGCGCGGCCAACCAGGGGCCGAGGCGCTGCCAGACCGCACCGCAAAAACCCCCCGTCTCTGGTCACCTTCGGCTGCTAGCGAGCATCCGCACATCGCTAACATACATGTGGGCCGTGACAACATCCGATTATGTTGTCTCTTTACTGTTTGTATCCTTATTAATGGACATGGAACATCCTTCCACTGTCCTTCTATGTCTCTCTCTTCCCCATCTCTATATCTTTCTGTTGCTCTCTGTACGTCTCATGTCCTCTCTCCATTTGTTTTTATTACCTCTATCGCTCTTTTCTTTCTCTCTCCCTCTATCTCTCTCTCTCTCGCCCCCTCCCACTCGGGCTTTCTATCTCTTAAGGAGACACGGATCCGGCTGTAATCCCGCCTCCAATGGTGTAAGGAAAACATTAATTCCTGTCTCTAATGGCTTGAGAGCTAATCCTCATTGCCGGGTGGGTGACCGGACAAGAGGGTTGGGGCTAGGGCTAGAGGTGGGGTGGGGCTGGGGCTAGGGCTAGGGCTAGGGCTAGGGCTGAGGCTGGGGCTAGGGCTGGGGCTGGGAGGCTGGGCTGGACTGAGGCTGGGGCTGGTTGTGGCTGCTGGGTGCTCAGGTGCGGAGGGAACACGTCTATTCTTGGTAGCCCACGCCCGGTCCCTCGCTCCACGCACCGCCCCTCTTCCCACGCACCCCCCCCCTCCCCAGCCCCCCAGACCAAGCCTCTTAAGTCTCTTAGGACACTGATATGGGGCCTCCAACACAAATGAGCTTTAGTCATGGACTTGAGATAAACAATGCGTCCGACACCGGATGGCTTCTCCACAGGACCCCCAGCCTCATCTGCGTCACAGACCCAGCGGCCGACGTCGCCCCAGCGTGCCCGCCGGCCACGTCGCTCGTCCGAGGGTTATCAAACCTATGAGCAGTGTCAAACGCCCGGCCCACACACACAAAGCATCTGTCCGTCCTTGGCGTGCGTGTATGTGTGTCTGAATGTGTGTGTGTACCAGCCAAGTATGTGGGGCCTATGTGTGAGTGTGTGCGCGTGCAAGCGTGTGTTTGTCTATATGCGCGTGTCTCTCACGTGCGTGCGTGCGTGTGCGCATGTACTCACGGTCTTCTCGGGTCTGGATGTACAGCACGTTGCTACGGACACCGTCCCCGGCCTGCGTGTAGGCCAGGACCTGGACACTGTAGTTGGTGAACTTCTCCAAAGCCTTCAGCTCCACCTGCTCCCTGGTGGTGGTGATGTTCTGCATCTCTCCCCACTCTGAGGCAACCACAAGGGGCGGGGGGGGGGGTGAAAAGTTTTTTCGTTTTTAGAATGGTCCTTCTCTTCTCCTGACAAGCGGCGCGCCGGGGCGCAGGTTGTCTCGGGAGAGGGCGGGAGAGGGGCGCGTGGGTTTGGCGTGGGCGTGTCTGACGCTCACGTGGGGAACGCACACACAGGTTCAGGTGGGTGGGTGGGGTGACAGATTGTGTGAACAGGGAGAGGTTGGTGAAGGGTTAGGGAGTTTTAGTGGTGCGGACACAGGCAGTGGGAAGGGGAGGTTGGAGATAAAGACGCACATGCACACATACAGACCCAGACAAGACAAGACACTGGGCCGAACCACAGACACACAGACAAACACACAGGCCTAACCACTGACCACAGGAGCGACAGACAGACAGACAGACAGACAGACAGACAGACAGACAGACAGGAAGGAGGGCGGGGCAGGCAGGTGGGGTTTTGGGGGGTGGAGTTAGAATGATAGTAGTGATAATTACTCTGCGTCGGCCCCTGGCCCTGGCCCCCGCAGCACCCACCTCCGTCGGGGAACAGGGACCAGAACACCACCCGGTATCCCTTCAGCACGCCGTGCAGCGTCAGCCGCGGAGGCTCCGCCCACGTGATCACCGCCTCGTCCGACGTCACGGAGATGGCACGCACGTTCTGGGGCGGCTGGCTCGGCACTGCGGGCAGCACAGGTGAGCGGGTTAAAAGGGCTCACCCAGGAGGGAAAAACAAGCGCAACAACTGCCTGTACGAACGAATGCAGATGCAAAAACAAATCGTTGGCCGTTTCTTCTTTGCAAATGGGAAAAGAAAGACCATACGGCAGGTCGCCCGCGTACAAATTCATTTCGACTGGTTTCTCCTTCATGCAACATTGAAGAGAGAGAAAGAAAGAGAGAGATAAAGAGAGAGAGACAGAGAGAGGGGGGGGGAGGCAGAGAAGAGGGAAGATGGCCATGGCTGATAAAGTGTGAACAAGAGCAGAGAGGTGGTCGGCGGAGTATTCGGGGAGATGAGAAGGGGGGAGGGGGTGGGGGACTCGGCGGGCCAGCGCGTGAGCAGCACAATGCGTCCAGCTGTGAGGTAATTGCAGCGGTAGCAACAGTGCCATTCACACAGACAGAGGAGCGGAGTGCGTCTCAGTTACCGCCGGGCCTGTTATTATCATAATCAGGACCTGTGTCTCTGTCATTGAGGCTGTCCGCACGCAACTGACAGTCTGCTGGATAAAAACGCAGGGAGACGCACAGACACGGAGGGAAGGGCGAGGAGGAGGGATGGAGGGACGGAGGGATGGAAGCATGGAAGGATAGAGGGACGGAGGGATGGAAGGATGGAAGGATAGAGGGATGGAGGGATGGAAGGATGGAGGGATGGAGAGGTGGAAGGATAGAGGGATGGAAGGATAGAGGGACGGAGGGATGGAAGGATGGAAGGATAGAGGGATGGAGGGATGGAACGATGGAAGGATGGAGGGATGGAGAGGTGGAAGGATAGAGGGATGGAGGGATGGAGAGGTGGAAGGATAGAGGGATGGAGGGATGGAGGGATGGAGAGGTGGAAGGATAGAGGGATAGAGGGATGGAGGGATGGAAGGATAGAGGGATTCCCAGGAACGGAAAAGAGGGAAAGTAATGATTCAAGATTAAAGGGTTTGGTTGTTTTTTTCATTCAGAAGAGGAATCAAGAAAGAGAAAAAGAGTGAGGGGGGAGAGAATGAAAGAAGCGGAGGGAGATGGCAGAGAGAGAGAGAGAGAGAGAGAGAGGAGGAGGAACAGAGAGAGAGAGAAGGAAAGAGAGAGGGAGGAGGCAGAGAGGGAGAATTCAGCCAGTAATGGGGGTTCCTCTGCCTCCCAGTCTAATGAGAGTGCTAATTAATGCAGGAGGAAGGATGGGGGATGTGCTTCAAATTCATTTCCTCCATTTTGTGCGAGAGTGCACACGTATGTGCGCATGTGTGTGTGTGTGCGCGCGCGTGTATTTGAACAAGCACACAAATGCGTGGGTGTCTCTTTTATTTCTACATCCCCTGTGCTATTCTTACACTGAACTCAATTAACTATTCCTTTCCACAAATGTAAACACACAGCGTTGGCACTTGCTTTTGCCCTGTCCATCCATCCGTCCATCCATCCACCCGTTCGACGTCCATCCATCCATCCATTCGTCATCCATCCATCCATCCATCCTTCCTTCCTTCCTTCCTTCCTTCCTTCCTTCCTTCCATCCATCCATCCATCCCTCCCTCTATCCTTCCATCCTTCCATCCCTCCGTCCCTCTATCCTTCCATCCCTCTATCCTTCCACCTCTCCATCCCTCCATCCTTCCATCCCCCCATCCCTCTATCCTTCCATCCTTCCATCCCTGACTACCTGACACATTCCCTCCCTTCCTCTTCTCTACCTCTCTTAACCTGCACCCCCCGTCCCCCCCGTCCCCCCGTCTCCCCCTTCTCTCCTACCGTCCTCCAGGGTGGTGGCGTTGATCTCCGTGCTGGAGGGGCCCGTCCCCGCCCTGTTGAAGGCCTGGACCACCACCCCGTACTGGGCGAACTTCTTGAGGTTGTCCAGGGTGTACACCTCGCTGTCACCCGTCGCCTTCATCTCCACGATGCTGTACTGGCCATTGCTGCCCGGCCCGTTCTCGCGGTAGCCGATCTGGTAGCCGCGAATCACGCCGTTCTGGAGCTCCTTCCTGGGGGCCTGTGGGGGCGGGGTTAAAGGCCGGTCAAGACCAACACTTCCAGAGTGGGGTGGGGTGGGGTGGGGTGGGGGGGACCAACGGGAGAGGGGAGCAAGGGCGCGATGGGAAGCTTACCCTCCAGGTGACGCGTATGCTCTGGGACGTCATCGGCTGGAGGGTGACGTCCATGGGCGGCCCGTCCGGTTCTGAGGAGAGACGCACGGACGGCAAATAAGACGACTGACTCACCAGATGACCTTCTCCAGGGGGTTTCCCCACCAAGGAAAGCCGGACAGAAATGGGCGGGAGGCGGGAAAAATGGCGCCCGTTGTTCCACTCACGCGCTTCCTCGGTGCTGATGGTCAGTTCTTTGCTGGGCTGGCTGCGGCCGATCTTGTTGAAGGAGTACATGCGGATGCTGTAGACGCAGGCCGGGTGGAGCTCCACGATGTTGGCCTGGTTGTTGGTGGGGGAGATGTTCCTGGTGGTGTATTTATGATCCCACGTGTCTGGAAAGGGTGGGGGAAAAGCAGAACTCACCCGAAGGAACTGGTGGGGTAGTGACGAGGGCTGGGGTGGACAGTGGAAGGGGTTCGGGGACGTTGGAAGGATGGGAGAACTGTATACCTGATTTGTTTTTGTACTCGATGTCGTAGCTGGTGATGATGCTGTTGCCGTCGAATCTTTGGATCCAGCGCAGGTTCATGCTGCGGTCCTTCACCTCACGGACCTCCAGCTCCGGAGGATCTGGGGGCTCTGCACGCACGTGTGTGTGTGTGTGTGTGAGAGAGAGAGAGACAGGGAGGGAAAGAATGCGTCAGACCAGGCCAATGAAGCATCCTTTAGAAATAAATGATGTGAACTGTGCGTGTGTGATTGTGTCTGTATGCGTATGTGAGAGAGACAGAAAGAGACAGAGAGAATCGAGAAAGACAGAGAGAAAGACAGAGAGAAAGAGAGAAAGAGATAATTGAGAGAGAAAGAAAGAGAGAAATATAGAGAAAGAGAAAGAGAGAGAAAGAGAGAGAGAAAGAGAGAAAGAGAGAGAGAGAGAGAAAGAGAGAAAGAGAGAGAGAGAAAGAGAGAAAGAGAGAGAAAGGTGGTCACCTTGCACAGTGAGTTATGCAGAAATGAGACGCTCCCGGGACCCTTCCCCCACTCAACGGAGATATGATTTCGAGAGTGGCAGGGAGAACGAAGACTTGAGATTCTCCATACGCTCGGGTGGTGTGTTAGGTACTCGTAAGAGCATATCCCACAAACATGCTGGGTGCGCATCACACGCAACCAGAGAGTCGCGCGGCTCACGGCCACGCCATGCAACGCACACGGCACGCATAGCCCCACGCACGACGCGCAGGGCTCGAAGGTGACGCGCAGGGCAGGCTCCAACCTTGAGGGTGGAGATCACTTCGTCGCCCTTCTTGTTAATGGTGATGGAGTAGCGGGGGTTCCGCTCGGCGTCGATGCACGAGTGTCGCCCCCTCTCCACGGAGCGATGAATCGATGGGCGGGCCCTCGCTACGCCGCCGCGCGGAGACCCGTGCAGGGTTCAGCCTCCTTTGGTGTGCTTGCGGCCCTTGATGGCCATCGGTGGTGGGGATTCGGCGGTGGACTGGATGATCATGGCTGGGACCTGGCGGGGACAGGATGAGACGCAGAGAGAGAGGAAGTGATGAGAGAGGGACTGAATGAGAGAGCTAGTGAGTGGGAAGTGATAGAGAGAGAGAGGTTATCGGTTGGAGCGGGTTTCGCTCAGTTCAAAAGAAAGTTGGAGCGGAGAGGATGAGTAAACCGGGGCGGCGCCGCTGTTGATAAACCAGAGGGCGCGGGGTAACGTCCAATGTCGAAAAGGCGTCTATAAGTCTCAAATCTCGTTGGCCCTCCTCAGGGAATTTCTATTGGCACTGCTTTCGGCCTTCCCCTAACTCCGCCCTCGGCCGGTATACTCACCTCTCAAACTCCCAACACCCCGACTACCAGATGCTCTTAGCGTCTTCATGTCTTATACCGGCCGCTACCATCAATACTCGCGTGTCTTGACCGGGCTCCTCACTCCTCCCTAGCCTCCTCTCGCTCCTCACTCACTCACGTACCCAATTACTCCATCCTTCCTACACTCAGTCGCTCTCATCGACTAGAGCTATTGATCCTCTCCGCGGAGTTGTCCGCTTGTGGTTTTCGAGATAGCACTAATTCATGCAGACTTGGCATATCTTCCACATGAATTCGCGGAGACGGAGTGGAAGCTGGAGGAACAAATCAAACTTCAGCATAACAATAGGTCGGAGTAGGGTCACACACCTCCATCCCCCGCTCGTCCTCCAGCCCTCGCACAGATCTCCCTACCGTAACCCTCGCTCCCCCATCTCCCTAGTCATGCTCGACCGGTTTTCTTCCCGAGACAGGGGTGCGGAGAGGAGAGGACCTATCGAGGAATAGGCCCAGGGGTCCCCGTCTATCTTGACAGAGATCTCTTGGCAATGCGAAACCTCCAACGCGGCTTCTGGGTGAGGGTGAGTAAGGGTTCAGCTGGCGGACGCTTGGGGTCCACCATATAGGGGGAGTCGAGATGTCGCTGTGTGGGTGTGAGGTGGCTGTGGGTAAGTTGTGGTGGTGTATAAGGTAGGTTGTTGCGATGGTGGTGGTGGGAGGATAGAGGAGGGCGGAGGTTGAGATCAGGGCATGGACTCTCGGCCCACAGAATCGCAGCTGGGAGCCTGATGAGGCCTGGGCGGCAACGCACGGGCTGCAGCAAGAGCACTGGCGGAGGCTCTCCACATCCGAAAGGCATCTCACATACGAGCAAGAGACAAGAGAGGTGGGTGACAAAGGAGCTAGGGTAGGGTGAGGGATAGAGCTAGACAGGAGGAGTAAGGATAGAGATGAGATTATGGCAGGAGTTGGGAAATAGAGAAGAAGAGGAGAGATAAGAAGACAGCAGAAGGAGAGAGAGAGAAAGCAAGGGAGAGAGACAGCAGGAGGAGTAGGAGAGAGAGAGAGGAAGGGAAAAACAGCGGGAGGAGAGAGAGATAGGAGGAGGGAGAGACAGCAGGTAGAGAGAGAGAGGAGAGAGATAGAGAGGAGGCGAGAGGGAGACAGCAAGAGGAGAGAGATAGAGAGGAGGAGAGAGAGAGGAGGAGGAGAGAGAGAGGAGGAGGAGAGAGAGGGAGACAGCAAGAGGAGAGAGAGAGATAGATAAAGAGAGAGAGAGAGAGGAGGAGAGAGAGTGGGACAGCAGGAGGAGAGCGCCAGCGTGTCTGAGAGAAGCACCAGTACTCACTCTTGACGGTGAGGATCATGCTCTTGCTGATGTCCGAGCCCACGCCGTTGGAGGCCTGGCAGAGGTAGTAGCCGCGGTCGTCCTCCAGGACGTGACGGATCAGCAGGGAGCCGTTGGACATGATCTGGATCCGGCCCGTCAGGGGGACGGGATGGTACTGCTGCGGGTTCCCAATACCTGTGGAGGAGGAGAGGTTAGGTCAGGTTAGGAACGTTCCAGAACAGGGCCATCTTAACGCCAGCTCTGGGAAACAGATTCACCAGGAGACATCCACGTGAGCAGCCATGATTGGTCAGGACATGGCGTTTACCTTTGGCGTGTTTCCACATGACTTTGGGAGGCGGGTAGCCCTCCACGGAGCAGTTGAGCACGCCGGCCTTGCCGTAGATCCCGTCCTGGTTGTTGGGCTGGACCACGAAGCGCGGAGGCACTGGGAGGAGGGGGGAGGATGAGAGAAGTGACCCCCTTTTTCCACACCTCAGACATGGTTCTTGTAGTTTATTTGGGGATTCTGAATCCAGCAGTATCAAAGTAAATATATACACACATGTGCAGTACTTTATGGATGACGGCCAGCCACCTATGATTTTACATTTATATCCTTTTGATTACTTTTCCTCCCCCCCTCCTCCCCTCCCTCCCTCATCCTCCTCCCTCACCGGTGACAATCAGCTGCCTCTCCCAGCTGACGGTCGCGGCGGCGTTGCTGGCGATGCAGGTGTAGTTGCCGTTGTGCTTCAGCGTCACCTTGGAGATCTGCAGGGAGCTCATGAACTCCTTGGTCTCTATGGCGACGCCGGAGGAGGAGCCCGGCACGATGAGCTGGCCGTCCTTGTGCCAGGTGATGCGAATGGGCATGTCCCCTGACGACACCACGCAGGCGATGTACATGAGCTTGCCCACGAAGTGGAGAGGGGATGGTTGCAGGGTTGGATGAGGGCGGAAACTGGAGGAGGGAGGGGGGCGGGGGGGGGGGGGGGGGAGAGAGATAACAAGGATAGAAGGGTGAGAGGTAGAGGTCAAAGTGGAGAGGCGGGCGGACCAATCCGCGCCGTAGCGGCTAAAGTCTGCAGCCCACGCACCGCCCCACCCAAGAAGAGAGAGAGGAAGGGAGGGAGAGTGCAGCCTGTTTGGCCAGCGTGCCCCCTGCGCTGCCCACACCGACCCCTCCCATCTCCAGCAGCCCATAATAGCTGCTCTGATTAGAGTCCAACTGGCAGAGGAAGTCATGGCGTTGCCATGGCAGCGGAGGTGGGGGGCTCCGGGGAGAGGGGGTTGCTACAGCTGAGACATCTGGGGGGTTTAATCTGGGCCTCATTATGATTCATCTAATTAAATCAGAGACACACACACACGTACACGCGCGCACACACGTGTGTGCACTCTCACACACCGCTACAGCCACCTTCCACCACCTCGTGCACACACACACACACACACACACACACACACACTCACCCCCCCACACCCACCTGCCCTCTTCCTCTAGCCACCACAGCCCAGACCCCAGTTCACCCAAACACACACACACACACAAGCCTAAATGCATTAACACCGTGATGGAAATGAATGCTCTTGGCTGCACCTCCACATGCAGGGGAAACGTCACCGCAGCCCATAAGGCCCCCCCCCTGCTCCACACACACTCTCTCTCTTTCTCTTTCTCCCTCTTTCATCCTCTTTCTCCTCCTCTCTCTCTCTTTACCCCTTTCTCCCACCCTCTCTCCCACCCTCTCTCCCCCTCCCACTCTCTCTCTTCCTCTCTCTCTCTCTCTCTCTCTCTCTCTCTCTCTCACACACACACCCTCACCACCCCCCCCCATTCCTCCCGTCCCCCTCCCCCCCATCTCTCCCCCCCCTCACCTTTCACGGTCACGTGGGCCGTCTGGCTGATGGACAGCTGGGGCTGGATGAGAACGCTGCACAGGTAGGTGCCCTCGTCCATGCCCTTCTGGACGTCGCTCAGCCGCAGGGTGCCGTTCTCAAACACCACCTGCCGGTGGTTGTCGGGCAGCAGCATGCCGTCCTTGTACCACTTGATGGAGTAGTAGGGGTAGCCAATCACGCGGCACGTGATGAAGGTGTTCCGCCCGGCCACCGCCGTGATGTCACGCATGGCCCTGATGCTGGGAGAACCTGGAGGCATCGAGAGAAGAGGGAGGGGAGGAGGGAGGGAGGGGTCGGGGGGAGGGAGACGAGCGAGAGAGGGGTGAGGAGTGGGGGGGGAGGGCGGAGTTGAAGAACAAGCGTGGAAAGAAGAGAGAGGAGTGAGAGAGAAAGAGCGAGAGAGGCAGAATGCGGCATAGAGAGAGGAGAAGAGAGGTTCGATGGAAAGGGGGGGGGGGGGA
>BROE01000017.1:3799000-3810572 GCA_036571765.1 Plecoglossus altivelis | reverse complement strand
TCCCCTCCCTCCCCCCTCCCTCCCCCCTCCCCTCCTTCCCCCTCCTCCCCCCTCCCTCACCCTCCCTCCGCCTCCCCTCCCTTCCCCCCTTCCCTCCTCCCTCCCCCCGGCGCCATTCTTCCCCCGCTCACCCCCGCCATTTCTGTCCAGGCTTCCTTCGGTGGCGGAAACCCCCTGCGAGGCCAGCGTCCATCTGTCTCTGCAGTCAGTCGTCTTATTTTCCGTCCCGTGCGTCTACCTCCTCAGAACCCGGACGGCCCGCCCCCCAGAATGACGTCACCCTCCAGCCCCTCCCTCCCCCCTCCATTCCTCCACCCCTCCATTCCTCCACCCCTCCATTCCTCCACCCCTCCATTCCTCCACCCCTCCATTCCTCCACCCCTCCCTCCCTCCCTCCCCCCACCCCACCCCACCCCACCCCACTCTGGAAGTGTTGGTCTTGACCGGCCTTTAACCCCGCCCCCACAGGCCCCCAGGGACCTCGCTGTCAGCATCCAGTAACGGTCGCTGCCTTCGCACGGCTACCAGATCGCTGCTACCGCCGAGAACACGCCCGGACCCCTCCTCCCCTCCCCTCCTCCCCTCGGCCCCGCCATGTGCCTCCCCTCTCCCCTCCTCCCTCCCTCCTCCCCCTTCTCCCCTCCTTCCCCCTCCTCCCTCCCTCCCTCCTCCCCTCCTCCCTCCCTCCCTCCTCCATCCTCCTCCCTCCTCACCTATCACGTGCAGCTGGCCGGACACCTCTTTGGAGCCGAAGCTGTTGGTGACCTCGCAGGCGTAGCTGCCGCTGTCCTCCTGCCGCAGGTCGCTGACGGTGAGGCCGGTGAGGCGGCGCGTCCAGCGGGCGTCCGAGGGAAGCGGGCGTCCGTCCTTCAGCCAGCGCACCGTGGGGCTGGGGTAGCCGGCCGCCATGCAGGGCAGCTCGATGCTCTGCCCGGCGCTCACCTCGCCCGCCTGGAAGCTGTCCAGGATGGAGGGGGAGGACTCTGTGGGGTCTGGGGGGGTGGGGGTGGAGAAGGAGGAGGAGGAGGAGGGGGTTGTAGAAGGTGGGCGGGGACGGGAGGGCATTTTGCTTTTTAAAATGTCCAATTCTGCCATAATTTCATGTTTCTTTCTCTATTCAGGCAAAATACAGGTGGAGACACATTTTTGGTTTCCCTTTGGAGCGTTGTGATTCTACGGGTTGTCTTCGAGGGGCTCCGATTCTCACGCAAACACACAGCCCCTCCCGCGAGGGCGGGACAGTCACAACAGACTGACAGACGACGGAGCGGCGGTGGCGGCGGGCCTCACCCATGACGGAGAGCCTCGCTCCGTTGCTCTGCCGCGTCTCTCCGCTGTACTTGTGTTTGGTGATGCAGCGGTAGGTGGACAGGGCGTCCTCTTTCTGCACCTCGGAGATGTAGAGCGCTCCGAACGACGTCAGGAAGAACCGGTTCCCTGTTGGAGAGAGAGAGAGAGAGAGAGAGAGAGAGAGAGAGAGAGAGAGGGAGAGAGAGAGAGAGAGACAAAGAGAGAGAGAGAGAGAGACTTGTCATCGATATCAGAGGCTGTATGTCACCTAAACGCCCTTGGGGCGCCGCCGGAAGCTGATTGGAGCAGCCCGGGTTCGATTCTGGCTCCTGCTACTCCTCCGATTCTTCCCCTCTCTCTCTTCGATACCTCTTCTATATACAGTATATAGATACAGTATATAGATCTATAGATGTGGTCTATATCTGTCTCTATCACCCCCCCCCCACTTTCCTCCCCTGAAAAACATATATACGTTTTTTCATCAACTAAGTCATGGAGCCCACGTTCCAAGGAAGTGAGAGCGATCTGCGAGTCTACATCCTGTCTCGTTCACTTCCTAGCAAAGATTGAGCAAAGGCCCTTTGCCCGCGGGACTGCCAGCGTCCGGGTCCCGTGGCAGCCATCTTCGGGAGGCCCTCGCGTTGTCGCCATCGCGGCGCCCAGTTGGACGAGCCCAGGCCAAGGTTAAAGCGCGTCAGCGTGTGGTGGGGAGCTGCCAGACTGTGGCCTATTTTCAGAGGCTGCCAACCTGGCAGGAAGCTGCCAGCTGATTGGAGGAAGAGCACGGTGGGGGGAGGAGCAGGCAGCGAAAGGAGGGAAGGGGAGAAGGGAAGGAAAAGATGGCACTTCTATAACGAGCGCTTGTCAGTTTGGGGGAACTCATTCAGCTCACTCCCCCGCCACCCCCCCTCCCCCACCCCAGCACACTCTCTCTCTCTCTCTCTCTCTCTCTCTCTCTCTCTCCCCCTCTCTCTCTCTCCCTCTCTCTCTCTCTCTAAAACACGAACACACTGCCCTGATCATGTAGGTTTCCAGCACAAGCACAGCTATTGGCCAACAGCTGGAGCATAATAGGTGCGCTCATGTGCATCGGTGTTTATCACTACGATTGTTTCATGGAGCTGGACACCCTCGACGCGGGGGCCCTTCGCGTGTCGAGGGCAGTGGCGTGGCGGACGCGCGCGTGCGAGCGCTGTGACGTGGCGCGTGCGGGGGGAGAGGGGGCCACGGCGGTGGCGTTGGCCTGTAATTTCGCAGTCAGTCTTTGTTTGCACCATAGAATTAAGCCTTACAGGATAATGTGCACTTTAAGACTTCAACTCCCATAACACCGACCGTTTGGCTGTCACAACACTCTGGCACAGAGAGGGAGGGAGGAGGAGGGGGAAGGAGGGGGGACAAACAGAGAGAATAGGTGTGTGTGTGTGGGGGGGGGGGGGGGGGCTGTCAAAAACACACTCCCTTTCTCCTCGGGGGCACCCGGTGAAATAACCATATTTGCGGAGACGCTTTGGAAAAACACAGGCCATTTGAAACCCAAGATGGACTTAGGCTAACCATCCATCTTAATGGACGGATGGTTAATGCTTAATATTAATGAACCCCAATATTACCTTGCCTCCTTCTCTTTTACTCCCTCTCTCTCTCTTCCTCCCCCTCTCTCTCCCCCCCCCTCTCTCTCCCTCTCTCCCTTTTTCTCCCTCTCTCCCTCCCTCTCTTTCCCTCTTTCTCTTTCTCTCTTTCTCTTTCTCTCTCTCTCCCTCTCTGCCTCTCTCTCCCCCTCTCTCTCCCTCTTTCTCTCTCTCTCCCCCTCTCTCCCTCTTTCTCTCTCTAACTCTCTCTCTCTCCCTCTCTCTCTCTCATTCCCACTCTCTGTTGTTAAGCAGAGAGGCAGACGGAGTAAAATATTCATTACTAAATCAGTACTCCCTCAGCTTGCTATTCATGCTGACTTGACGAGATCATCTAAAAACAGAACCAATAACGCTAGCGCTAGCTAGCTACTCTAGCATTATTGGTTCTGTTTAGCTAGCTAGCTAGCATCATGAAACCCTCGCACACCCACTGTCAATCTGCCTGTCTGCCTACCTGCCTGCCTTCCTGTCTGTCTTCCTGTCTGTCAGTCTGCCTGCTTGTCTGTCTGTCTGCCTCCCTGACTGCCTGTCTGTCAGTCTGTGTGTCTGTCTGTCTGTCTGCCTCCCTGCTCCCCAAGGCTTGTTGTTGTCTTGCCAGTCAAGGACAATGGAGGTCAAAAGAGAATGAAGGTGTGGGAGAAGATGAAAGCAGCAGAGGGTGGAGCATTAGAGAGACGTGCCAGCGTGTGTGCGGGTACCTGCGCGTGCGGAGGTGTGTAAGTGCCCCCGTGCGTCTGCGCGCGCGTGTGCGTCAGTCGATATAGTCATTATGTGGGTTTGAACGCAGCGCTGGGGCGGTCTGGGGGGCTTGTTGTCAAAGCCAGGCCACGCAAGCCTACTGGTGGACTGTCCTATCAGAAGGAAGCTTTCGCGGCAGCCTGATGCTCAGGGCCGTGCCCACAGACCTGCGGCGGACGGCCGGGGCGCTGGCTCCACCACGCTCGTCATGCTGAGCAGGGAGGCCCGTGGAAACACCCGGAACCAGGCTGGAAACAGGGAGGGAGGGAGGGACAGAGAGATGGCAGAGGACGAGAACGAGAGAGGGGAGAGAGGGAGCGTGGATCGCACGGTGTGTGTGCGTGTGTGTGTGAGCGTGTGTGTGTGTGTGTGAGCGTGTGTGTGAGCGTGCACGTGCGCCAGGCACAGCCTCGTTTCCTCACATGCAAATGAAGGCAGCGGCACCCAGCTAACGAGGCCCATATTTCCACCTCCTCACTGAGGCCATTATTTATTGATGTTCTGCGTCTTCCCCCCCCCTCCCCTCCCTCTCACCTTCCCCCTCCCCCCCTCCTCTCCGCTTTCTTCCCTCTCTCCCTGTTGCTAGGGGCTGCTTGCCATCCTGCGGGTGCCTCAGTGACGATGTTTGGGGGGTGGGGGTGCAGTCTCGCCCGCCTGCTCTCTCCCCCCCCCCTCCCTCTCGCCCCCACCCAGCCCGCCGCCCCACCCAGCAGGCAGGCGGCACACAGGGCAACAGAAAAACACCAAAAAAACAAACAAAAAAAAATGGAAGGGGAATGCAGTCACGCTAGCAGGGTCAAAGTTCAGCCAGCGGTTGGCATTGGGTAAATACTTGCAAAGACATCCCCCCCCCCAAAAAGGACATTCTTCAAAGGACAGAATAATTTTCTGACCCCCCCTTCCCCCCCACTTCGACCCGGATTGAAGAAGTGTGTCTAAGAGTAGATATTCTGGGTTTGCCATTAGATATCACTATCTGCCTGCTGGTGTCTTTCCTGCTCAACAGAGAGTTGGTGGAGGAATGAGGAGAGGGCGAAAGAGAGGTGAGAAGAGAGAAGGAGAGGCGAGGAGGGGGGAACAAAGGGATCAAAGAGGAGTGACTGTCACGGGGAGGAAGAAAGCGAGAAGGAGCGAGGGAGCCCTGTGCCAGAGATCGTCTCCGTGGCGCCGAGATGTGCTCGCACGCGAGAATGCAAACGGGCTGCGCGCGCGCAAGACAACAAACACCGCCGCGCATGCCTGCACACAAATGCACAGCGCTCTTTCAAGACACACACACGACGCACACACACACACAAAAAGCCTTCTTTCAACGCGCAACACACCCAAACGCACACCAGATCACAAAATGGCAGGTCCCAACGAAGGGAAGGAGGAAACACAACGCTCAGCATTCACGCTTATTCAGGCGTCCGGATACTTGAAACCCCAAAGACGAACCAGCACCAAGGACAGAGGCAGGAGCAGCCAGAGTCGCTTTCCTCGCTGAGGGAGTCTCTCTGCCCAGCAGGGAATCAGGACCATGGACAGAGTCGCTCTCCCCCCGCTCCGCCGCTCCGGCCTCTGACCGCAACATGTGCTCGGCGGTGACAGGGAGTGTGTTTGTGTTGGAAGGGGTGAGGAAGGAGGAGGGGGGGGCGCTGAGTCAAATCTGGAGGAGATAACAGCCCATGCATGACACCATGCGCCCCACTCCTGCCGCTAATGCATTCGCGAGGCTAGACCAGCCATGAATGAACTGCAATAGAATGGCGGGGGGGCGGGGCTGAAGAGAGGTGGGTTGGGGGGGGGGGGCGCCGTGGGCCTGAATTCAAGTGATGACACCCACACAATGATCACGCCCGCCCACCTCTGCTTCTCTCTCTTTCTGTCTCTTCTGCTCTCTCTCTCTCTCTCTCTCCTCTCTTCTCCCCTCCCCCCCCCCCTTTCTCCGGCGTGCGTTAAAACGCTGAAGCACAAGCAGGTGTCAGCCAATTAAATATACACACATCCCCTGCCTTTTATTCCCCCTCTACCACTGAGTCACATTCAGAGAGGCTGCCCTCTTCACTCCTGCGCCGTTCGCATTCAAAGCGGGCTTTATTGGCGCCGCCACTGTGTAACAGCTAACCCTGCCATGCTCGCCCGCCCCTCTTCATCTTGGCCACAAAAGGTGCTTTGTTAGCGTGACCGCACAGTTCAGCGGCAGCAGAAGTCGCAGGGGGAGGAGCCCTCGCCGGACACCGCGGCCGCTGCGCGCGGAGCGTACGCCTCTCGCTTCCTCTCTCTCTCTCGGTCTCTCTCTGTATCTCTCTCCCTGTCTCTCTCTCTCTCTCTGCCTCTCTCTGTGTCTCTCTGTATCTCTGTCTCTCCCTGTCTCTCTCTCTCTCCCTGTCTCTCTCTCCCTGTGTCTCTGTCTCTCTGTCTCTCTCTCTCTATCCCTGTCTCTCTCTATATCCCTGTCTCTCTGTGTCTCTCTATCCCAGTCTCTTTTTCTCTCTATCTCTCTCAGTCAGTTTCTCTCTGACTCTTTCTTTCTGTGTATCTCTCTCTCTCCCCACACTACTGAGTCACAGAGAGGGCAGACATGGCTGAGGTTGACCGTGTTTTCATTAAAAAGCCACGCTCCACCGTCCAGTCCTGGCCTCAGCCCCCTAACTAATCCAGACTGCTTACCTCATCCCTCAATCATCCCCCTGCCGTCGTCCCTCCTCCTCCTCCTATCTGCGGGCTGATCGGACTCTGACCTCCATTGCAGCCCCCACCCTCCCCCAACCTCACCTCCTCCACCCTCCCCTGACCTCACCTCCTCCACCCTCCCCTGACCTCACCTCCTCCACCCTCCCCCTGACCTCACCTCCTCCACCCTCCCCCGACCTCACCTCCTCCAGCCTCCCAGGACCCGGCCTGGGTCTACCTTTCCAGGGAGTGCACATGAGGGCATCAGGTATAGAGAGTTGGTGTGATGGGAGGTGTGTGTATGGGTGTGTGTGAGGGGATGAGGAGGGCAAAGGGGTGAGAATGAAGAGGGGGTGCAGGAAGAGGCCAAAAGGGGGAGGAGAAGGAGAAGGAGGGAGTCAGTGGGGGAAAGAAAGGGTGAGGTCGATAAGACACAGATGAACAGAGAGAGAGAGATAAACAATGAAAGAGAGAGCAAGAGAGAGAGATGAGCAGAGATAGAGATAAACAGAGAGAGAGAGAGCAAGAGAGAGAGATAAGCAGAGAATTAGAGAGAGACATGCCCAGAGAGAGAGAGACATGCCCAGAGAGAGAGAGACATGCCCAGAGAGAGAGAGAGACATGCCCAGAGAGAGAGAGACATGACCAGAGAGAGAGAGACATGACCAGAGAGAGAGACATGAGCAGAGACACAGAGAGAGAGAGAGAGAGAGAGAGAGAGGGAAAGAGAGAGAGAGACATGAACAGAGACATAGAGAGAGAGCAGGGTAAGGTCCAGTATTTCTCTCTGCATCGGGAGCATGTCTCTTCTGCTTCGCTGGCTGCCCTGTCCCAATTTGCTCAGTGTGACTTTAAACAGTAAACACTGGGGGAGGGGACAGAGGGAGGGGACAGAGGGAGGGGACAGAGGGAGGGGGCAGAGGGAGGGGGCAGAGTGTGCGAGCGTGCCCCCCCCCCATCCACCCCGGTTGACACAACGAAGCAGGATACAGAGAGCAACACATAAAGGAGGAATAGACGTTTAAAAAGGGAGCTCCATAATTCATGATGTGTGCTGCATGTTCCTGTTGTCATCTGGGACAGCACTCCCCAGAGAGGACTCACACACACACACACACACACTCACACACACACATTCCCATACACACTGTATAGAATGTGCCCACACACATGTTCTTAAACATGCATGTGCTCTACATGGACATCAAAAGTCAGAGTAATAAACACACACACACACACACACACACACACACACACACACACACACACACACACATAGAAAGTAAAGATGATCTCTGTAGCATAAACACACCCATAGGTCCACCTAGCCCAGGGTCACTGGTTTGATTTGATGATGTTGTCGTGTTTTGATTCAGACAGACACAGAATGAGATGGCCACATGGTGTGTGTCAGTCCCTGTGTGTGTGTGTGTGTCAGTCCCTGTGTGTGTGTGTGTCAGTCCCTGTGTGTGTGTGTGTGTCAGTCCCTGTCTGTGTGTGTGTGTGTGTGTGGCCTGGGGCTGTGGGCTGCATTAGCCGCACTGAGTGGAGCTGACTGGTCCGTCCCCATTACAGCGCTGGTGGCAGAGGAGTGGCACAGCCCGGCACCGAGGGACAGCACGCGTCACACACACGCACACCTACACACACACACGCACACCTACACACACACACGCACACCTACACACACACACACACGTGGCCCCGAAGCACTCCCTCGCACGCAACCACACACAGGTCAATAGAGACCGCACCGAGAGCATTTTCGAGGGGCCTGGATCGACCAGAACGGGACCTTTGATGGACGTCTACGCCGGCGCCCCCTAGGGCTATAAATAGGACCGCAGTGGGCCTCGCGTTGGCCACGGGCAGGTCAGTCGGACGAGAGCTGATCACTCAGCCAGGGTGAAGGAGGAGGGGGAGGAGGGGGAGGTGGAGGAGGGGAAGGTGGAGGAGGAGGAGGGGGAGGTGGAGAACAATCAGATTCAGGGAGGACTTCTGCCAGCAGCTGCTGTGTATCATCTCTTCTTACTCTGAATTATTGAGTGCCGTCTTGTCGGTGGTTTGGGGTTAAGGGGAGAGCACACATGTACACAAGCACACGAGCGCTCAGGCTCCTTCTCTCTTCCTCTGTGGTTCTGTGGTCTCTCTCTCTCTCCCCCTCTGTCTCTCTCTCCCCCCCCTCTGTCTCTCTCTCCCCCCCTCTGTCTCTCTCCCTCTCCCTCTCTCTCTCCCCCTCTGTCTCTTTCTCTCCCCCTCTGTCTCTCTCTCTTTCTAGCTCTCTATCTTTTTCGCTCCACTTTCCCTCGCTGGTGGTGTCTCTCTCCTCTCGGTTTATCCTTCTTTCTGTTGCTCTCTCTCCTTCTCTCTCTCTCCTTCTCTCTCTCTTTATCTTTCTCTCTGTTGCTCTCCTTCTCGCTCTCTCTCTCCTTGTCTTTCTCTCTGTATCTCTAGTGTGTTGCTCTTTTCCTCCCACTCCAATCAATCAGGTAGCTGCCATGTTGACACGGCCTTTATGTGTGTTTGAACAGTTAATAGACTTGCGGAGCATGGAAATCAATAGGTGTGATGGAGTGGCCGTGTAGGAACATGGCCCCTGGTTGACCAGCTGTGATCTCCTCTGATGCCTGACCGTGTCCCTAGACACCCCCCCCCCTTCCCAACTCCACCCTCCCTCCCCCCCCTCTCTCTCTCCACCTGAGGGCTACACAAGCGCCGTTTCGAGCCCCGTCGAGTGTGCCAGCACCGCGGGAGTACACCGGTGTTTGTGGAAATCACCACCGCGAGCACGTTTGCTCAGAGAGTGGCCGCAACGAAGGAAATCGTGGCCGGCGGGGGGGAGGGGGGGAGGTTCTTTGGCTATTTTTTGCGTTTTTGCCAGGCCACTTCGTCCGCTACTTCCTCTTTGAATTAAGGTCAGCAAGGTCGGGAAAACACAGAGGAAGACATGGCGGGATCGGGGAGATCTCTATCGCCGGTCCCTTCCCGCGATGGCAAAAAAGAAAGGATGATGTCCCAGGGGAGAGGATGGAGATGGGGGAGGATGGAGGAGTAGGGAGAAGGAGGAGAATGGAGGGGGATGAGGGAGAGGGAGGGAGAGGCAGGAGAGATTTAGCGATAGATCGCGGGCTAAACGTCGCTCCAATGTGGCTAGTTGGCGATTGGGAAAAAAAGAAGTAGCCGTTTCCCTTCATACGGCCGTTTCCCACAAAACAGCGTGCTCGTCTTTATCTCATCTGGTTTTAAATGCCCGCCTCTTTAACTAAATCATATAAAAAGTGTAGAAGGGCGGGAGAGGGGGGTTAGGGGGCTGGCGGAGAGGGGGGGGGGGGTGGATTAGAAAGGGAAGACAAAAGCCGTCTTTACCCAAATCCTATTTCTTAACCCCAACTCAGAAGCACTAAAACCCTCATAGACCCGGGGTAGCGCTTCCTGCCAACATTAAGCTTTAGCCCTGATGACTCCTCTAACACTTTCCTGAAGGCGAGGGGGGGCGAGCGAAGAGGGGGGCGGCGACGGGGGTGGGGGGGTAGACGTACACGCCAGCTACACTGCGACGATTGTCGGAGACGACTGGGATCGTTCGCAAATGGACAGCGACGCCAAGAGCTGGAAATCTCATACAAGTCTGCGGGGAGCGGTATGAATGCGCTATAACAACAAGACAGATTATCACAATACAACACGAAAAGGACATACTCAGGCACAACACATACACACCGCACAACGAACACCACAAACAAAGTATATGACTACGTGGTTGTTAGGACTAATAACACGTGAACAAGATAAACACAGGCTCCCGCACATCGCACACCCACCTATCTGGGTTCCACTGCTACGCAGGCAGGGTTAGAGGGTTCGACAGTGGGGCCAGATATCTGTCAGTGTGACGTGCTTGCAGGGCTTGGCCCGTCTCTCCCGGTTACCCTGATTGACACTGATACAGCGCTGTTCCACACACACTGCAGTTAGACTCACACACACACACACATACACACACCAGGCACAACCAGCACAGTGTGTTGTACGGGGTATCGCATGTACACGTGGGAATGGAAAAGCGGAGAGAAATCCAAAACTCAAAGTGTGTGTGTCTGTGTGCGTATGTGTGTGTGTGTGTGTGTGTCTGTGTGTCTGTGTCTGTGTGTGTGTCTGTGTGTGTGTCTGTGTGTGTGTGTCTGTGTGTGTGTGTGTGTGTGTGTGCGCGCACGCACAAGTGTAGTGGGTAAATACTTAATAATGGCTGACACTTGTGAACCCTCTACTCTGTGCACACAAAGCCCTGTGGTTGTGGTACTGTTTGTCTCCTCCCCCCTCACCCCCCTCCCACAGTACCACCCCCCCTCCACCTCCAACCCTACTCCCACCCTTACACCCTCCCCCCCTCTCCCCTTCTTCCCTCTCCCTTGGCCTCTCAAGCAGAGATAATTACCCTTATTGTGGCCCTTGCACACACAACACCGCATGGTCACACACAGGCGTACCCGCACACACACACACACTCACACACACTCACACACACTCGCTTATTCATGCCAAATAACGCACCCGCCCACGTGCACACTCAGTCTGATTGAGTAAAACATGGCTGCCAGAACCCCATCTGTTCTGCCCCTCTCCCAAGCACCACAGGGGCAAACATGAGAGGGGGGGAGGCAAATAGACAGACAGACAAGCAGCCATGCAGGCAGACAGACAGACAAACAGGCCGCCAGATAAACTGACAGATAGGCAAGCAGACAGACAGAGAGACACCAACAGACAGACAGACAGACATACAGAGACAGACAGAGACAGACAGGAGGCAGAGACAGAGACAGACAGACAGACAGATAGACAGAGACAGACAGACAGACAGACATGAGTCAGACAGCAGCAGGATAACAGCAGAGAGGGCTCTACGCCCACTTTAGCTTATCCATTGTTCATGTTTGATTTGGTTGGGAGATCTGGTGAAGAGCCCGTGCCGTTTGCATGATCTGTGTGTTTTCATTGCTTGTGTTAGTGTGCGTGTGTGTGTGCGTGTGTGTGTGCGCGTGTGTGCGTGTGTGTGTGGTTGGCACGCTCGGCTGCCTGATTCAGCCATTGTCATTGATGTTACCCCCCATGGCCCCGCCATGTGCCATGGGACGAGGGGTAGGATGGAGGGAGGGACGGAGGAGGGGGTTGAAAGCGTGTGTGTGCCTGTGTGTGTCTGTGTGTGTGTTGGTGGGTGTGGATGGAGAGGGGGGAGGAGAGGGGAGGGC
>BROE01000017.1:3758825-3788683 GCA_036571765.1 Plecoglossus altivelis | reverse complement strand
GGGGGGGGGGGGGGGGGGGTCCTCGCTGCTACAGATGTTCTCAGAGGACCATGTTCTAGGTCAGGCAGGCTCTGGGCTCTGGGCTATTTTGGGCCAGGTGTCTCTGAGTGGCTAGTGTTCTGGCAGCTGCCAATCACTGGCCTCCGTTTCTGTTTTTGAATCTTTTCCCTCCCCCCCTCCGCGCACTCTCTCCATCCATTCTCTTCTCTCTTAATTCCCCCCCTTTTATCTTTCCTGCCCTTCCTCTCTCTTCTCTGCGTGCGCGTTCCTCAATTCTCTCACAGCCAACTGTTGTTTTGGCCAGAGCAAGGGGACTCGCCTGACAAAGACACCTGGCACAATAACCTCTTGAAGTTTTTGGTCTTTGCCACATCCCCCTTTTCGCTCGCCAAATCGTCTTCCCCTATATTCTCCTCTGTGGCTCTGTCCAGCCCCCACCCCCTCCAAACAACACACTGCCCCTCAACGCCCCCCCCCCCCCCACCCCCCCTCACCACTTTTGACACGGATGTTGGGGCTCCGGATCTTGCCCGCCTGGTTCTCGGCGGTGCAGAAGTAGTCGTTGTCGTGGATGTAGCTGTTGAAGGCGGAGGGGGAGAAGGGGTAGAGCTGGAGGCTGCCGTTGGCGTGCACGTGGCGGATGTGGGGCACGTCGTAGATGTCGTCGCCGGTGGCCAGGTACCAGCGCAGGATGGCGGTGGGGGTGCCGCCCGCGGGGCAGGGCAGGGACACCCCCACGGAGCTGGAGTAGGTCACCCTCTGGAGGGATGCGTTCACAAAGTACAGCCTGGTGGAGCCCACATCCTCGCTGTGTACTGGAGAGAGGGAGGACAGGGAGAGAAGGGGAGAGAGAGAAAGAGAGAAAGAGAGAGAGAGAGAGAGAGAGAGAGAGAGAGAAAGAGTGAAAGAGAGACAGAGAGAGACAGAGAGAGAGAAAAAGAGTGAAAGAGAGAGAGAGAGAGAGAAAAAGAGTGAAAGAGAGAGAGAGAGAGAGAGAGACAGAGAGAGAGAAAAAGAGTAAAAGAGAGAGAGAGAGAGAGAGAGAGAGAGAGAGAGAGAAAGAAAGAGGGAAGAAGAGACAGACAAAGAGAGAGAGAGAGAAAGAGAGAGAAAGAGAGGGGGGGAGGAGAGAGACAGTTATTAAGAGGCCAGGGCTAGATGCTACAGTACAGGTCAGCCAGGGAGTTCAAGACAAACGGCTGACTAGTGAACATGTGGTATTCTGAAGTCAAAATACCGACACAAATCTATAATATTGACGAGATGGTGTTTCAAAACATGAATTAGTTCAAAGTAGCGGCAATGTAATATATGCTGGGCGCGCAACAACCGAAAGATGGAAGAGAAACACAATGGCCTTCAAATATGTAACAAAATAATCATAACAAATGTATGTCAAATGTCCAGCTGCAAACATCGGTCATGTGATGCGGAAAGCCAGGGATTTGGGCTAAAGCCTGTGGTGTGTTAGGTGGATGGAGGAGGAGGAGCCTACCACCTCAACACACACACACACACACACACACACATACACGCTCCCTCATACACACACAAACACACACACTTGCAGAGACAGAAAACGCACAGATAGGTTATGTGATTGGAATTTCTATGCCAGACGCAGAGATTTAAGTCTGTTTAATCTCCTTTCATATTTAACACACACACACTCTCTCTCTCTCACACACACACACACACAGACACACACACACCAGGAGTGTTCCTCCTGGGTACTCAGATTAGGGACAGACAGGCAGTAGAGAAGGAGGGAGAGGGAGGGAGGGAGGGAGAGAGGGAGAGAATGGGTGGTTCCCCGGAATTCAGGGTCAAGAAGGGAGCGATTATGTGAGAGAAAGGGCTCTGTTATGGATGAACAGATGTGGTTGCATAAAACCATACCTTCACCCTCCCCCCCGCCGGCCCTCCCCCCCGCCCCTCCCCCACCACCACAACCCCCCACCGCAGAGAAACTGCACGCGGACGATCCTCATTGATCGGCAGCCCACAAGGAGCCCTTGATGTGAAAGTTAGGGTTCGCCACGAACGGCGCGACCTTCAAGCGTCGCTTTTGCGCGGATGTGCTGAAAAATTTCGAAAAGGGTTTTCAAAGGTGGCTCCGTGATGGAGTCAGACTCTACCCAAGGCCCTCTTTCTGCCCCTGTCCCGCCCGCAGACCCTGCAGTGCCACGCTGTCCCCGGGATCAGAGGGCATTCTGGGAAGGGGCCGGCGGCCATCGACGACTCCGACAGGCCTCTGAGAGAGAGGGCGAAGGATCGACGGCGGCCAGCGAACCCGCCCTGGCGGGCGCGGGATCAGCACCACGGACAGAGGCTGCACATTAACCCCCGACACCCGGCCCCCTGCCTACATCGCAGAGAGGCTCTTCTACGTAATCCGTCCTGAGGGCTAGTCAATAATGCCGCGACCCTTTCAACACGGAGCTGCTTCACCACGGCCCTGGCTGGAGATTGACAGGGGGGGGGGGTAGGCAGCGTGCTACAGATGGTAAATATAAAGGATGTCCGTTCCTGTGGTGGGCTGTCGAATCCAGGTTAGTCAACCCTCCCCCTCCCCCCACCTCCCTCCCCTCACCCCCCCCCCTCTCCCTCCGCATGCCCGCCCCTCGGCAGATTACTGATAATGGTCCCTGAGCATAAAGCTCATATTAAAGATTGCAATATCTATAATCTCCCAATGGGGGGACCGGACTAAAGTGGAAGGGTGGAGGGGTGGAGGAGGGGGGGGCGGCTGGACGCTGGGGTCACCCTGAGAGCTTATGGGGGGAGGGGGGCTGGGCAGTAGGAACCCCCCCCTCCTCCTCCTCCTCTGCCACCACCACCACCTCCACCCTCCTAGATTAGGGCCCTGGGGCTGGCGTGGGGAGGGAGATGGAGAGGGGATCAGCGCAAACTCGTACCACTCAAAGGCTGTCAGAAACAGACATACAGTCCACGTACACGCACAGGCCCACACTGCAGCACTTAGACACACACACACACACACACAGACACACACAGACACACACAGACACACACACACTGGGAGGAGACAGATGGGTTGCCATGGAGGCAGAGACACGTGAAAGCTCAAAATGCTAAAAACAGCACAACAAAACAACTAAAGTGAAAACTCCAGTCTATACATATAACATGTATATGCATTATGTGCGTGTGTTGGAAAGGTGATTCGAGGTCTTGGAACAGAACTCAAGGAGGAGGCAAGAAGCAAGCTAACAGAGAGGCTGGAACAGTAGCCACCATTTTGAGGAATCTTTCACTGAACAATGACTCAAGTCAGTCAGACACTTTTGTTTCTGGGTTGTTTTTTTAGTAACCCTGTAGTGAGTACCCATAACCCCAGCTCCACAGAGACCCCCAGCTAACAGCGCTACCCTCCCGACAGCGACACCTACAGGGTCAGAAGACACAGAGGGGGGGGGGGGGACGTCCTGGCCAGCTGGACCCTTAACCTCCGCAAACCCAGCGAGGACCAAAGGAGCCCCTGGTTGGAGACCGCGCCGTGAAGCCAAACGCGGCGGCGGCGGCGTGGCGAGGTGTTTTCATTGCGGCGCAGCGGTGCCTACTGATGGTGTTGTGAAGCCTGAGCCAAGGCTACCAGCCAGGGAGCACAGTGAGCTACTATTTTATGCAGGCTGCTGGAGGACGACGCATGAATATGGATGGCAAGAGAGAGGCAGCGGCCATTGCCTATGCAAGACTTCATTATGCATAATGCAGCTGGTCGACGTCTTTCCAGCGCGCGCGGGGGGACGCGGGGGGTGCGCGCTTGCGCGCCCGTTTCCTTTTCCCCTCTCTACCCCTCTCTCTCTACCTCTCTCTCTACCCCCTCTCTCTACCCCTCTCTTTCTACCCCCTCTCTCTACCTCTCTCTCTCTACCTCTCTCTCAACCCCTCGCTCTCTCCCTCTGCCCCCCTCTCTCTCTCTCCCCACCCTTCTCTCTACCCCTCTCTCTCTCTCTCTGTACCTCTCTCTCTCAATCTCACACTCTCACACACACGTACACACGCACCCATACTGTGTGTAAAACACGATGCACACACAGATGAGCAAGTAAACAAATGCCAGCGCCTCCCCCCCCCCCCCCCCCCCCCCCCTCCCCCATACACATTCTCACACCCAGTGCTCCCCGCAGCCGAGCGAGCGCCGAGCACATCCTCTCCTTCTCCGTTTCCGTCTCGCTCCCTCACTCGAACCCCTCCGCTCGTGCGCACGCACATCAGGGCTCGCTCGCGCGCTCTCTCTCTCTCTCTCTGTGCCTCTCATTCTCTCTCGCTCTGTCTCTCTCCAGTCCCCCCCCCCCCCCCCCCCCCCCGCCCCATCTCCCCCCCCCCTCTCTCTCCTTCTCTCTGTCACACATCACGGAGCTCCTCTTCCCATGGAGACAGATGTAGGATCATTTTCAGCCAGACTGAAACTCTTGTTTCCGGTGTGTTGCTCCCGCTCCTCTCCTTCCCTGAGCTCCACCACCCCCACCTCCACCCCCACCTCCACCTCCACCTCCACCCGCTCTCTTCCCCCAATATATCCATCGCTCACCTTTTCCCTACGCTAGCTCGGATCCAGGAAGTGAAGCCGCGGGCCATCGTGGGGGTTTTTTGATTTTATTTTAACGGCGAGGTGTTTGCGTGCTCCGCGTACGCGCCGGGCGCGAGGGCGCGCGGGGGAGAGGGAGGGAAGGAATTGGTGGGCACCGACAGACAAACTGCTCCAGGAAGGGAGGAAGGGGGAGAGCAGGGTAGGTGTAAGCTAAAGCATAATCCTCAGGGGGTCTCGAATAAGTAGGTGCTTGGTTGTGGTGTGTGTGTGTGTTGTGAAGGGGGGGGGGGGGGTATTGGGGTTACATCTTATCAAGGAAGGGCTTTGAGACCCCCGCCCATTCATTCTGTACACTCTGCCCCCCAATCCCCTAACCCCCTCTCCCCCCCCTACCCCCCTAACCGTCCCTACCCCTACGCCCCTACTCCCCCAGCCTGTGCTGCGTGGGAGGGTGAAATAAAAGGGTGGCTGCTTCAGACAGTCCCTTGCGAGGGCGCCCACTCGCCCCTCACATCAAAGCAGTCCGTTTCTCTCTTAATGTGAATATCAAATCTGCGGATCACAAGTCCCAGTTCAGTCTGCATAAAAAAACGCCCCTCCCCCAACCTTTAATTCTGCCCAGTGATGAGGCAGAGAGAGGGAGGGGGAGAGTGTGCAGTGAGATGGAGGGAGGGAGGGAGGCAGGGATGGAGGGAGGAAAGAGAGAGAGAGAGAGAGAATACTTTCGACAAAAACAACCACCTGCTTGCCATGTTTGTACATTTTGAGTACATGTAGGCTAGCTCACCAAAATCGGAAAGTGAAGACTCCAAAGGAACGACCGTTGCTCCATTTTTGCGCACCTGAGCTACCAGTTTTACCTAACGCACGTTCCAAAAAAATCCACGCGCTGACAGACCTCGCGTGGCGTTTTCTGTTCTATAAATAATTGTTTTGTGGTTGACGGTTCCAGGTGGAGTTATTCTCCCTGCTTTGCATTTCCGAGATTTATGACCAGCCCATTAACTAATTCAAAGAGGAGAAGGAGACACAGGAAGGTCTGTTACCAGAGCAGTCATGGCAGCGAGGTGTGACCACCCCATCGACGGGGCGTGGAGTTCCTTCGTTGGGGAACTGTAAACTAAGGTGCCCCGATTGCGTTGCGCTCCCCTCGCTTGCCACCACTGCAACGCGCCACTCTTGCACCAGCACCGAGCGCCAGGAGTTGTTTTTTTTGTGTGTGCCAAGGCGTCAACACCACACCAAATCAAAACGCACTCTCATTCTGATGACCGACGTCATGAAGTGGAACGCAGTCGACCGTTGCCCAACGGTTCACACTTCACAAATCGATTTGCAATCAACTGCGGTGAAAAAAGTTTTGAGGGTTCACAGACCAAGAGAGACATGTCCGCACACGTCACCATGTGACAAACGACAATATCAACATTACAGAGGACACTCGGTCAGTCACGTCAAATAATTTGACAATCTGATTATTAGATTTAGGCAATTAGCCTACTGCAATTAGGACACATCACACATTTGAGATCAAATTTAACATCATGCACTAAGGCCCGTATAGCAGTCAAAAATAAATATATTTTTGGTATGAAAACGCCTGTAAAATAGCCTTAAGTGTGGAAAAACTGAACGCTATATTTGTAACATAGACAATAGCGACATTCATGAGAGAAGCTTTAGCAGGCAATACAAGAACTAGGCTAGTTAAAGTCTGGATGCAAATCACAAGGCCCGATGCATTTCCCTGTACTGTAGGAACATCTGTGACCATATTCGATTATAAAAAATAGGGACGTGCGCGGTGAGCAGTCATTGGCACTCACATGGCCCTTGACCCGCTTTCCTGCTCTGTCATTGGGTGATACTGCAGATCACAACGCTAATTGTGCAGCTGAGAGGAGTAGGCAGCTGGGGATTTGGGCTAAAATGGAGAGCGAAGAGAGCGAACAATTTGGCATATTTCTATTTTCTACGAGGGAGGAGACAGCGGGAAGGAGGAAGGGGGGAAGGGGGATGGAAGGAAGGAAGGAAGGAAGGAAGGAAGGAAGGGAGGAAGGAAGGAGGACGTTTTCGTAGTGATAGTTTGGTGGTAAAGGTGTGAGTGCGGGGTGGTTGGGGGAGAGGGAGGTTGAGTGCTGTTTGATTACAAACCCTCCCAAAATTGGGCGTAGAAGACAATCTTTATAGTTCTGTATAAAAACGTGGATAATGGTCCGGGGTTATTTTTTTAAAAAAGCTTCAATTTTTATTGACTTGACTCTCGACCCTGGCCTAATTAAGTAATTTCATACACATTTTATACATAAAGTAATATTATCCATATTTTTGGTTCACATGCACATTAATATAGATAAAAATCCAAAGACATTTTACATCGAAATATATTCCAATCAAATCCTACTAAAATAAGCGAACTGCGCAAACAGACGAAATTCAGTTTGTTACTCCGTGAGGTGCGGTTCTAGAATACAGGCCTGCAGATTGAAAAAACAACAGGCCCATTAATTAGCATATATTTCGCAATAATTGCCATCTAGAAATGGTGTACGGGCCCGCTGGTTTCTTTTCTCTTTTTTTGTAATTGGGCAATTATGAGCCTATTGAATTTTGTGTTTAAGTCTGGGCATACCCTATATTGTGTAAAAACACATTTCTATGAGACATATAGCTTATTATTTATATAAATCATAGGTTTTAAGTAGGCTGTATTGTGTGAAGCTACTTCATAAATCATAGGCTATTGACTGTCGCTGAAATGAACTAAATCCCAATTTGTGACAACAGACCAACGGGGGTGTCCCCTTCCAATGGCTCCCATACCCCCCCCCCCCCCCCCCCCCCACACACACACACACACACCACACACACACACTCGCACAAACATTCACACACACACACACACACACACACAGCACCCTGGGTTCAGGTGCGCTATTAGTGGGAAACACGCCTGGGCTTGTCCATGTGTACCCACGCAGCTGGGGTATCTAATTTCGTCAACTAAAATAGATCAAATTATACATTTAAAGAGACCACTCGAATGCTAAACTCAAATCATATATTTCTTCAAATGGTTTTAATGTTATTCGGTAATTGTGCGGATCAGACTTTAAAAGGACCACAGATATACGAAGAGATAAAAACAAAATGCCAACTATAATTAGCAAACTGTGCGGTATTCTCAATTCCAACACCAAGTTACGAACGAAAAGCTAAAATGTTGTCCGACCAACAAAAAGGCATATAAAATTCCTCTCTGCAAACATTGCCAAATTCTTCATGCCATTTTGATAAACACATCTACGTACTGTTCCAGGCCTGTGCCATTTCGGAAATCGTAATTCACAACCCTACATGCATCACTCTAAACAGGCCAAATAAACAAAGGGTTATGGGAAGGCCTGGATGCCGAAAAGCTGTGGAGTTTCTGTGTTATTTTCAACGCAGATTTGTTCAGGATTATTATAATACACTGTAATAGCAGGAGAGATCAACTTCGTAATAGGGTTGGGGATTTGCTGCCATATTGAACAAGCCTCTGGAATATGAGGATTTCATTCCTTTCGAAAACACAATGCAATTTATTGAAGACAAATGAAATCGCCCGAATTAAATGCAAATGCATCGGAATAAATAGCCATTCCTAAAATGTGTAATTGTTTGTTCATTATGGAATGAAGCCTAATTGGATTCGTCATTTAGGTGGAAAGGGGGGCCTTTATTTAACACATGGCAGCGACTCGTCAGTCGCCGAGTCTTGCCCCCAAAATCTTCTGAAGATTAGCTCCCAAAAATCGCTAGAGCACCCCTTCAGAATGGTGCGCCGGAGCTTTCAGCCAGCGCTCAAACACAACCATGTACACAGACCCACTAAACCACACCAACGAAAGCGCACACGATCCTTGATGGTCCCCCCCCCTCCCCAAAAAAAACAAACCAAAAAAAAAAAAACAATCGAAAAACGCAAAAGGACCATCAAATAATATTCTCCACTCATAACCAGAAATAACTTTTCTTCCGACATAAGTTTTAGAGCATCGTAAAGTGACCAATTCAGACGTTCAAAACATGATTCCATTTCCCTGTCTTCTACACCGTTCCCTCCATCCAGCCATTTTACATATTCATAATTCTCCTTAGTATAATGCGAAAACAAACCGTGGTATCTGCACCATCTGCAGCACCGTGGACGGGTGCACACGACCACATAGCAATCGAAAAAGAAAATGAACTTCACGCGTTGCCAACAAATAAGCATTTAGTTAAGACCTACACTTTGCTGACGGAAAATTGCATTTTTAAAAGTAGGCCGATTCGTTTGACAAACTCCTAATTCCACGGCTTCCAATTATAGATCAATGCAAATACGTAGCCATCCCCATCAAATTTCTCGAACAACCTAGATTCTGCTGTCATCGATTACAATACTGCCATACTTTTGCTCAAACTGCAAAAAGTCAGGCACTGTAGATAAGCGAAATTTAAAAAGGAAATTAATTCAAACACATTGTATTACCTTCTTGGAGAGAGTACAGCAGGAGTAAAGTTACAAGCCACATGCCATAAATAGCAGGTATATTTCTCAGGAATGTTTGGCAATCCTGGCGAACGTGCGGCGCAGTGTTTGGCCAGGCGAGTCTCCGTGCTGGACTGGCGACTAGGCTCCCCGGCGGACTCTCCAGCCCTGCTGCCCCGCCAACCATCGCGGGGAAATGAGAACTGCCTGAGCCCCGCCCATGCACCCTCCTCCCGATGTCGCTACCATGCATAGGAACCCTCCCTCCGTACTCTAATGAAACGCCGCCGAACGATGCGCCAGAGCAAGAGCTCAACGCTGATCGAGATGAGTTGAACAGCGGTCATTCCATTGCGTTCGCATATGGATGTGGTCAGGCGCAGACAGGTGGAGTATTGGGGTTGCCACACAGGTGAGCGTGCCAACCTCGGTGCTAAGAACGACTCGCCAACGACATTTGTCCTTTGCGCAATGGATATCTATTCGGAGACTCCTCGTTACTTAATCCAAATTCGCTGAAAGACTCATGACTTTGATAGGGCTCAAGTGGTATAACTGACACTCACGACGCATTGGCATAAACGTTCTTTCCTTCGCAGCAACAGAACCATGCTCTTTGGCGGCGTAATGACACACGGAACACACATACACGCACAGTCGTACGCGCGCAATAAGGTCAAATCTTCCTCGCGTTCCGAAACCTTGAATGGCAGCGTACTTCTTTGAGATAGCTGCGTCCAATTAGTGGCAATCAGCCCCATGCTCATCGCGCTACGACTAATACGAACAGATGACCTGTAAAGGACAGGTTGCGGTTCAAATACTTTCCAAACTGCGCGCGCGCGCACACACACACACACACAGAATAGGATTGTAAACTTATAGCAGCACACGCCCATTTGTTTTGTTATTGATTTTCAGACTGCTGAAGAGGTCGGTGGAATACGCCACTTTCACGCCAACCTCACAACGCTTACAGTCGCCTACAACTTGCAAGCGTTGCCAAAACAGTTTGTGTGCTTTGTCATCCGCATCTGACTCGTCCATGATGACTTATTTACCCAAGGAATAATTAGCCCAGGACAAAACAGTCTCGCTGATGAATGGCTTTGTTAGCCTGTCCCAGAAACCTGTCGGCACCACAAGTGAGCATCCGTACCCTGTTTGAAACGTGGATGTGTTCGTTTGTTCTCTCTTCATCATTCTAGTAGCTTCCATGTCTGACTGAGCACGGGCCCACTCTACCCGCCGGATGGACACGTGGACGCAGTGAACTGAACTCAGCTCTCGGTTTATTTGCCCTCGATGAATTTGTAAATGAACTTCACTTGTAGTACGTTGGAACACCTGATCATGGCCTCAGTTCCATGAGATAACCTGTTGCCTTCGATACAATCGCTGCGTGATTTCAAAACCCGCCTTATTTTAGGAATACATCTGTCAAATACACATGCACAACTGGCTCGTGTCATTCTTTTGGATTTTTGTTTAGTTTTAGTTGAGCTATATAGGCCTCGGTCAGTTCTATATGGGAGAAGTGTTTGGCCAACTTGACAACGTTTCCTTCAACACATTGTCTGATTCGTGAGAGGCCTGTTTACATTGCTTACGGAACGACCTATGTTGCTCACAATCCAATCCAAAACGCAAACGTTTCCAACCTGTCCAGTCAAAGGGATAGCAAAAAAAAAAGAAGTATTTTGAACTACAGCGTCAACTTGTCCCTACATGCCCAATGTTCACCATAACTTGTCTCAGCATGTTCCGGCGTCCTGTCTTGAACCATTAAACTGGTGATGAAACTCACGCCTCGACAGGCATTTGCTCAGGGTTTGCTGCCACCTCCTGGCAGAAAGAAATAATACAAATCCTTTTCTTATATTTTGGATTGTGAGCAGGGAGATGCTGAGAAGGTGCTTCCTGTCTGACTGCTCTCTGCTGTTGCAAGGTGACACCGTGACCGGCGCAGGTGATGAGGTCGTCGGCGATGATGCCTTAAGCCACCATCCAAATCGTGGTTAAATGAATACATGAATACATTACCCAGCACAAGAACACACGTGTTGAACAACAATTTTTATTTAACACAAGTCGGGTCACAAACTGAACAGCCACATTATAGACACAGATTCTCCCCTTTGCCTTCTAGCTACATCACGACAGCCGTTGAGCAGCGATGGGGATCCTACTTAACACAACGACACACTAGGCTACGGTACGAAGTCACTCTGGTCGTTCACGGGCAGCAAACCTACGCTAACGTGAGCGTCCGTTCCTCGACGTCCGACCTCTGGGCGTTAGAGGGGCAGAGGAAGGGCAGGTCCGCTGGGCTGTCGTCGTGACTCATTCCTCCGTGCTCACAGGCCTGCACGCGAAGCACGAGACCAAACCATCGAACCGGAGAGGGATCAGGGTGGGTTACTATGCGCTGAGCGATTCAGGGGGTTTGTTTTCATTGAGCACAATGTCACATCGAAATGCGTTGGGGATGTGTGTTTTTTTGTGTGTCAAAGTACAGGCACAGATCGGCTTCACAGATGGCCTTAGTTCTGTGCCCAAATAGTTAGTGAAACGCAGTGGTGTGGGGGTGCATTGCTTACTTTGCTTTCTGTTTCGCCCCGCAGTTCAACTTCTTACCTGCGGCAACAAAATATACCTCAGAATAAATAGCCTTGTTTCCTACACGATGACATTCACACCACTTGAGCTCTGTCGCTTAGCTTAGTCATGTTTACAAAAGGACGTGTTCCTAACAATGGTCCATTAACCCTCACTGCCCTCTTTCAGGGGTCAGAAAGACCTGAAACCATGTTGAATGCGCACACACGCGCACCCACAATGAGACATTTAGATTGTATGTGCTCGATTGAACTCGGACCAAACTACGCACATTTCAGCGCCCAAAAGGGTATCGGGGTCATCTTTGGCAATCTTTGGAAACGTCCACAAAGGCTCAATTGTGCGTGGAGGAGCGCGTAAGCAGGGTGGTGAGACTTACTGAGAAGGATCGCGATTCCAACCAAAAAGAGAACACCGGCGAAGATGAGTCCTCCTTTTCGAATGAAATAATAGTCTGTCGAGACAAAGAAACAGTCAAAGACGGTCGATCGGAACAGGAGCGATTATGAATCGACACGCGCGAAGGCTTTTAGCCTCGGAGTCACGCACCGTAGCTGAAGTCGGCATCCATAGGGTCGTCTTGCGTTTCTGAATCAGAGGAGTAAAAGCAGAGGGAGAGGAGGTCAGAAGGAACGACGCGAGCCTCCGCATTCCTGCGGCTTGTGACGTGTGGATGGACGAGTGCTTCGGTCCGGCATCTTGTAGACGCACAAGATCGAGAAGTCTTACCTCCGGTCATGTTGTAGGTCTGTCTGGGTGGAGAGCAGCGGATCGAATGAGGTTGAGAGTTGGCTGCTTGAAGAGGGATGCTGGGACCCGACGTAACCCTGCCCACGCCCACCCACCCACCCACCCACCCACACTCACCAATCTACAACGTATAACAACATGTTCCCTGGCAATCATCAGCCAACGTCATCAACATCGAGTGTGAACAATCGACACGGCTGTCGGAAGATTGCTACTCCTTCAAAAGAACGAGTCGGCTGACGTAGAGAGACAAAGAAGCTGGAAGTATGTCTGCACTACGTGACTGTTTGACCCTGAGGTTCAGGCGACGTGCTTTCTGCACCGTGAGCAAGTTCAAGTACAGTTTATCAATACTTTGACTAAAACAAGGAAGGAGCGGTGCTGGCGTGAGATGATTAGCAGCTGCGTAACCACAGCAGGATTGGGAGATGGGATCGATGATGTTTGTCAAGTTTGGATGAAGAAAGCAGAACTAAACCAGGTCTCCGCTCGGTTCGCAGTTAAAGCGCTTAGAGGTGTCCAGGGTCGACATTCTTCTCTCAGCCCACAGCGTGGTTTGAGGAAAAGTTAATGATTGTGAGGGAAATTAGCTAGAACAAGGCTCTAAACATGTGATTCTGTAATGCTGAAATTGCCCTTCAGGTAGACAGACTTAGAGACAGTACAACTGTGCGAACATTTATGGAAAACTCACAAAGCTCAAAACGACCATGTTAAGAGACAGTGAAATATCAATACGAGTTCAATTCAGTGAGCGCGTGTGTTTGTGCGTGCTTGTGAGACTATAGGGGGGCAAACACGAGTCTTGCGAGCGTGGGTGTCTCAGTCCTTCGGAGAATGATGGAACATAACAACAATGTCCTCTGGAAATCACTAGTTTGCCATTGAGGCCTGCTGGAGGTTAACTGGTCATTTATTCACATGTCGACATGCAACAACTCTCTCGCTAATGGTCTCTTTACTCCCTCTTCTCCGATAAATGGAAAACCCACAACGCCTCGTCGCGGGGTCGTTTCTTGTACGAGTTCAACAACCGGTTTCAGAATCAGAATCAGAATCAGAATCAGAAACCGTTTATTGCCATTGTCAGTGAAGTTCACAAACGTAGGAACTTGCTTCGGCGAGTACGCAGTACGGTAGTTATTTAGTTAGGATCTCAAATCAAAAGGTGATTGGTGTTCACCGTTCACAGTTATCTAAGAGGAGTTACTTGTGTTGAACTTCCTAGGCTATCGTGACGGTGAAGTAATCGATAACTTGTTTATGTACGCGTTCAGAGAAGTTTCTAGAATGTATCTATTTCCTCACGTGAGCCCGTTAGACATTTTGGTTGAAAAGTCAAATAGAAAAGATTTCAATCCACCATCCACTGACACGGAAGCCATGTTGAATGGTACAAGTAAGTAAAGGGACACATTCTGATGATAGCAGTAAGGATGATGGCAACAGGAGTGAATTAGAGCAAAACCAATAAAAGATTTATTCACGAAGGGTTACATCACACTGAAGTTTGAAAGTGAATGTAAAAGTGAACCGTTTACAAGTCATCAGTGCCATCATGTAATCTGACTGGTCAGAAAACATGGACATTCAACGTCGATCCGCCTGTCATCCTTCACGTCTACATATGAAAACAGCCACATTTAAGGAGGTGAAAAAAGATCATCGTTGCAGAACAGCAGATTGTTGAAAAGACAAGCTGAGGTTGACCGAAGGGGTCATTCCTGTTGTCAACTGTTACAAACTATATCTAAACTTCAATTTCCGGAATTGAAAATGTCAGAAAACTCAATAAATAGATGAATGAGACTTTTTTAGTGGTTCATTTCAGCGATTGTACATTTTGAGGTTTGTCCGAGTGTCTTCTGTAATGTCACAGACGAGGGTCACACCCTTCCTGGAAGTCTCCCTGGTTGCACCAGGCTCAAAACTGTCGTCTCGACGGACTGTCTTGGCGTGTATCTTGTCCAGCGAGACAAGGCATGCGTCTGTGCCTGCGCCTGCGCTCTCGTCAAGGTTTGGATTGCTGGAAGGAGAGAGACAAACGCATCTAAAGGTCACGTTGCACAACAAAACGTTGCACAACAAAACGACTCAAGTGGCAACGGAACCAAGTTCGCCATCCAAGATGAAGCTTAAGGGTTAACCGCGTCTGGGTTCCTTACCTGCATCTTGCTGTAGATCCAGGGCAGGAGGCGACTGACCCGGCTGTACACCCCTGGGCGGTTCTCGCGCCCGCAGCCCACCCCCCAGCTGGTCACCCCCGCCAGGTACCAGCGCCTGTCCACGTCCCTGCACACCAGGGGGCCCCCGCTGTCACCCTGAGGGAACACGCAAGGCGGGACATTGAGACTAGGACAGTGAAAGGGGCGAGGGTCCATCGTAAAGACAGTCGAGGCGTTCCTTTTGCGATTGGACTAACCTGGCAGGAATCCTTCCCTCCTCCCAAGTCTCCGGCGCAGAGCATGTTGTCGGTGATACGGCCTCCGTACACGGCGTTTTTGTTACAATCGGCTGTGTCGATGACGTCCACGGACACCTCCATCAAGTTGACGGAGCCACGGCCTGAGCAGCGAGCGCGCAGAAAAAAATCCCATCATGCCACTGAACTTTCCCTTCGCACATCCTTTTGGCGTGCAACCAATGTCACTCACCTCCTTCCTCCTTGATGGTGCCGAATCCAGTGGTCCAGCATGACGTGCCCGGAGAGAAGACCTTGTCGTGTGCTGGCAAACACGCCGGCTGGATCACATCTGGTGCGACACAAACGCAAGCAACCGCCGTGAGGTGCGCAACATCATCAGCTGAAACCCTACAGCCTAACCCTGGCCAACCCCTCGACGTCCTCTCGTCGCAACTGACGCGAACAGAGGTGAGACTGACCGGTGAATCCCACGGGCTGGGTGAGTTTGAGCAGGGTGATGTCGTAGTCGTTGGTGTCTGCGTCGTAGCTCTCGTGCAGGATGATCTTCTCCACGGAAAAGGGGACAGGCAGCATGTGCTGGGACACAGTGCCGACATACACGCGCCAGTTAGCAGGCGCCAAGTAGGAGGAGTCTTTCCTGGAAGAGGGGGGATAGGGGGGAGCCACTGTGTTTATGTTGATACAGAGAAGGCGGACTGCAACGTTCCTGGACTGGGAGACACTCAGCGGTGGAGGGTTTAACCCCGCGAGGTGCGCAGGTTTCTATCTCCCCTCGACGGCTGGTGACTTTAGACAAATGACTAAATGAACTTGTTGTCGTTGGGAAGTGACGCCTTTGTACACTAACCTGGCAAAACAGTGCGCTGCCGTCACTACAAAGTCAGGGGCAACCAGCGTGGCCCCGCAGGTGTGCGAACCCTGGAAATGAAGGCTGGCCTGCCAGGGCCAATGACCCAGCAAAGACTGGGCGCCACCTATGATTCGGTTATTGTACGGCGGCTGTCCACAGTCTGCCAGGAAGCGAGTCAGAGACAAAGGCAGAGTCACACCTCGGACACAACAGTCTGCAGTAGGAAATGGTTTTGATGAGGACAGAAGAGGTGGTTGGAGGTGCTACTCACTGACACACTGCAGAGAGAGGACTTGCTGGTTAGGGCAGGATGAGCTGTGGGGCGTCATGGAAACACGGTTTATTCATCATCTGTCACGCCGTTACGTATTTTCTTCTGAAACACTTTGTAAGCGATGCGGCAGTACTCACGTGACCGTCACTTTCCCTTGGATGGAGTTGGAGGTGGCGGACGATATGGCGAGGCCGGAGGAGAACGCGCTGGTCACGGTGCCATTTCTGTAGCTCCTGAGTCAAAGAGACAAAGACAGGTTCAGTATACTCATCAGTACACAGCTTGAATAATACAAGTTCTGTTTCTACGTCCAATGCAGTTCACCGTAACGTGTTTTCCGTTATGATGAAGACGGAAAAAAAAAGATTGGATGGAGAATGTTCTGGCAACGTGAGGTGTTGTGACAACACACAGCAACGGTGTTGACCTGAGGCGTTCGCGGTGACTCCACCGTGTCCCTGTTCTGCGAGGCTGAACTGGTCAACAAACTTGTTCCTATCACCGTCCAACAGACTGTTCCGCGTAATTAGCATTTGTGGTTCGCGATGATGCTCCACAAAACACTTCCCTGTTTCTCCTTCGTCGTATTTCACACTTATTTTGTACCGTTTCAGAAGCGGCACCGTGACACGATGGACCGCGGACGCGTTCGACGCGGACGTTGTCGGCCCGCACCGAACCCACCACAAGAGAGCAGCAAATCTCCCCGAGAGACTTGATGCTGGAAAAGAGCCCGTCCGTCAAACGGGTCCACACTCACCCTCTAAAGCCCAGCTGGGTGCAGGTTTGGTCAGACAGGGCCTTGGTCCAGCCGCTGCTACATACAGGGAGGAATCTTCCGGACTTGGCGGTCTTCACCTGCAGAGCCCCGTTGGCTGCGAACCGAACTGTGATACACACACACACTTCAGCCGTCAGCAGCCATGGATACAGCAGACACTGAAAGAGCGGTTTTGTCGTTCCAGAGCGGTCTGGAAAGGGAGCGCTCGGCCCAGGAGGGGACTCACCGCAGTTGGTCTCGTCGCTTCCCAGTTTGCAGTTCTTAAGCCCGTCGCATTCCACTGTGGTGGTGGGACAGGTGTCCCTCTCCACCTCGCTGGGACGGTACGTCGAGCTGTTGCCCAGGTAAGTCGCAGCCAGGGAAGGCCCGTAACGCACTGCAGCGGGAGGTCAGAGGTCAGATCAGACAGGTCACACCCTCTAAACTCACACACGAGCAGCGTTGAAACAGTGCGATCGCACAGGTCCGTTCGACCTCAATGGAGATTTGAAAAGGAGTCAAAGACCGACGATTGTCTAAAATAATATCGAATAATATAAGAAGAATATTGTCGATTGTCTCACCCCCTAGCCAGATTGCGATGGCAAGGAGGGCCAACAGCAACGTGGTTCCTCCCGAACTTCCAAAACACCGCGTGCTGCGCTTACAGGAGACGCCTTTCCAGCGACGGGGGGCTGGGGGGGGGGACGAAACCGAAAAACAAACGTTAGCAGTTTGAAATGTGCAGAGGGGACAGGTCAAGACTCTATGAGGAAAAAGAAGAAGGCTGCGAAAAATGGAAACACGGCAAACGTGGGTGCTGGAGGCGAGACGCGCGCGAGGCTTACGGCTGTTTTGCTGGCTGACGTGGATCACGTTGACCTGAGGGAGAGGCTGGGGGATGTAGTACGGCTGATAGGGGGGCAAGGCCGCGGCGTCTGGGGGCCCCCGGGGGTCCACCACCTCCACATACCGAGGGGGGAGGGAGGTGGGGACAAAGTTGTAGGGAGGTGGGGAATCACTCTGCTGGGTGAGAGAAGAAGGGGGAGAAAGGTGAGGCATTAGTCTTCTGAGTAAAAGAAAAAGGGGGAGAAAGGTGAGGCATCACTCTGCTGGGTGAGAGAAGAAGGGGGGGGGAGGAATCAAGTCTGAGCCCACATTTTCCTTTTGATGATGTTGATGCTAGTCCTCGCTACACCACATTTCTAGTCAAACAGAACCCACATAAACAGCGGTTGGTTTTGATATGGGAGTCACAGTAGTCACCTCTGACAGCAGTCCGGTGAGGGTGAAAGGGCTTACCAAGAAACCAGACTATAGGAAAGTTGTACAGAAGCCAATTGGGCTAATGGCACTCAAGGTTACTGTTACCCAAACTGACATCGAAAATCCATGACTTTTTTTTTCTCTTCTTATTGTGTAAATATATATTACGACACAAGCTTCAAATTTGTACATAACAAAAAAATAATTATCCAATGCTGACTTCATGATGACAACTCTCAAACACAAAGTCTGTACAATGTATGTGATGCTAAATGCTAAAGAATACAAAGTCAGTACAATGTATGTTAGGCTAAATGCTAAAGAATACAAAGTCTGTACAATGTATGTTAGGCTAAATGCTAAAGAATACAAAGTCTGTACAATGTATGTTAGGCTAAATGCTAAAGAATACAAAGTCAGTACAATGTATGTGATGCTAAATGCTAAAGAGTACAAAGTCTGTAGGGGTTTCATTCCAGTGTTTCAAGAGAAAGCGCGCTTCAAGGAAGACACTTCATGTGCTGAATGCTGATACGACCAGATGCTACGAGGCAATATCTCGTGTGTGGAAACATATTTATAAATACTTTGAAAATATGTATGAAACGAATGACTATATATTATAGGATTATATAAATATCTATCGACGTATAGATACAGGGTTTTAACTCTAGATGCACACGATAGATGTTTTTTTTTGTTAAATCAGTGCATGTCAGCAACATTTCAATGTTATCCATGACTGTCTGCCAGTCAAAAGCAGATACCTCATGTCTTTGTTTACAATATTTTATCAAGTCGCGAACTACGAGTTTTCGTGATAAGAGAGAACGCGGTGAGTGTGTGACGGTCGATCCAGCTTGCTGACCCAAGAAGGACCCAACACCCTGACCCGATCATAGGCCAACACCCTGACCCAGATCATAGGCCAACACCCTGACCCAGATCAAGGCCAAACCACTGGGATCGCAAGCCACCAAACCACGCTCTTATCGTCAACACACGAGACGAAAGCCATTCAACGCAAACCGAAAAATCTTTTCAGGACATCGTCTGCTCCCCCGGAGCCTACGTGTCTGAAATGGATCCTTTCACTGTCATCATTCACATGGAGAAATCCACAAGATCAATCAGCGTTTAATAAGGCGACTATCTAGAAACAGTCAAACCGGGCCCATGCGAAGTAAAAAAAATCAAATGCTCGGTTCAGCGGTGGAACCGAACCGTTCGTCCCTACCTGGTCATGTTCCATTGGTGCGTGGGTAGAACCCTAGGCTGTGTGAATGTGGAGGCAGGGGTCCTCTCCCAGGAAGTGTCGATGGCTCTGCTAGGATGTGACACGGTCGTCTCATCAGATGGCTCCTTTAATCCGACTGGGGATTCATGTCTGTGGAATTGATTGCTCCTGATGTTTTTAGTTGCTGTTGAGTCCTGGTGATTCACTGCTACGACACACCTTTGACGGTCATAAGCAACCTATACACTGCTTTTTTTCCCCCCTCCTACCTGCATAACTGGTTCCAGGTCTGGTTTTGATCTCTCGCTCTCTCTCTCTCTCGCTCTCTCTCGCTCTCTCTTGCTCTCTCTTGCTCTCTCTCTCTCTCTCTCTCTCTCTCTCTCTCTCTCTCTCAACGCACACACACACACACAGCAGTGACTCAAATACAAAAATAGCAGTTAGGGCAAACTTTCACCGGTCCGTGGTATGCCGCGTGTATAAAATGTACCTTGTCAACACCCTTACTCTAGTGTTCTTGTCAGTTCCCCATGCCTGCTTGACACGCACCGGTCCTGAAAGGATACGCGAATCAACAACGGCCTAGATGGCAACAGTTACGTGACACGCATTCATTACTACAAAAGGGATGGTTCCATCGTAACATCCCAGAGTTTTTACAGGACAAATGACAGGCCAAGTTTTTCTCTTCTCCCCGGACTAGTCAGAGAATGTTCCAACGGTATCTTGTTATCATCACATCGGCTTTATGATTTATGTCGAGTTTGTTTGACTCGAATTCCTATAGAATAGGAACAAAGGGGCCTGAAGTTGGTTGGATTGTCTGAAAGTATGAATGTTTGGGCAGGAAAACAATTGCTGATCTGAGGAGGATCACAACGTTGAAATGTACAACAGGTTGATGCTGTCAGAAAGCCTGACAGCGCAGTGTTTTCACCATGGTAACTGAGCTTGCGGACTGTCCTGCTCAACTGGTTATCAAGACGAGCCAGCTGCATTGTTGAAATATATAAATGTGTGTGTGCGTGCCTGCGTTGTGTGTGCGTATGTCATTGCCAGCAATGTACACAGACGTGAAAATCCGTCATTCTTAAGCGATGAGACTCATATTTTTGTCCATGGAGTTGTACATGTTGATGGTTTCTTTCTGTTGATGAAACGTTTGTCCGTTTTCAGGTTGACGCCCATGGTTCTCTTCACGTGTCACGATGACATCGAATGGAAAATGCCCTCATTACGTTCAGTTTCTGCTCCATTAACACCAGTAACACCTTAATGGCGACATGAATGCTGCACATACTCTGCTCGCAGTCGTAAGGGTCACACCCTTGCATGATGCTTGTCTACTCAGCGGCGCGGTGCCAGCGATGACCGATGACGTATCACGTCGTTTCCAGTCGATGGTTAGCCTCGAAGGCATCCGAAAAATTAGGAACCAGTCTTGTCCGCCTTGATCAGCTTTTTGCTTTGATCAGTAGGTGTTTCAATGTTGTCACGCGTTACCGTCATTAAAAGGAGACACGGAGAGTGCTACTACTGGCAGGAGTGCACACAGATGTAGGCCAGAGGTATACCGTAGGCCAAAGCTTACAATAAGTAACATCTATTTGGCTTTCATCAAACAATCAGAACTCAACTGCGTTTCCGACAATCAGTGTATTAGCACTTCATCAAAGGGGTATGTTGCGAGACTCTTGTCAACAAATCCTTTCAATGGAACCACAATACCTTATATTGACTTAGTGGCCGATGGCAACGGCAGGGTGACACATGGTAACCGGGGGAGGAGGAGACGTAACAACGGTCGCTTCGACATTTGAAACAAATGCTACGTGATTAAGTGTCACGTCATCATCATTTGGTGAAGCTATGCAGACTAAATAAACAAACTGCTGTTTCCTAAAAACTCAGTATGTGGTATTTGCTCGTCCTAAGAGGAACCACGTATTCTAATATTCTAACCGTCAGTGAAAGAGGCTATCCTTCTGCTGGCCAGTGTGCACACAGATATAGGCCAGAGGCACCGCAGTGTGTCGTTCCTACCCTTTGTCCCTGTAAACAGGAAGGTGGTGCTCATTTCTATGAAACGGAGGGAAGCTTAACAGGGACAAAAGCAAAGCTATAGGTTCACGTCAGCTCCGAGCGGTAGGAATATCAGGTGGAGATGCAGGAAGCTGAGGGAGGGAAGGAATTGGTGCAGTTTGTACACCGGAGCTTCCTGTAGAGTCAGACTCAGACTGTGGGGTCTCCACACCAGGGGGCAAACAAAGATGATTGGTGGACTTCAAACCTGTTCCTTAGGGCTGACTGTCCAGCCTGCTTTGGATACCAGGTCCTCTGCTCCGACACACCTGATTCAAATGAAAGCTCGTTATCAAACTCTGCAGGAGCCTGATAACGAGCTTTCATTTGAATCAGGTGTGTCGGAGCATAGAACCATCAAGCATACAGGACAGGGGGTATTGAGGCCCAGCCTGGTAAACCACTGGTGTCGAACTACATCACCTGGAAGCTTACGTTTGAGATTATTCCGAGTAATTAGCTGCTTGACAAGCGGAGTTAGTTACGTCTGAGGTTGGAGAGAAGGCGCGCGCACAAGGGTAGTTCTCCAGAAACAAGGTTTGAAATCCTTGGTGTAGATCGGGGGTGTCCAATCCTGGTCCTCGAGAGCCGCTGTCCTGACGGTTTTAGAAGTTTCCCCGCTCCAGCACAACTGATTCTAAGGAATGGACTGTTATCAAGTTCTGTGGAAGCTTCATTAGAATCACGTGCTGGAACAAGGAAACATCTAAAACCGTCAGGACAGTGGCTCACGAGGACCAGGATTGGCCACCCCTGGCGTACATCGTTTGATTAGTGAAATGTGACCCAAGCTGTGGTCCAGGGGACACCAACTTCAGTCCTGGAGAGCTACCATCCTGTAGGTTTCCATCTCAACTGCACATAATGTAGCCTCATTCAGCTCATCATCCAGGTAATTAGTAGAATCGGGTGTGCTAAATTAAGGTAGAAGGGAGAACTGTCTGGAAGGTAGCCCTCTGGGACCAGAGTTGGTGACCTCTGTTGTGGTCCGTCCAGTTTATGGATCCAAACGTTTGTTTACCGTAAGGAACCTGTGCTTATGAGAACCTGTCAGGCCACATTCAAACGGGCTGCTAATGAGTGCAATTGATACATGGGTAAACCTACTTTACTCAAGAGAATGCTTGCATCTACATTCCAACTTTCGTGGAAGTCTGGAAATCTCATACTTCTTGAACCGGCTGAGCCACGCCCCCTGATGGAAAAGGACCATGGCGTGCCACAAAGGCTGCTAGTGGCTTTGATTTGTCAACCATGCAATTTAGATCCTCCACACAATCGCATAATAATGACACCTGATGCCTGCTAATCAACCCACGGCAACAAGCCCACAAAGCAGCGGTCTCATCAAGCCTCTTGGTTTGAGGACTCAGGTAGAGGAAGTGGTTGTGAGAGCAAGGTTGTCGTGGCCTCTGTTTGTTGGCCGTTCTCCAGAATGTAACAGCTTCTTTACCAGAGAACTTGGACAGAGGCTCATATCATGTGTGCAAGGCCACAGTGAGGTATGCGCTTTCCAGACTCGTCATTGGCTACGACACTGCAAACGTGTTTAGGTTGAGATAACCATAAAGGTATAAGACATATATTGTATATGCCTGCACCATCTTCTAAAATGGCTGTTGCACAACAGCATTTTCGATGACAAAAAGGGGGATTTTGATCAACAGTCCCCTTAACACATTTTTAACCCTATGCATCTCATTGGTTTGTCTTTTACGTGAAAATCGTTGCATTTTCTGACCTTTTGTCCCAGTTTTTGTCTTTTGGGGTTGCCGTAACCATGGCAAAACGTCAGGAGATGCAAGTGACTGTTACCCAGAGCAACCTTGAAGAGGCTCAGAGGAGGAAGGTGGTCATCTCTGTGGTGGTGATAGTGGCCATACTGGGCCTGCTGGCTGCTGTTGCATACGCCAGTATGTTATCATCATCATGTTTCATATCTGTTTTTGTGTGTTTTTTGCTGTGCTTTTTGTTAAGATTCGCCTCTGGTTTCATCTCCCTGTTTTCCCGATCCCAGTCAAACTGCTGGTCTGCAGCAAGTTCTTCTTCTGCTCCGAGGGAGCGCGCTTCATCCCCGCGGCCCGGGCGTGCGATGGAACGCTGGACTGCGCGGACGGAGAGGACGAACTCAACTGTGCGTCCAGTCAGATGGTCAACGCCACCTTCCCGTGTAAACGCCACCCTCCGTCCAGCCTTCACAACCTTACTTTGTACTCTAATCTCAACCTTTTTTTTCCTCCAGCCAACCTTAATGCCATCTCTTTTACCTCTTCTCTCTTTCTCTCGCTCTCTTTTTTTTCTCTTTCTCTCTTTCTCTTGCTCTCTCTCTTTCTTTCTCTCTCTCTCTCTTTCTTTCTCTCTCTCTCTCTTTCTTTCTCTCTCTCTCTCTTTCTTTTTCTCTCTCGGACTCCGTTCCTCTGTAGTGCGGTTGGTGGGAGAAGCCTTGGTCCTCCAGGTTTGGAGGTCAGAGATTGGCTGGAGCAGCATTTGTGCAGACGACTGGAGCCTGCAGCACACCCGCGCCGCTTGCCAACAGCTGGGCTACACGCTGTGAGAACCGACCAACCTCGCCTGCGTTCAAACCAACTCGCCATCCGCTACCTCCCATGACTTCCTCCTTCTCCGCCTCCGCCAGGAACCCAGAGAGCAGAAGGGTTCCGGTCCACAGCCTGCCCTCCTCTCTGGCATCGCTTCTCAGCACGGTGAGACTAGACGCGGAGGGCCCCTTCCAGGGAACCATCTCCAGCAGGTAGGGAGGGAATCCCTCGGGCTGCCCCAACCGCTGTGGCGTCGCTCACCAACAGAGTGACTTAGACCAGCGTCTCTCGTTTGCCCTCGCAGACCAACCTGCATCTCAGGCTCTGTGATCGCTCTCTCCTGCTCAGGTAAAGACATCCCCTCTTTCCGTGTTTGAGTCTCTCAAGACTGTTTAAGGTGTGTGTGTGTGTGTGTGTGTGTGTGTCCTCCGTCCAGACTGCGGCACTGTGGTGGAGCAGGACCGGGTGGTGGGAGGGTCTGACTCCACCATCGAGCAGTCTCCCTGGCAGGTGAGCCTCCGCTTGAACGGCCAGCACACCTGCGGAGGGTCTCTGGTCGCCCTCGTCTGGGTCGTCACTGCCGCTCACTGCTTCGGCCGGTCAGTACGCTCGCGAGCGCTTCGCTTGTTGCCACGTACGGTTGCCGTCCAAAGGTTTGGAAACGCCCGTTAGGCTAGCCGAAGCTCGTCTTCAGACCGTTTAAATGACCTCGCTGCATATTGGAAACAGGAACATGCATGGGGTCTCTCAAACGATGAGACGTTTCCTAACTTTTGATCGGCACCGAAGCGTTGGCGTTTGTCATCGGTGTCTTGTCGTATATTAAGGTTTGACCGTCTCCTGCAGCATTAAAGAGCTGAGCCAATGGCAGGCGGTGCTCGGGAGGACTAACTTGGGCACCTCTGGGGGAGCATCGCTGGCCGCCATCATCGTCCACAAAGACTACAACCCTTCCTTCAACGACTATGACATTGCCTTGCTGCGCCTGTCTGAGCCCGTTTCTGTTGGAGGTGCTTGATGATTGTGATCTCGTTTCCTGTCGGTAAATGTGGCCACCAGAAGATTTGCATTCGTTTATCATGGATTGCATTCGCTTCCTTGATGAGGGCGGTTCCGGTCAATATCATGCCACACTGCCATCTAGTGTTCATCGGGGTGAACTGCTGAGGGAGTTATTCTGTTGAGTGCAAGGGACAAATATCCGTCAGTCACCACCTAAGATATGCAGACAGCAGCTGAGATTGAGCGTAAGACCATACTGCATGTTTTTTTTTTCACTTGCCTAACGAAATTATTTTGGACTCAGATGCCATCAAACCGGTTTGCCTTCCCCCCACCAGTCCACCGATGAAGGCAGGAGATCCTCTGGTGGTGACAGGCTGGGGCGCCCTTCAGGAGAAGGGTAAGGTCAAACAAAATTGTTCCTATGAGAAACAGGGGTGGGGAAAACCGTGTTGAAGGCCCGGCATCGACTTAAAGCCTTGATCGAGCCTTGCAGCCAAAGGTATCCAGACTGACGACAATCTCGCCTCTCCTCTGGTCTCAGGTCAGATCTCCACAGTCCTTCAGCGGGCCACCTTGGCTTTGATCGACAGGGACGCGTGTTCTCGCCCCTCCGTGTACGGCTCTCGCATCACTCCCAGAATGCTGTGCGCAGGGAGCATGAACGGGAAGGTGGATTCCTGTCAGGTACTGATGTAGCCCTTCGTCCATGGCCGTAGACTCTGGTCTTACCACCGTTGGTTTTATTTGGACTATGACTCGTGAGTTGTGTGTGTGTGTGTGCGTGCGGGGTCGCAACGTTCTCGCTGCTTTCCCCCCAGGGTGACAGTGGGGGTCCCCTGGTGTACCTGTCTGATCGCTGGCAGCTGGTGGGAGTGGTAAGCTGGGGTATGGGATGTGCTCGCGCCGGATACCCGGGGGTCTACAGCAGGGTGGACTTCTTCCTCAACTGGATCTTCACAGTCATGGAGGTAGGTGTCTGTCAGGGAGGGGGAGGGAGATCCACACTTTTTCAAACGGAGGGGGAGCGGATTGTAACTTGACACCGACTGCATGACATGTCTCTTTACACTAACTGCATGTCGTGATCTAACTCTAATCCTCATGTTTGTCTTGATCTCCAGACGCACTCTTGAAGATTCTTTTAAAGCTTTCTATGACGCAGCCGATGGAAGGAATGTAATTGGCTGGTTTTCGCGAAAGCCTTTACATCAAATGGTTTCAGGTCCATGTTCTCTGAAAGTGTTTTAAATGAGATGTATCATGTTTATATTATTACTGGATGTGTGTTGATTTTACATCGTTTAAATAGCTCAATTCTCGTCAAATGTTGCTTTTTGAGATATGGCATGATTACTAATGCAGCGTGAGTCCATGTAGAGCTTATTGTTCAAAGCACCATCATCGAGCCATTCCTGTGACAAAGGCAATGCAAAATGAAAGGACATGTGATTTAATTCAAATACTTTATTTGTTTCTGTGGCGTTTTATTTTTTATAATAAAGAAAATAGAGCTGGCGTGAGTGAGACTTACTGAATGGAGGATATTTGGAAAGGGGAACAGGGGGGGAACATGGCTAATACATTCATGTGAGGAACATGGGTGACCACGCCAGGACAACATCTTCCCTTCCAGCTCGTAACCAAGGGGTCAGTATCTAAGGCCCGAAGCACAAGCTTCATAGCCACACATTCAACTCTATCTACCAAATCTTTCAGAGCATTTTCAATGTTTTCCCACAGTCCCCGATCAAAAAGAGTGAATTGTGTTTGGGCTAAATGTCATGACTAGAAGGAGTCTTTTCCACCCCTCCGTGGCGCGGTGGTTCACCGTGACCCTTTAGATTTGGCTGAGCGACAGGGACGTTCGACAAACATTCCGTGGTCGAAGGCGCAATACACGACAGCAGTCACGATCGGCAGCGATTTCTGATTTGCCGCTCAGAGGCACCGGCTGCTACACGCCGCTGACACGTTAGCGCTCTTTTCATTCTTTTCACCGGTCTTAAGATTCTACTCTGCTAGTTCAGAGAGACCTTATCCACCACACTGGCAACAACAAAAAAACCCTCTAAAAAACGTTTCATTCCTTCTCAGGTTACTCGCATTCAAGCATATTCCCAAAAAGTAACAACTTTTATTTCGTATTGAATTTCCACTTTAACATTTTTGCCGAGTCGACCGAGGAGAAACCCCGAGTTGGAATAGGAGACAGGCCATCACATAGCCTGCTGTACCTGGGACCAGAAAACATCCTGTCTAGACGTGGATGTATCGGATACATTCAGGTTTCGAAACATCCGTCAAAGGTCATCGTGAGGTCAACCTCCAAGACGGATCTTCAGTATCAGTGCAGTTTACATGGAGAGACAGAGGATGTTTGTCCGCACGAGGGCCACGCCAGCTGTCCTGTTTCCCAGAAGCCCCCGCTTGCTGCTGTGGGTTCGTCCGGTGTTATTGCTTACATTCTAAAGGAGCTGTATCAACATGTTTGAGCGATAATGGAGGGATCCATCTACGGTACAAAGGTCTGGAGGTACAGGACGCCAGTGAGGGGAATCTGCCACTACATCTGACCGTGATGCGGGAAGGCATTTCGGTCTAAGCGGTGCTTGTTCGCGGCATTCCTGGAAGGTTACGTAACGTATTCCGACGCGCAACGTTGATAAGGTCTCTTTTAAACGCCTGACCAAATCTCCTGCTGAAGCTTTTAAATCCTGACGGCGTTCCAATCCGTGTTTAATCCTGTCGCGCACAGATAATCGTTTCGGCCGACTTTCTCCGACTGCTTGCCCGTCTGGGCGATCATCGCTACCCGACATGCAAAACGTTCAGGGGGGGGGAAGTAAACAAAGAAATATTACTCGACGTTTCAGTTTTTCCCTCTCTCTTTTCACTTTCCCTCTCTTCCATCCTGATGGTGACGCGTGTCGAACTGTAGAGCGGTACCTCTGCGACGGTTGAGATCTCTTGAAATAAAGGCCCTCTTTTTCCCAGTCATGCTGGTATTCCTGTGGTATCTCCCTGCCCAGAGGTATTAGGATAACAAGATATTCAGGTCAGGGAGTCGCAGACATGGGACTGTGAGCCGCTCCCTTGACGCAATCCTTGGTCTAAATAACACCGAAAGGTTTTATTTTTTTTAAATTTTTGGAACGTCTTGACAGGCGATGGCAGTTTGGGGATGGGCCGGGCGATGCTCTCGTGAGCTGCCCCGCCTGCTTGATAACTTGTGGGTCATTTTAACCGTGGATGCACGATAGGGGAACGGTCTCTTTTTTCCGCCCCCTTCCATTACTTGAGAGGAATTTGATGCAGTTTATGAGTTTTTATTGCAAGGTGTGGAGCTATGGGCTGGCTCGTGTGGGTCGTAAATGCTGCGTGGGTGGGTGAGCTGTCCGTGGAAAATAAGCATCGACTTGGAGTCGACGTTCCGACGACCCCATGACCTCGTAGTGCATAGCCTTGCCAACGAGAGACCGTTGGCGTTGTGATGTGGAGTCGTTTGGAGTCGACCTCAAGCATATACTGAACTCACGGGCCTAGCCGTGAAGAAAGAGAGTATGTTTCTATTGTCAAGCACTGCGTTTAAAATCCGGACAGTTGTTTTACATGCTTAGAAAGGCATTCGTTATTTTGTCTCGAAGCGGCGTCTTTAAAGATTCATTCGGTTTCCTACGGTGGGGCTATTTTCAGGGGGTGGTCTATCATATCATTCATCAGCTTAGGTTATTTGCTTGCATTTTGCGTTAGTTTCAACCGTGATTTTTTTTTGTTGCACTTGTCCTTTCTGCCAGTAGATGTAGGCAGAAACACTAAACAGGCACCTGTGTTTTATATCAAGCAAAGAAACATTATAAGAAGCTAAGCTGAATCTGTATTCACGCCACACAAACGCCCCTTAATGCTGGCCAGCTAAACAAATGCCTCTTCACAGGCCAAACTAATTACCTCACCTTCAGTGAGGGACGACTATTTGGAGACTAGCAGTCTGGACTCACAAACCAAAGGCAGTCCTTAGAATATCAAGGCAAGATTCCAGGTCAGTAGGTTTAAATTTTACACTCATCTTGGAGACTTTGTGGGTAATTATTGTCGATGTCTCACTATATTACAGTCTGAGTACAGGAGTGTTTGCACAAGCCCTAGAGCACAGAGTTAGGAACCAGATTCAGCCTAGTAAAAACAGAATTACATCGTATTAGTTCCTGTTTCAAGCATATTCTAAACAAAATAATATGACTTATTATATTTATATATATATCGTTTTTTTTCTTCCTATCGTGTATGAAAATCCGATCCTAGGTGTAAGGTGTTCTCTATCACGTGTCGACTTGGACGAACTGGAGTCTTCCGCGCGCCAACGTGCTCACGGGTGAACGAATGCCGTCGATCGATGCATATTTATACGTGGATACATTCATGCAAGCGCTTTCACTTCTTCTTTGGTGTCGCTTTCGAGTCAGCTTTCGATCCTGAGAGGCCGTTGTCCGTGTTGTCGATTCCTGAGGAAGTTACAAGGCACTCCTTACTGCGAGAGGGAAGAGAGAACAAAAGCAGGGTTAAGGGCGCGACGCCAAACAGCGTCCCCCGTTGCCCGTGCAAAGCATGAACGCGGTTACAAAGTCTCCTCGTCGTATTGTATTGCCCTGGCCGTTTCCCTGCTCTCCTCTCTCATCTCGGACTCACTTTTTCTCCTCGATCTTGGCGAGGACGAAGAGAGTGAAGTTCTTCAGCAGCATGAATCCCATCAGGAGGGCGATGCCCCCGCCCACGGCTGAGGCGATGATGATGGTGAGCGTGTTGTCCACCACCCTCACTGCCGGCGCCACGCCCGCCAGAGCGCAAGAGGGGGAGAACAGGGGAGGAGAGAAGAGGAGAGGGGAGGAGAGGGGAGGAGAGAAGAGGAGAGGGGAGGAGAGGGGAGGAGAGGGGAGGAGAGTAGATGGCAGGAAAGGAGAGGGGAGGGGAGGGGAGGG
>BROE01000017.1:3701860-3751451 GCA_036571765.1 Plecoglossus altivelis | reverse complement strand
CCCCCCCCCCTCCTCGTTCTCCCTCTCTTTTAACTCCCCTCTCCACACACTCCTCCCCGCCACATGATAGATTGACAGACTTGAGTTTCCGGTGACTCTGCATTTCTCTGTCTCTCTCCCTCTCTCCCCCTCTCCCGCTCTCTCTCCCCCCCTCTCTCTCTAACCCGCTACTACTCACATGAAGATATTGATACGTTTGGTGGCGGCAGGACATTTCGTCTCAAGCCCTGCTCTCGTCTGATAAGTGTCATATTCCTCTTCCTCAGGATTATTAGCATTTACAGAGCCGCAACCCTCCAGCAATCAAGTATGTATGTGCGGGTGGGTGGGTGGGTTTGGCAAGGGCATGTGTAGGAGTTCCAGTCCTCTGGTCAGCGAGCGCAGACCACTAGGTCTCATGACGGGCGCCTGTGCGTGGGCCTGCCATGGCGAGCGCTCTCACTTCCTCCTTCCTTCTGATGAGTCAGACGCGGGTACGGCCCGACGGAGGCGCGATGACGCCGGACAGCAAGGCGGCCTCGGCGCGGCCCTGTCAAGCTTCAGCCTCTCGCTTTCGCTTCCTTTCTCTGCATAGTCTCTCTACCCGCTCGGTACTTTTACCGAAGGAGGTTAAAACCACAGCCAGAAAACTGACCCGGGGATTTCTGTTCTTCGACCGACTGAACGAAGGAGAACTAGACTGACGCTGTACGGAGCGGCAGAGGGTGAGGGATTGTCACTTTGTAAAGGGTTAGAAACGGGAGTCTTTGCACTCGGGAAAGCAACCGTCTGCAGGAGTAGTACCTGCCTGTTGAGGTACGTTCGGCTTGCTTTGCAACTTGGCGACCGCGTCGTAAATGATTCACGAGGGAGCTTCTCCTGGCAGATCTGTTTCAAGGGGGACCTCTTTACGGGCGTTTGTTTTCGTTAACGTTCGTTTCTACCAAGAGAAAACCAAACCAAACACGTTGACAACGTTTTGGGAATCGAGGAAGAGCCATCAATCTGTCAATCCTTTCCGGGTGAGATTTCCCCGTGTTGAGTCAAGTTCAGCCGCAGGCTCCGCTCCTGGTGGTGCCCTTCCGTCAATTCCTTGAAGTTTCAGCTTTGCAACAACCGTTTTTTTGGAAAGGAAACGAGAAGTTGAAGAAGTCGGGTGTTTTTCCGTAGCCTTCTTTGTCACACCTCTGGAGCAAAGACACTCATTTGATCCTGCATCTGACCAAGTCTACGTGCACGACCCCACATGGACACAAAAATGGCCATTTTGCATCAAAATGTCAATTTTGTGTCACTGGTAAATGCCAATTTGTCAGACCATGGCCTCTGGTCACACTCTCTAAACACACACACACACACGTGCATGCTTTAGTGCTGGGTGAGTGGGTGTCCACTGCAGTTCTCACAGCATGCTGTTTGCTCTAGGGACAGTTGATAAGGACAGGCCTATCAGCACACACTGATTTACATGTAGGGCAGCCCAAGCCAACGCACACTCGTAAACACACCTGGGTAAAGTCGCAATATGATATAGTCACTGAATTTACATTGGGAAAAGTTAACATATCACAAGCCTTAACTAGAGGTAGCTCTTCTGACAAACACAAACATAATTATTTTTTTATTTCACCGACACACCCGAGAGTCAACAACCGAAGTTTAGGCAGGTTGCCACATGTTCCGGAACCATCTCACAAAGCTCTCCTTAACAGCACACGATCGGGAATATCTTTCCCATTCCCTGATAACTCCACCCCATCTAAACCAGTGATCCGGTATGGCTCAGTTTGAAAGGGCACAGACTCACAGTAGGCGACCACGGAAACAAGGTGTGGACGGCCAACAGCGACAGCTAACAGCCAAATCATCGGCTTGAGCCGTGTAGGGTTTAGTGGACATCCGTTCTCGTTTGCACTCGTTAAAGTATCGAAACAATTTTTTTTTGATAGGGTGAAGCAATAAAAAAAGCTCGACGAGGCGACATGAATGTCGAGACAGCGTTGTGAAAAGGCACGACGGCAGGAAATAAGACTGTTACGTCGTGCGGGGAATGCAAACTGTCCAGCTGAGACACTGAGGCTTACATGGAGAAAGCAGGCGTGGTGATTTGCATTTTGGAATAAATCTCAAGATTTATGTTCAACGTCAAAACTTTATTCAAAGTGGTTTTCAGGGATCTGTACAAACAAATACAAAAGGCTTTGATCGTTAACATACATTCTAAAACATATCATTTGCGAGAGAACTTTGCGTTTTAAAATGGCAGGAAAACACTAAAACATCGTCGACACAAACTGTGACAATGAATTGAACCGCAATCAGCTAAATGAAACCAATGCCCCTGTTTCCACAGGCCCTTGGCGGTGAAAAGGTGCTTTCCGTAAGGGCAGAGATAACAGTCTACGACTCTGGTTCTTCATCCATCAACTAGGAGAGTCGTGGTGAAGTTTGCTCAATTTATTCAGCTAGGAAATGTTTGCCAGCGAGCGTCCCTCTTCCGACTAATGTGCGTTGTGCAGACAACCTTGCACAAGCACAAGGCAGGTTATGAAAGAGAAGCCTTGACTCAGCATTGAACCATCAAAGCGCGCACGAATCTAATTCGACCGCATCGACACGAAATGGCACTTGTCACCTTCGCGGAGAGATTGTTAACACGTCCATGTACATTGACACTGAATACAGTAGAGCGTCTGATCGTTAAAAAAATATATCTATATATTCCAGTCACTGGAATTTGGTTTGTTCCATTTGGGGTTGGTAGGGGTCAGGTGGGATGTATACCTTGTTAGCCTTCCTCTAATCAGCAACTCATAACCAGGCCTTGTCCAGGCTCAGTCAAGATTGTTACCGACATCATCTCCACTATCATCATCATCCGTATCATCCTCCTCCTCCTCCTCCTCCTCCTCGCGATCACCTTCCTCCTCGCTTGGGTCAGTGTTTCACCACCTCCACTTTGTCTGAGCTGGTCACCTTTTTCTCGTTCCTCACAGTCCTCAGGTGTAGCGCCTCTTCGGGTTGACTGAGCAACACACACACACACGCACACACACATCTTCTTAACCCTGGAGCTGACTGTCCAGCACAGTACATTTGTGCTTCCCCATTTCCCCAGGAACATGCTTCCGTCCATTGTAATCGCAGCTGAGCCGGTTCATGCAGAAACGCCCCAATAGCAAAACAAAACAATCTTTTGTTTCGGGGGGGCAGAGAGTACCGGGAAAAGCCTCTGACTGTACTGCAGCCATTAGCCCGGCTAAGCAGAACGACATCACTGACTCAGCTCAGTTCTGGACTACCGCATTTAAGTGCTGAACCTCTTACATTCTTGATGAATCAATACAACTTCCTATCGGAATGTTCAATCGTCTGTCAACATAAAAATCATCACTTGGCTTTGGGACTAAGAGCAAGAATGTCAATGATTCACCACCTAAATCTGAATATTTAAGAACTATTATTTTACTCTATGAGTTTGAGGCGTTCAAAGTATCAGGGTGAAATCCTGTAGATAACAGGCGTGTTGTGAGAGCCTGAAGCAGAGTGAAGAGGATGAAGCGCACAGCCCAAGTCCGTCCAGCCTTAGAAGAACCCTCAGGCCAACGTCTTCTTTAGATGGCAAGGAAGAAGAAGAAGAGTAAACGATCCTCTGACCGTTCGAAAATCTCGTCCCAAATGAATCGACGAAAAGCTAGCAGGCCCTACGGAAGCTAACGCTGAGGTCCAACTCAGCTGCTCTCGCTCAGACCGAGAAGGTAAAGGGAGCAGATGCAAGAGGAAACCACCACACCGACACCACTCCCAGAATGCAACAGGAAGTCCCGGCAGAGAGCAACCAGGAAGCAGCAGCTCCGACAGCAGTCACTGCCAGCCATTCCACAGGAGGGAGGGGGGGGGGCGAGAGGGTCGGGGTGGGTGGGGTGTAGGAGACAGAGCCCTCTCTGGCTCACCGATCTGCGTCGTCTCCCCAGTTCTCGCCGCCTTTCTGGAGTTCGAAATCCGTGTCGGCGCGCTTCTTCCGGTAGAACTTCACCGCCACATACACGGACAGGATGACCAGCACGAGGCATACGGCGATGCCCACCGCCAGGAGCAAGACTCTGGCTTCTGAAACGGTCGCTAGAGTGTCGCACCACCACAACAACCACGCATACATTCCAGAGTTAGCATCCGACAAAGACTACCTGTATAAACATCTGATAAACAACGCTGCCAATCTTGATCATCGCACCTGTGCATTTCGGCGTTCGGTAGCTCGACTGACCTTTGTTGACTATTCGGAGGACGACCTCTCCGTTGATTCCGTGAACGTCCGGTAGGTTCCGCACCTGGCAGGTGTAGGTGCCGTTGAAGGTGGGGACAGCGTCTAGCAGGGTGATGGACGCGTCCTTCCGCATGATGTCCCCTGACCACACGGCGTGACCCCTAAACCGCCCCTCGGTGGGCGGATACGCTTTTTCCTGGTAGAAAAACACCTGAAACACACAAGTATTTCCCCCTTCGAACATCAATGCCAATCGTGGTGGTGGTGTTGGTGGGGGCGGCACTTCTAAAGTGGGTGATTGTCAGAAATCAAGTTTGGGCGTCGTTCACGTACAGACTCCTCAGAGCCCTTGTTCAGGGGCCGGAAGTTCCAGGACACGATCACAGAGGAGGAGGAGACGGGATGCTGGGTCTTAAAGGTGCACTTCAGGGTCACGTCTGTCCCATTGACTCCTTCCACCTCCTCTTGGGTGCTTATCTCCATTCCTCTAACTCGTCCCATACCTGCACATACACACACATACGGGGGGGGGGGGGGAGAAGGCACTTGTCAGGATCAGAGAAACACACTTTCCGTCAACCTCCCGCTCTCTCTCTCTCTCTCTTTCACGAAGGGCTATGTTGTATATTTGACAAGACTTGACAAAGCTCAAACGTTGCTACTTACAGTGGCTTTGGGAAATGGCCTCCGATCTATCCGGCGCTATTTCGCATGCATCTGTACGTATGGTTAGATAACATGGCCGTGGGAATGTTGCTACGCGGCTCTTCAACGAAAACAACTATATCAGTTGCGCTGGCTGTTCTGTGCTACCTCAGACTAAACTCGGCCAGAAAACTGCAGTCAGCACGCAACGTTGGCCTTGACAACTAACTCTCACGCTATCTCCTTCTCATATCACCGGTGCGGCCAACCAGAAGGCTGAGGTAACATGCCTTCCGTATATATCCTTTAATTACGCATTATTACTGACCTTTCTAGAAGGTAGCCTGGAGCAGTACTTTTACTTGGGTGCGAATACCAGGGGGAGACACTTCTGAACGGTCTGGTTGTACAGCAGAAATGTCAAAAAGCAAATCGTGATTCCAAAACGCCTAGTAAACGCTCCCCAGGCACACATTCCAGTGAACCGCCATACGCAACGCATGTTGACACTGTTGATGTGTGCGTGCGTATCCCCTCCCTTGTTACTAATACATGCATCTGTTAATTATTGAAGGACCTTAGTTCAGAGCTCCGAACAGCCTCTCACGACAACATGCAGGTTGGGATTTTTTTTCTCCCCAAGCCACAGACGGGTCTTTGTCATGTGTGTGGAGGGGAAGCATGTCTCATGCTTGGTCTTCACACCTGCACGCATCCATATTGACCTGGTTTCACAAATCAGCTTGATCAACTTGATACCCAGTTCCTGGTTGTGACTGAAGGGCACCGGGTGAGGCAATGAAGTGTAATTGCGCAACTTTCTCAGTTCGGGTGTCTTGTCTGCTCAACGTCATAGATCAAAAATGCACAATAAATTAGTATTTCTGAATCAATTATAAGGAAAATTTGTATTTTAATAGCGGATAGTAACATCACAGAGGTACAGGAATAGGATAATACATTATTGACTCATTATTAAACCAATAGCGTAAACCAAGCAGAGATGAGTGTACAGTGGTCGGAGAGGGTTCCTGCCAACGAAATTCGGTTCACCTGCTGCCAACCACTCTTCACTTGTAAACAAAGGTATACGACTATAACTACTGAAAAAATACCACCCGGCAGGTATACTGCACTGGATTGGAAAGTAAGAGTGTTTTTGAAAAGTCGTTAAACTTACCTGAGAGCCAAAAGCCACCAATGAGAGCTAAGAGTTGAAACCATATCCGATACATCCGACCGGCCGATTATTTCAATCACTGCTGAACTTGATTGAATGAAATCCTCAAGAATATATATTATCTTGAAGAAGTTGGTGGTGTGAGAATAATTGTATAGGACAAAGTTTTTAAAAACAAATGTGTTGGTCTTAGGTTCGCAGGGAGTGCCTAGGTGAGCAATAGAAATAGGCGGAGCATAGTCGTTGTCATTTCCTCTAAGGTTTCAGTCTAGAGCGCAGCAAGGGTATCTGGATGAACTCGTTTATCAGGAATACTAAAATTTAAGTCTGACTTTTTTTTGTCTTGTACGCATTTCCTTGAAATTTGCTGATAGTCAGCAGAAAGATTCTTAAAAGTTATGTTTGCTAAATAATTTATGCGGACGGAAAGCGTAGCTTAATACTTTTAGTGATCTCCACACCCATACATCATCTGTGTCCACAATGGAGGTATATGAATCCTTTAGGCTTTGATTCATTAAGCTTGTTATCTATTTTATGGCTTCTTTCTTATTTCTATTTTTTCCTACCAACATTACAACAGTATATTCACAAATTTTGGGACAGTGTCAAGGTATGTTTGTGCATTAGTCGGACAAAGATGTTGCAATGAGGTTTATGCATCACAATGCGGAACAGCGACGTCTACGGCGGTGCAGGCTACTCCTCGACAACCTCTGAAAATAGGCTACGTTCATAATGCACTCAAAATATATAATCGTTGAAAAGAATCCTTACAAAAAAGAAGGCCTACGTAATTTTATACGGGTTGCTTCTAGCAGACCCTACAATTGTTATGGCCAACACGTTTCAGAAATCTGAACTAACAAATAGGTCGAAAGTTATCGGAACAAATAATCACCACGCACACTTGCAGAGGACAAGTGCGGTAACACTTTCTATGTGGCGCATTTCCGTTTTTTTGTATCTACAGCAAATTTTATTGCCAAAATAAGAGCATGACCTTCTCTGTGCCAGAGGTTGTAAACGGTGAACCATTGATGTAAAACCGTACCCGTGCAAGTGAATACATCTTACTTCGACCTTTCGCATTAAAGGTAAAACAACTGCCAACCATAGACTATGTAAATCAGCGCCAAACCCATATGAACTAATTATATTTAATTTCTCCCACCTGAATATTAATGGGGATACTGAGGCTCCTACAAGTTAACTTAAAGGTCTGGAGATCCCAGAGAGTATTGTCCATATTGATGGATACAAGTATATTTATAAACACGTACCATAACAATGCTACGTGTAGTAGTAACAATGGTAACAATTTATGGTACCCCAGTCATGGGGTACCATAAATATGGGGAGAAGGTTAAGCGCATGCATACTTTATACAACGAAACACATTTATGGACTTTTATTGAGAAAATCTCGAAAGAAAGCAATCGGAAGTAGTTCTATAACCGTCAGTTGTTCAAGCCATTGTCGCCATTTTGAAAAACGTACTTTTAGCGTTTTCATTGTAGCTCACGTTGTTTGGACGTTGTTCTTGCGTCTAAAGACATATTGGCTTGATTATACAGACACTGGTACCAGTTTTGTGAAAACAGCAACCAAAATATTATTGATTTAATTATAGAAAATTTATTTTGTTAAACAAAGACGAGTTCAAACGGTAAGTCGGACCCCTTCAAAAGCGATGTACAAAGCGCTGCGTCATTGATGTTCTATGGTTCCCTTTCTGGCGAAACTTAATAACGTTTGCAAGTGCAGTCTTTCTTGGTCGTTTACTCGTGTAAAATCAAATGTACAGCCTCATCTATTCATGTAGGTTAACGTTGAAACACACCGGCTGATAAACAAACCGGTCTACCGTCGTATGGCTTTGACAGTTAAAGCAGCTACTGCTAGATAGCCAGTGCTAACTCGTGGATTGATTTACTGCACCGCCAACCATTTACGTGAAAGGAATGCTACGCGCTAGCTAGATTAGTAGCGTGGCAGCTACATAATTCTTCGCTCTTGATCAATGTTAGCGGAAATATTGTGTGGCGTGCTAGTGGTCAGTCACGCGTGTGCTTTGGCGAGTCGCGACTTGAATGTAATGCCTCTTGTCATTGTTAAGCAATTACGGTTGCAGGGTTGATTCTACAATTACTTAACGGCATTTTTCTGTCCGCAGATTCAACGTCAGAGGAAGTTGTTTAGAGCGGAAATGATCACCAGGAGAAGGGGCCGCAATAACATGGATGTGCAGACGCCATGCTCCCCTGTCGAAGTCGTGAATGTGAGTGACATGACGGAAGATGTGAACACAAGCCCCCTGGGTGGCTTAGCAACGGATCACGTGGACGCGTCCGAATTGGAGTTGGAAGACCTGTTTGGTATGGACGAGTTAAGTTGGACATTTGAAGGGGATGCCGTGTCCCCTCTCTTCGACATCGGCCTGGCAGAACTCGGCGTGGGCGACACTTCGAACGGAGATTCCGGGATCGGAGGATCGATGAGCCCTTCGCCGGAGAGAGGACGAGCGTCGCAGAAAAGGAAACTCCGGGACGATCCCGCATCCATGACGAACAAGAACGCCATCGCTGCCCGGATAAACCGCCTTAAGAAGAAAGAATACGTGACGGGGCTGGAGAAGAGCGTCGGCAATCTGTCGACGGAAAACCGCATGCTCAAACAAGAGAACGGCCATTTGAATAAGAGAGTGGAAGAGTTGGAGGATGAAACCAGGTACTTGCGAGCTGTGTTGGCCAATGAGAGCATGTTGGCCCAGCTGTTGTCAAGGCTGAGCGGTGTGAATGGCATGAAATTATCTTCCTCGCTTTTCCAGGGATCCAAAGACAATGACCACGACTATGCGTTGCCCCGGAAACGCGTCAAGGTGGAAGAGAAAGAGACTTCCGGGGGCGTTTGCCTGCACGTTGACAAGGACCATGTCTCTGTGGAGTTCTGCACTAAGTGTGCGGCGAGTGCCAGTGCATCGCTCCAAATGTAGGGTCAAGTACTTCTCCGTTTTCAGATGTTGAGGCTGAACTTGATAAAACTGCAGAGTAATGAACTTGAAGGGAAATGTCGTGAGCGCTGCAATGTAATAGAGGGTTATACTTAAGCGTACGTGTAAGAAAACAAATCTGTTGAAAGCACTGCTTGAAGGACATGTTACTGCTAAACCCTGTCGACAGTTTTTTCCTAGGTGGTGGTTGGTCTGCCAGGTGGGATGAGAAGGTTCCAGAACTCCCTAGTCTGCTTGGCACCATGGTAAGGATCAGATGAAGATGCTACGATTTGGATTTGTTTTAAAATATGTTTTGATTTTATTTCTGTGCTGTACGTTTTTCTTTCGATATATAGGCCATCAGTTGCTTTAAGATTGTCAAGTTGTTGATGTCATATTTTAATGACTGCTACATCTTTATTTTGAGTTTGTTGAATACTTCAGGTTCAGTAAAAAAAACAAAAACGTTTTGCTCTATGCTCATAGCAGTTAAATTGTAAATGATATTCTTAAATGATACGTCTCCCTAATATATACATCTGGGAGCATGATGGAAAAAAAGTTTTTGTTATAGTAAAATATACTGAAAGGTGAAGTTTCACAAAGAGAGACGATGACTTTGTAAAACGTACATTCAGTTTTGGCAATCGATCCAGAACATTGTAATCTACCCCTTTAAATGATAGCCTTCGATGATCATTCTAGTTTGATTCGACTGGGAGAAAAACAAAGTCTCTTTGTGAAACGTCGCTATTCTGTTGAAGAATACTTGCATTTAGCGCCACTATTCTTTTTTATGCTAAAGTGGATTCGGCTGTTGGGGGAAGGTGAAGAGCCAGGACCTGCTGCAGCCATCTTGGTCTGGTATTTTTGTAAAGGTAGTGTAAGGTAACACGTGTGTAAGTGATTACATTTCCTGCTGTTCCACGTCATGTTTTTGCTTTCGGAAAGGGTAGATAACGAGAATGGATTCGGAGACGAAAAAGACTCCATGGATTCACACTGCTTCGACAATGTGTCCCTGTTTTCTTTTAAAATATTTTTTGGAACGCAGTCCAGTCCATTGTTAAGCATTGAAACAGTATCTCTCCAAGGCTGAGACAGTAAGAAAGAAATGTCCACGCCCATTTTTACAGAGAGAGAGAGAGGGAGTTAGATGCATGGAGGAACGCTTGGCCAGTGTGTATAGAAATATATGTTGTGCCTCCGGCTACAATGTCTCAACTTTGTGAACGACAGCCGGACATTATGTTTAAGGGTATGGCTCTGATCAAATGTTTCACAATAAATCCTATTTTGATTATTTGTCAGCTTCAGCTCAAATTGTGTGTCATGCATTTTCCTCCAAGCTGTTATTAATACATCTCTCTTTTCTCTTTTCAAACAGCAAGCTTTTTTTCCACAGACATATCCTTACTTTCCCTCAACCAAAAGGGGCAAATTGGTAGTATAATCGCAAGGCCCAACATCAATGGAGTGGACAGCTCAACGCATACCCTATGTGCATAATGACCCAGTCCCATGGCAATGTGATACTCATATCGTCAAACAAAAAGGAACCTTTGTTTCAAATGACATAAGTGAGAAAACAATGAACTATTGGGTAAACCAGAGCGTTCGTGGTTAACCCAGCGTATACCCAAGATACACCAGGGAATTGAATAGCATAGTATGAACAGTATTGCATATTGTGTATTTTACTTAAAGCTTGAATGCTGTGTAGCATCATTTGTAAGTAAATGTGCTGTTTGTGCCATGCTGAGGACAGGTGACCCTCTGCATTACTGAATCTTGAGAGGGAGAACTACGATCGTTACAAATAGTCACGGCTCATCATATTTTTTGATGTGGATGAACATGTTTAAATCAGAAAAGAGGCTTAAAATCCCATCTGCCACGAAACATTAGCGAAGCCGGATTTTTAGAAGTGTGGCCTGCAGGAGAGTAATTGAATCTTTTTATTTCTTGTGTTCTGCAAATGAACCTTAGCAAAAGCTACAGGTCATCAGAATGGGTCTGGAATCAGATTCAGAATGTTTGTGGTGTGTGTAAGTGAACAGTTAAGGAATGGAAAACATTCTCTAATGTTCTGAGTTGTTCCTGCAGCCTATGATGGTGTTTTTAATGACCTCATCAAGTTCATGTGGAGAATACAGCATTGTTCATAGTTAGGTTCTGGATGTCATTATGCACAAAGGGCCTGGAGTTTGGCATGCGCTCCACATTTAACTGGTCGATACTTACTACCGCAGACCAATGGGAAATGGTTTAGTCTGTGTTCATTTGGAACCAGGCCAAAAGGTTTTCTCAAAGCACTCGAATTTATTTCACTCTGATATCAATTGCAACAAATGCATTCATCGGTGATCCCTGGTAGTGTTGCAACACCTAATTCTGTCAACATTTCTTCGCAATTCTGAACCACTGTTTTCTGTGTCCCAGAGTTAACATTAGACGGTCAATGTTGCAAAGTAAAAACACGGTAGAACAAATAACTTATGTACATGTGATCGACAGATCAGAAGAAGTCGCGGTCGAGTATAAAGTAGATTTTACTTTATTTACACGGCTGGTCATCGCACCAGGAAAGTAGCAGGTACATAGTCGCACAAGATAGATTTGCACGTTTTTCTAATGACATTTACAAAATGAAAAAAAAAAAGAAGCATCTATTCAAAACCGCTTAATTCCCAAGTTCTTCGTCCTTGGAAAGGGAGATCCGAAGCAGTTTCATGTAGATATCGAAATGTTTGGAAGCCAGGTAAGATCCGAATAAGGCCTGCAGCACAAACACGCCTGTCATTTTCCTCAGGATCGGTTGGCTAAGAGTCGCCCAGAAACGCAGGACGTTTCCTTTCTCTGGCATGGGGACCGTTTCGTATCTGTCAAAAACATACACTCGCATTAGACCAAGCATATTAAATAACCGAGTGGGATGACTCCTTATAAGGGAACGTTTTACATACCGGGTTGCAAGTCCTGCGTTGACAGGAAGTGCAAGCATAACAGGATATAATCCTGCTCCAACTGCACCAACTAGTGCACCTCTAATCAGGACGCAGGTCGGACAGTTAAGGTCACCTAAAAAAGGGGCAATATGCATAGTTATGTTTCACCTCATGAATAAATCTGAAGACACTACATCAGGGATGTCAAACCTTGGTCCTCGAAGGCCGCTGTCCTGAAGGTTTTCGGTGTTTCTCTGCTCCAGCACACCTGATTCTAATGAAGGGTCATTATCAGGCTTCCACAGATCTTGAGAATGACCCTATATTAGAATCAGGTGTGCTGGAGCAGGGAAACATCGGAAACCTTCAGGACAGCGGCCCTCGAGGACCAGGGTTTGATACCCCTGCACTACATATACTCCTGCGATATATTGAGTTGATCGAAAATTTACTTGTGAGTGAACTGACTAAGTTGTGGACACAAGGCTACACATTCGGATATTGCAAAACACTAAAGAGAACTGACCTGACAAAAGTGGTTTAGATATAGTTGCATTGTATAAGGCCACTGTTGTCAAAAAAGGCAAGACGGCCATAGGTAGGCTTGACGTGAAACGTCCTTGCGTGACATTCAGTGCCCTGCGGTAAAAGCTGTTGGCTACGAGTCCTGCAAGTGCGCCATTGCCTCCGATGTACATAGGTCCATACGTGAACATTTTCCTATCGGGTCAAAAACAAACGCCACCAAGCTGAATACTAATAGATAGGGCAATGCATGCAATTCAATGTCTGTAAACTGCAACTGAAACAACCATATTTTTATACCTGTCACTTTCGGGAAGCCGTTCAAACCTTTCGGCCATTAAATCAATTATTACAGCTCTTGATAATGTACGTCCCGACCCCTTCATAATGTTGCTGTCGTTCTCAGACATCTTTAGACAGTTGGTTCTGTGTGGAGAAAGAACATGTTTCTATGACACTTACACAATTGACTCGCTGGTTACCCAAGTAAATACCTACGCTACATTACACTTAAAGCTTACGCGATTAAAAGACTGCGTTTCGTCTAGATCTGTACTTTCTTACCTTGGCTCCTTTTATTTATAATGTGATGTACGCGTTTGATGTAATCTATAATTGAATTCTTATTTTGACAACAGGGCGCAGCCATGTCAAACCACGTGTGCGAGATTTCACCCCTCACCTCTTGAAATTCCCACCGTTCCTATTGGCCTCTATTCTCGACATACGAAAGAAAAACGTCCAATGCCATTGGCTCTGGTGAACTGTCAATCAAGGTGGGCTGCTAGTAACCAGGCTCTCCGTTGCTAAGGCAAAACTGGTGTTGGTGATGATGCTGCTGCTGTCACTTTTGCATGGCTGAGTTGGGGACTGTAAACGTGTTGATGTGATGATGGACCTGTTTCAACGCAATTATCATTTTTATTTCCCTACGAATGGGCTTCGTCAGTCATGAGGGAAACACGCCATAAACGTGTCATAGATAGTGGGGATGCTTGCAGAGTTTTTGAAGATTAGCCGGCAGGTATATTCCAATCTCCTAGGCGCCGCTCATCCTCTGCGCTCCAAAGAGCAGCATATCGACTCATCTATGCGAGCAACCATTGCTCATTGCACTGTCCATTCAAGGATACTCAGGTATTAAGACGTTGGTTGCACACCCGTGTAATGACTACTCGTCTCTTCGTTGGGAAGATTGAGCTAATTACCAGCTTGATTCGTACGCGAGTGGCTACAGCGTCGGCTAACGCCTACTGTACCCAATAAGAAGTCTTGCATCAGAGAAATTACACACATAGCCTACTGCTTACTCATCATCGCGCTTATCTTTATGACTGTCTTTGTTGGTCATTTGAATGTTTATGTACGAAAGGTTGTTAGTTGTACTGTTGTGAGTTATTTTGTCAACCAACTTCCTAGCCGTAGTCGCCTTTTGGACAGATACATGCAACTCTATATTGCCTAGTTGTAGCATAGCACATAGGCTAGCTGGGTATATCCCACACTATACATTGTTATGGTTTCATTTGTTTTATTGAGCCCACTTGTGAATGATCACAGAGAGCAGCTGATGCTACAGTCTATGTGAACGCAGACATAATGACTGTGCGCTTAATTATCCAGAAAACGTCCCGCGAAGAGCGATGGGCCATGAAGGACATTTTCATGACTTTTTTAAAACTCCCGTAACTAAACGGACAGAGACCGGACCGTGCCCGATGCACCTGTCACATCTAAAGAACTCGTTGTTCTCCTACTGTTTTTTTCAACCGCAAAAGGCTACCAAACAGTCAGTTTTACACTAGGTTTCTCTTCGGTTTGTATAGATTTTTCCTTCTGTTTGAAAACGCTTTCCAGACTGAGCATTGATTTGCCAACATTATGTGGTCGAATGAACCGCGATGAAGTGGACCTGGGTTCGAACTGCCCGACATACTTGCACATAATCCATCATCGTCCATTTCTGCCTATAGAACATTCTTATGAACTGAACCGGGTTGAAGATGCAGAACTGTAACATAGAGCCTCGCTGCTTTTAATTCAGCACAACATGTTTTCCATTGGTGGGACGTTTCCGAGGTTTTAAAGACAGTAAACACTAGCCTATGTTACCGGAGCACAATTGAATCACCGCAGGATACAAACTATGCCTGTGAGAAAAAAAGGTGAGAGCACAATTTAAACGTCTGAAAACATTGTCATGCCGTCTCGTAATGGGTTGCACAACAACGAAATAGACAACATTAACCAAGGAAGAGCGGCGGGATCAAATGCTGCTATTGATAAACATGGCCACAGAAATTACCCCAAACAGTCTTTAAGTACCATATACAAACCCATTCACATGTAAGGGAACTATAGCTTGGCCACAATATATAGTGATAAAATTGCTAGTATGCACAGCCTGATGATAGCCTACTACCCTGCATGGGCTAAGCTGCTCTTTCATGTTGTGTATCATGTACTATAGGCTGCATAGTTGCTCCCTGCTATGTTTTAAGAGGTGATAATGATGACTAGACTGTTGTGGAATGAAATGACCGACTAAAACCATTTCCTCGTGTGCTTTACGCAGACACAGAGAGGGCCCTGGGCCTCCTGGAAGACTACTGTTCGAAACTGATCAAGCCTGAGGAACAACCGCTCAAAACTGCCATTCAGAGAGTGATGGGGATCTTCAAAAGCAGTCTTTTCCAAGCCCTGCTCGGTGAGTCGCAGCGTCACAGATACGGGACGTTTGGTGAGCAGTCTCAACGATGGGAAAAGATGCCATCACGAATGAACTTCCTGTCATAGGATTTTTATTTTAAAAAAAAAAATATTTTCTAACCAATGTCCATTAGGTGTAATCCGAAATGTACTTGGCCAGATCACATTTTGGTAATCACAGAATGCAGCTGCCTGTTGTCACATTTGCACTGTCTGCGTTTTGCTTTGTTAGAATGCCAGGCGCTCACGCAGGTTTAGCAACATTTTTTTTATTTATTATAACGGTATTTTTAGCTCTGCTGAATTTGCAAGAGACATTTCTCACTGACTCTTATATGTAAACAGGCCATATGTCGTCCTCCTTACTGTCTTATTTACTCCAAAATTAGCCTAGAGATTTATTCAGGCTTTTTGCATCTTCAGAACGGTCTATCGAAGACATGTATTTAAATCACACCAATAACGTAACATTTCGGTTGAATTTCATATTGACAATCCAAGGTATGGCATCGTTTCAACACAACTGTAGGAAAATACCTCCTAAAAAACCCCCAAAATAGGCACTTTTGTAATGAGAAACCTAATTGATTGTGAATCAGGAAGTGATGTAAGGTTGTTTGACATAACATCATAACATCATCGTTTGACACCTTAATCAGGAATAGAGGTACTATCACAGCTCAGCAGGTGACTTTGTCTGTTCCAGATATAAGACCTGGAACAACATAACAACGAGATCTTTTATAGTGGGAATGTATTCAGTGGTCACATTGAAAAGAGGCAGGATTGAGATGTGGATGTCCTCACAGAGTTCCAACTCAGGCCAAATCGCAAGCTCCCAGGCAGCAATGCACACACACACACACACACACACACACACACACACACACACACACACACACACACACACAAGGAGTCTTGATAGATCTCCACTCCTCCCTTAATAAGAAGATAATTGCTGTGGTGGTTGTCTGATCAATTTCAAGCTTCATCGAGAGACCTCTTCCCACAATGCAACGCTCCTACGTCCCTTTTAGCCACCGGTCGTTTCTTTGAATTGTTTTTTGACCACAATTAGACATGGCGATGCTGCGACCATAGAGGTTGACCTCTTTCTCATTGGTCCCTTGTCACCTTGGCGTCGGTGGGCAACGGGTGTCTGCTGGAGAACCATCGCACCCTGACCGCACACCGTTGATAAAACGGTGCAGAAACCCATTTGGTCGACTGTCTTGTTCCGCCGCTAAATCTTTCCTGACGATGAATCCTGATGTCAGTTATGATCGTAATGGACGCCGATAGTAAAAAGGGAAATTCCGATGGGACTGAGCAATACAGCAACATTCTGTTGCGAATCGTATATTTCATGTAAAATGATTTGCCAAACAAATGACAAACGAACAGTCGAAGCCTCGTGCTATTTAAATAAGGTATGAACATATTCTACACATATGCTAAGCATCAGCTATCTAGCAATTGTAAATTCGACAATGAGTCACCTGTGATTCATAGACTTTATTGAGTGTAGACAGTAGGGAGACTATAATAAATGTGTTTGTTAAATGTGTCAAACAGTTTTATGTTCCCCACACCAAAGATGTACTATATTGCAAGCGAATATCCTCCATGCATGAAATACATACGCAATATTTCCCAACATCAGCGGCCTACAGCCAATGCGACCTTATGCAGCCCGGTGAGATGAACCATTGACAACCAGAAGCACAACCTTCCAGAACTCCCTATGTACCCGTATCCACAATGCTTCAATTCCTTTACTCCAGCTCCGACTGAACTACAAATGCTACACCGGTCGGCTATTGTAACCAATCTGGTATTATGTTCCATGATTGTCAATCACACAGTGTTTCAACTCTGCTATGGAACTAATACCTCCTGAAATAGATGTAATCATCTTATGTGGCATTAGGTTCTGTCTAATCTCACCAGGGGGCTGGGGTTCACAGCTAAACCACTATCCTAGTACTGTGGGTCTCTGTTTGGCTTAGCCCACTCCACCTGCCCCCTCCCGTGTCCTGTCCAGGTGCAGGGAGACTGCTGTCTCTGGTCCCTCAGGGACAGCTGTGCTTACTGATTTAGCAAGCCACTCCCCCCCCCCCCCCCCCCCCCCCACCGATGTCTTACTTTAGACCCCAAGATCGAATCGGATTCTGGGTCATGGCGCTCTCCAGCGTCAGTGCCGTCCCAGCGTAGCCGTCGTCATAGATACCCGCGGTCGCCGGCTGAGCCGCATCCAGAAGCCTCGTTCGCTCCCCTCTCCCGGCAAATGCAATTTCCCAACCGGGGTCTAATCACATCTGTTCATCTGAATCAGCTGAACGCGCCAAGGAGCACGTCTCGGATCGGACCTCCGCCTGCCAATCCACTTAGGAGCGCCCTTTAATGGGCTGTGTCTGTCAGTGTCAGACCAACATGGCTTTAATAGAGAGGGAATATCCCCTCTGCGTCCGCATCAGAGTGGCCTGAGAAGAAGCCTATCTCACCTAAGGGGGAGTCCGTTCTGATAAGCCCCAAGGCCACGCTGAAGTTGACAGCTTCTGTAGTGATGTTATGGCCGGCCAGCCAGCCAGCCATGTAACGACGCTTATCAACATGCTGGGAATAGAGCTGTGGAGTGATGTTTGTGTTTCTCCCTCTTAGGTATTCCGGATGTACTTCTGGGTACATGTCAGTTTGGCGTTCGCTTAGTTGCGGTTTCTAGTAATAAAGAAAGTCTGAATACTCTAACAGATACCAGCGTCACTGGAGGTCTATCTCACGGTAGATGGAGACTTTGTGGAATACATGATGCATGGTTGACTTCATATGCTGTCAGGTTCGAAGCTTGACTCCTTGAATCGAACAAATGCATTCCAACAATGGCAGTACAAATTGAATCCAACTTGATGACATATTCCATGATAAAAACCAGCCTCTATAACCAGGCGTCATCTTCTAAAACAAGTCAAATAGAGGCTTGCTCGTTTAGAAATACATTTTCAAATTGGTTGATGACTTCAAGGAGACTGCCATCTAGTGGCGACCGAGATTATCAAGAGTATCTAGCTGTGTTACTCCGACTGTACACTAGGGGGAGCGCTAACGCTCTGAATCAGTGACCCTCAACCTTATTCCTCAGGGTTTACTATCCTGTAAGTTTGAGATGTTTCCCTGCTTCAACACACCTGGTTCAAATGAATGCTCGTTCCCAGGCCTTGGCAGAGCTTAACGACCCATTGATGTGAATCGGGTGCGTTCCCACATGTGTCCTGAAACAGCACTATTCTTCCTCTTCCTGACATGATGATATCCGTACGATACAGCAGCACTTTTGTAGAGAGCATAGTAGTTCTGCACCTGCTCGGTGACACATTTAGACCATTTGAAATTATTTGATTTGATTTATCTGGACTTTATTCTTGTCTTGCTCAAATGGGGGGGGGGAATGACAACCTTTAACGAAACGAGTACCGTCAGGTAGCGCTCAAGTAAAAGATGTTCTTCCTCCTATAGCATCCTGGATGGTAAAGCTTACTCTAGCTACAGCCCTAAAAAAAACACATTTGGCTTGAGAAAACAGTCGTTTCTTCCAGAAAACGTTTGTTTTCTCAAGCCAACATGGGATTGATCGTGCTTCTCAGGTGGTCTAGGAAAGCAGCGCTCCAAATGTTCTCTCTTACGTTTTGCAGATGGTATTTAGCTGCTCACAGGGAGGGGTAAAAAAAAAAAAGCTAAGCTTTAATTGGATGCAGTTCCTTTCGGGGTTTTTTTTTTTTGTAGCCTCTGGTTCCACCGCTGTCTCCTGGCAGTGCAGCTTCTGATGACTTAACGAGAGGATCACGGTACGGACGCGCTACGGAAACACCAGGCCCTTTTCCCGACTTACTTGGCGGTTCCAGTCTCGCGCTGAAAAGAGCTCCCGCCGTCTCCTCTCGTGCGCGGAGACGCTGCGCGTGTAAAAGGACGCCGGATATCAGGGACACGTCGACTCTTCCTTGATGTGACCCGTCCGATCGCAAACTCGCAGCGGTCTGAAAACAAGGTCGCTGGGAAACGGGGCGACCGGGCCGTCGTTTTAAATACACGTGGGATCGTTTGCTCCGCTATCTTGACTCCTTCGTTCTCACTGTGCCCTGTCATGGTCTCTGATTCGTGGAAACAGCGTGCGGAAATGAGGTGTTGAATTCTTCCGCAGGACACATAGTTTATCTTGCTTTGCTGTTTATATATATATGTTCTATGTTTGCACTTCCCCGCCACAGTCAATTCTGTGCTTGTGTATCTTGCATGACGAGTAAAACCGATTCTGAGAACACGACACAGAAAACATGCCAAAGAAGTGTCAGCTAAATGTAATTTCCAGGCCCTGTCAGCAAGAAGAACGTTCTAAAGCTGGCAGTTTTACTGGGGGGTCATGCAAAGCAAGCTCCTATAGAGGGCGCTATAAGACATAGATTTGGAGGACAACTACTCATTCATCTGTTGATTTGATGCCCATACATACTCACAGTCATACTAGACCTACGTTTAAAGTACATTTGGAAACATTGTACGCTTATAAGCATTGCACATCTGCAATTACGCAGTGTCATAGTACGTACAGAACACAATATCCCAAAACCTATAAAGATTTGTATTGATCTTTGTTACACCGGCTGATCTCTGCTTCTGAATGTTTTAGTGAGCATTCATCAGTTTGATTGAATTCAGCAGCACCCTCAGAAGGTAGTTACACGCTTGACCTAAAGAGTGTCGTGCGGTTCGCTAAACGTGAACGACCACATCGCAGTTCAGCCGTACCAAGGCCTGTCCCTTCATTACTGAGAGACAGGAACAAACCCACACCTTGAACATGAGTTCTACAATGAGTTGCAAGGTCTTCTTTTTAAATTTTATTCTATGTTTTGAAAAGGTTTGAAAACAAATGCAAGAATGGGTTTTATGTTCCTTGGCTGAAGGCCCCTATACGGGTTTCCTCAACTCTGGTCCAGCGCTAGTGTTCGGTTCCTGAGAGAGAGGAGAGGAGAGGAGAGGAGAGGAGAGGAGGGGAGGGAACTGCAGCGACTCTGGCTGCGGAGGAACTGATGTCAGAGAGAGAGAGAGTGTGGTCTGCGCTTGTTTCCATGGAGACAGCAGGAGGCATGCGTCTGAGTGTCACTAGGAGTAGCCCAGAGGCTTGCGAGACCTGGAGTTCTCCCAGAATGCTTTGCTCGACCAGACACTTTCATTTTCGACGCCCGGGATGGATGAAGTGAGCGCTATCATTAGACGCGTGATAGTACAGTCTAATCATTACTAAAGACAAATGGTGACCGAATGAGTCAGATGTGCTCCCCCCCCACCCCTGCCGCGGAGGCCTGTTTTACCTGGAGCAGTTGGCTGGCTGCCTTATGAAGCTTCCTGTCTTAAAGGAGTAACGGTGCAAGGGGTGGAACGTGAGGGTCTGCCGACCTCGGTGTCTCTCTTCGCCAAAAGCTGCCGGGGGTTTTTTAACGCTCGTATCCTGTCGCCCACCTCCACCTGTGACCTCATCGTGGATGCATTGGAGAAACACATTAGGGGTCTTCTCTCCTTCATCTTCATTGAGCTGCTTGAAAAGTGACATGACCTCAGATAACCTGTTTGCGAGAACAAAAGACCACGAGGTGAGGGAGGGAGGGGGCTGAGTGGCGGAGGGGAAGTCTGGCCGGCGCAGTGGGCGGGCGGTGGCGTTGTCGCAATGAATACTGGGTGTGGAGAGTGGAGGTTAATGAGCGAACACTTCTGGAAGACGAAACAGACTGCAGGAGGAAAGGAGGAGAGGAGGAAGGAGGAGGAAGGGCGGCAGCTGAGAGGGGGATCGCTCTCGGAAGGAGGAGTTCCACAGGCAGCGGCTCAGCCAGCTTAAGCCCCCCGCCACACTGACCCCCCACCCCCACCTTCCTCCTCCGCCGGTCTGTTACGTAGACCCACGGAAGAGGGGTGCAAGAACTACTAGGATCTAGTGTTGGAACGGAAAGGATGCACGCAAAAAAACCTGAGCACGCTAGCGAACTCGTTGCCCCAACACCCGTGCCGCTCGGAACGGTGACAAACAAAAGCCGTGAGAGAGAGCCACAAGAGAGACAAGCGGTGAAAGTTAGTTTTGGTCTATGTTGCTCCAACTAGATTGCATAAACCTCCCTAATACCACCACATCTGTGCCTGTGGACAAACGAAGGGGCAAGCGGAAACCACCCCAGAAAGAACCAAACCAGAGCACAGCGAGCAAGAACAGGACAAGGTACATGACAGTCTCGCAGCTGTTGGTCATCTACCCTGGAGCGAGATGAAGGGTGACAGACGCAGAACAGGCACGAAAGAGACAAGATACGGCAGCGAGGAACTCATTGAGAAAAGCAAGAAAAGCATTATACAAAACCCAGACGAGGAAGAGGGGATAGGTCTATCGAGAAAAGAGCAACGACGGCACTCCTTAAGAAACCATTTTGGAGGTGTGCGTAGGCTTATGCCATCGTCAAGGTTTTCAGGTCTAATCGAAGAACCTTAACACACTCATAGACGGATTTCTCAACTGATTGAAAGGAACTTTTAGCCGTGATATCTGACATAACATTGTTATTTTCATAGTGCATCAGAGCGTCGAGTTGATGAGAGAAGCAGAACAGTCTTCATAGTCAAACGTTTAAAATTTTTTTCATACCACTCCACCGCTTTAATTATTATTTTTTTTAAAGAAATGACTTCACTGTCGTTTACCCTTAAATGTTTAAACGAATTTAAACAGCGCAGGTAACTTGACGTTCGCTTCAGCAACATTCAAATTCCAAACTGTTTCGCAAAGACGATCAGCTTGGTGTTTTCCAAGAGGAACATTTCAGCTCATGAAACCTCATTGCTAATTCTACATTAAGATGTTAGCTTGCCAGCGTGTAAACAAACGTCCCTTCCCTGCAGGTGCTCCCACGCACCTGTAACACATGCGCTCACCCTCTGATCTCCAACTAGAAGCCTTGCACCTACCACCAAAACCCCCTTCTGTTTCACTTCATGACTAAACAAGCACTAAAATGATTCATTTGACATCAGCATTTTGTTCAAAACGAGCCAATCGCATCCACAGCGGATCTGTTTGCATTTTCGCTCCGTCCAATGAGATCAGTAAATGAGTTGAAGACGTTCAAACTTCCCTCCGCCTCCTCGCCCTCGGTGAACGTAATCCAACCTCAGATGTCCCTCGCTCATGCACGCCGTCCGCATGATGGACCGCTGAAACTGAGCCTGCAGGGGCTGTCCTTCAGCGGCTCAGGGTGGCCTTAATATGCAGGCCCAGAGCCTTTAACACCCCCCCGCCCCCGCCCTCCGCCCCCTGCCCCCCCTCGCCTCCTCCCTCAGCTCACCGCCACACTGCGAGGGAGGGAGACGAGAGGGACGGACGGATAAAAAAAGAAGATTGAACGGGTACGGGCACCCCCTCGCGCACGCCACCCTTCCAGCGAGCCGACCAACTCGGCTGGCGTTAAAAGGTGGTGCATTGTCTGTCGTTGGGTTGTGTGTGTGTGTGTAGGGGGAGGGTGAGGGAGGGGGGGGTGGGCGGGGCGGCTGGCAGCGTGACGGCGTTAAGCACATTAGCCGGACCTGTAGGGTTGCATTAGAAATCAGCTGCGCGGGGGAGGGGAGGGGAGGGGAGGGAGGGAGGGAGGGGGGGGCGGTGAGGTCATTGTCTGTGTTGGAGGGAACAGGAGGCCTGTCAGAAGATTAGGCTGTTTGCCTCGCGGGGGCATCTGCTGCTGGCTGAGTCTGCAGGCATGGTGCTTCCCCTGCACGAGCTAGCGACGCCCCACACTGCAGCGAGACCAGGGGGGGACGCCAGCGCAGGAGCCTCGCTACACTGGACGTTGCCACTCCGGTCGTCCTTGAGTTCTCCGTTCGTCTGTCGGAGCCTGGAAAACGGTGTGGAAACGGTGCAGCGGTCGGCATGTGTAATTACTCCAGCGTCAGTGTGATTAACTAGAGGGTGTAATTACCCTGTTCTCCAAGGTAATTGCAGATGAAGTAGACAGGACCTTGGCTGAATGTTGATGATATGGGGGGTCTCGCAATGCACGTCTGTCTTTGGCTGTTTTTAAATAGGTTCTTTTGGGGGGTTCGAGCTGTTGTTGTTCTTTGACTTTAGCCTGCAAATGACACATTTGTGCAACTTTGCGTACACGTAGTTTGTGTTTGGGTTATTTACCACTGATCTAGACAGACTTATGATGCACTTGCCTTGTGGATTTGACACAAAGAGTATTGGAAAGTTGTTGTCCCAAATGTTTTTTTTCCCCAAATGAAATTAGCCTAGATTTAGGTCTACTCAAGGACACAAAAACACCTGTTTCATTTGAGACTCAGCAGCAAAACAGCCCCCCAATCCCTTTCTGCTGGTCTTCCCCCCCGAAATGCACCCCCAACAAATGTTGCCACTTTTCCAACACGTTCAGAAGCCCGCCTGTGTACAGAAATGATCCATTGTGTGACAACTGAACCCGTCTCTCTCCCAAGGCCTTGTGGTGAATGCTAATAACTTGTTATCAACCCCTCTATTTAAATGGAAATAGGGCCTCCTTCCAGGACAGAAGATGCTGGATAGCTGTGGCAGATTACTTGTCCAAGGCTTGCCTTCCTTTTGTTTAACGTGGAGTGGCCCCTCTTTCAACATGTCTGGGAACTGATAACATGCATTACATGGGCCGCCAAGGGCCACTTAAGGAGTTGGCCAAGTCAGCAAGTGTATGCAGATAAGGACGGTTTTGGGTGTAGAGTTTAAAAAAAATACTCTCGGAGTTACCCATGTCTTCGTTCTCGCTGTTTGACTAGTAGGCTGTAATTGTTTGCTGCATATGTCTGTTGGTTTTAGTCGTGTTCCAGTAGAGGGTTACTTTGATCTGAGCGGTTGGCTTTCGGTGGTGTAAAATATGACTTACTTGAAGGATAAGGCAGATTTCACCAGATCACAAACGGTATCGTCTGCAGCGTGATGCCTTCAGCTGTGTTGTCGGAAAACCCCACGCGCTTCATTTCAACCAAAGAAAAGTTTAAAAAGTACAACTCCTAAAATATCGCCATCTACACTGTTGGTATTGTACTTCTGTGATCTTTCATACTCCGAAATAATCCCAATAACTGATGATATTTCAGACCGGATGGCGTTCTATACTTTCCAGTCACATAGCGTCTGCAATTATTCGTGTCACGATGATACCAAGGCGTTCTTTCATGACTATGGAACGGAACCAAACCCCAGTCTCTCAGACATCTGACTGGACTAGTGGGCCAATGAGGAAGCTCAGAGCGGGCTGCATGCCAGCCTCCTGTCTCCCTCCAGCCAGGCTAAAGCTGTTCTATTTCCAGAACAGTAGCTGCTACTCAAGCGAGGCTAGCGAACTAGTCCTCTCGTTCACGCGACGGTGTTTGGTGCGACGGCGACCCCCCTCCCCCCTCCCCCCCCGCGGGCCTCATGCTGTCCGGACTGAAACGCGCCCCCCCCGCTCTCCCTGGGACCAACCCGAGCCCATGCTCCGTCGGCGGAGTCGGTCTGATGATGCGTCTAACGTGAAGTCCGCGCGTCCGATCCGAACCTTGACCGTCCTTGCTCTCGGCGGTGTGCTGGACAGTTGGGAGTTGAGGACTAGGTTTTCACGGCCAACCTGTCCCGTCCCGTGGCCTCGACCTAAACGGAAGCACGTGGACATTCCAAGCAGCGGCGCTACGCCGAAGGCCGACTGCGATCTAAATCAAGCTTTTGGGGAGTATCGGATCCGATGGTGTAGGTAGGTAGCATTTCGAAGGGTTAGCGTAGATCTGTTACCCTTAGCAACGAGCCAGCGGACTTAAGTTGTAGAAGTCTTTAGTGCAACAGCACAGAACCATCTGTGCCCTCGTCTGACCGTGTTTGTCCCGTTCGAGACGCTGGTTGTGGAGGCACCAGCGGGACGAGGGATTGTTTGAAACAACAGCCTGGGCGGCACTGGCCAAGCTGTCGCTGTATTTAACGTAAAGCATTTTCAAATGTTGACGCCAGGATCTCCATTTCACTAATTGACCCCATTTTGTTTTGGTCTGCGGCCAAACGACGCCGTGGCTGTAGTGTGCGTTCAAGATCACCACCCTCGTGTGCGTCTCAGAGGTGGCATGTTGACTCGAACGTCCGGTCGCTCGCATGTCACCGCGGTCAGCTGATTGGCTGATGTCACCTCGGTTGCTAGGTTCCCAGTGTGTCCCTCGTTAAGGGGAACGAAATGCTAGTTTACCTTCAGGCCTTATCTTACCCCTGGCGTTTGTCAGGTGCGGTGGAGAGGCCGGTTATCACTGCACGCATCCACTACCTCCTTCTGTTTGTTGTTTTCTGTTCCAGTATCTTTCCTTAGTGACCACAACTCATCAGGGCCTCTGAGTAAGAAACAGACGTGCTGGCCTGCTCTGAGAAATAAAAAAAAACAACAAACCAAAACGTTTCCTCCTCTCCGCAGTGCCCTGAGTGCTTACGCTGACACGTCATGGATCTGTCCCTCTGTCCCTCTGTCCAGATATCCAGGAGTTCTACGAGGTCACGTTGCTCGACACCCAGAAGAGCTGCAGGCAGCGGCTGGAGGAAGTCAACCACACGGCGCAGCAGTGGGAGCGGACGGCCTCCCCCGACTGCCCGCTTCAGCCCCACGCCGGCCGCGAGGAGAAGGTGGGTGGCTTTGACTCGAGCAGCCGGGGGGGGGGGTCCGCGCGTCCGGCCGACCGGCCCTCGCGTGCGTTTTGCACGGTTTTCTCTTAATACTGCGTGGCCGTCTTTTGGGAAGACGGAGGGGGGGTGGGGGAGGGGGATGAGACGCTGGCGTCCGGCAAGCCATTTGCTTCAAAGGGTAAAGGATGTGCGGAGGTGCGGTAATTGGTTCCCAGAGACGTCGCTGCATTTCTGAGCCAGGAGCAGCTCTTTCCACCCACCCCTTCATCAACTCTTCCAACCTGCTTTATCCAGAGAACCGGTCTGCAGACTAACAGCCCCAGCTAATTGGCCTTTAAAAAAAGAGCGACTTCCTGTTGAAAGAGAGAGGCGCAGACGGCCCTGTGATGTATGCTCGCACGCTCCGCCCGTGACAGTCTAACCAAAGGAAATGAATAGAGTGTGCTAAGGGGACGAGAGTACTAAAATCTCCCCCTTTGAAAAGCGTCAACGAGGAAAACGAGGATGTAACCAGAAGCGGTTTATTTACAAAATTCCGGAAGCTTCTACGAATTAGACGAATAAGTTGTTGTTTTTCCAGAGTTGACTCCACGCTTCCTTCGATCACAATGTCAGGGTGCATTTCCTCGCCAACTCTCGTTGGGAATATTCGAGGCTGTAGGTTTAGTTTGAGGGCCTTGCAAGGGTTTGGTGGTGCTCAGGCCTGCGTTTCCAGCTCATCCACTAGAGGGAAGCTAGCGCTTTGATATCAGTAAACAGGTAGGACCAGCACTGGGATAGATTATTCTCCACATCCAGACCATAAAAGGAACCATTTCATGCTGTGTAGATCCCGCGCTCGTATCAGAAACAATACTTCATGTGTTTCCCGGGCCTCTTTGGGAAGAACCGAATGAGAGCTAAAAAAACAAAGTACAATTTCAATCAGAACTACAAAGGATTCAGCTCCATTGTTCTGTCCTGTTCGTCGTACTGTAGGTGACCGGGTTTGCACCGTGCGGCCGTGCCTGTTGTTTGTAGGGTATATTTGATGTTGCTCTTGGCATCGGCCCAACAAACACGCTAATCCTCTTGCTAATCCTATTCCTCCACTGTCAAACATTCCTTGTTTCTCCTATATTTATCCTGCTTCGGTCCGCCAGCCACTTCCGTGACCCACCCCTGCAGACTCCCCTCCCCCCCCGAGTCGTTAAAAGAAAGAAAGAAGAAAAAAAAAACGCCCGCAACCATTTGTATCGATTTCAATTCCGCATGGGGACTCTAGGGTGGCGGAAGCCTGCCGCCTCCCCCGGGCCCCCCGCCCCCCACCCGACCACCTTCCCGTCCCCCGTCGAGGAAGCAGGGAGACCTGTCCTTAGATGCGGAGGGAGAACTCTCTCCCAGCAACACCACTACGGATAAATGCAGAGATTACAGTTAGTCCCTGGGAGACTGGGACCATTAACGACCGCGGGAGTGGGGGGCTGGGGGGAGTGGGGGTGGGTCGGGGGGGGGGGGGGGGGGGCACCGGGTCATGGCGGGGCGCGCTCTTGAATAGAGTGTTCCGACCCTTATCTTCTGCTCCCGGCAGGGTCTGGGCAGATATGATTTGGTACGTTTTGGAAAGGGGTGCGGCGCCCAACTCTCCTGCTGTGCGGTGGTCCCCCTTTCTCTCCCCGCTCTCTCCGGTACCGGTAACCTCATGTTTGGCGGTGGAGCGGGGAGGGAGTAAGTTACGCGGATTTGCGAATAGCAATAGGGGCCTGCCTCAAATTCTTGTTTTTCCCTTCCATCTGCTTATTTGGGTTCTGGAGATGGCCCAGCCGACCAAACGCTGAGTTGATGTCAGGCGAGACGTATTGGCGCTCCCCCTGCCGCTTCTCTCGAGCCCGCCTCCGCCTCCCGCGCCCGGCTCGCAGGTGTTTATGAAGACAGAAGGGGAGTGTATTAAGCCGTGCAGACTAGATTGATGGCTTAGCAAGATTTTCTTTTTTTTTTTGGTGTGGCCATGGGTGCTTATACCATGGCGTCCCAGCATGCAATCTGCCTCAGGATTTTATATCAGTGTCGTTTTGTCCAGTCACACTTCAGCTCTAATTGCTGTACGGAGCGAGTTGCATTAGAATATGCTGAGTAGTTAGTCCTGATTCTAATGACAATGCAGACAGGGATTGGAGAGGAGGGTTAGGAGATGTGGTGACTAGGACTTGGCCTTGATGGATGGTCAAGTGGACTCCTCGGAAAGTTTTGGGGGTTATTCATGGTTGTTCGGCGTGCTGACATGGCCAAGGGAGTAGCGGGCGTGGTTGTTTGTGCGTGTGCTGGCCGATGTAAGTGTAGTGGCCCTCTGTGTGTGTGTGTGTGTGCTGGCTGTGTACTATGTGGCTGTGTGTGTGTGCTGGCCTTATAGTCTATGGCTGTGTGTGTGTGTGCTGGCCGTGTAGTGTGTGGCTGTGTGTGTGTGTGTGCTGGCTGTGTACTATGTGGCTGTGTGTGTGTGCTGGCCTTATAGTCTATGGCTGTGTGTGTGTGCTGGCCGTGTAGTGTGTGGCTGTGTGTATGTGTGTGTGCTGGCTGTGTACTATGTGGCTGTGTGTGTGTGCTGGCCTTATAGTCTATGGCTGTGTGTGTGTGTGCTGGCTGTGTACTCTATGGCTGTGTGTGTGTGTCTGTGTGTGCGTGGAAGTGTGTGTGTGTGTGTGTGTGTATGTGTGCTGCCTGTGTACTCTATGGCTGTGTGTGTGTGTGTGTGTGTGTGCTGGCTGTGTACTCTATGGCTGTGTGTGTGTGTCTGTGTGTGCGTGGAAGTGTGTGTGTGTGTGTATGTGTGCTGCCTGTGTACTCTATGGCTGTGTGTGTGTGTGTGTCTGTGTGTGCATGTAAGTGTAAGTGTGTGTGTGTATGTGTGCTGGCTGTGTTCTCTATGTCTGTGTGTGTGTGTGTGTGTGTGTTGGCTGTGTACTCTATGGCTGTGTGTGTGCGTATGTGTGCTGGCTGTGTACTCTATGGCTGTGTGTGTGCGTGTGTGTGCTGGCTGTGTGCGTGAGTCTTCTCCAAATATGCTGTAAATATGTATTTTCAAACCTACAGACATTCACAAAAAGCTTACATATAGATGGATTATGCAGATGAAAGGCCTGTCAATCTGGAAGTTAAACCAGTAAAAACAATAAAAGGGACGCATGCAAACAGTTTCATAATCTGTGCCAAATATAAGGATATAAATATAATATAAATATAACGCCTTGGCGGCAAAGAAACTCCGCAAATGAAACGCATCATCGTTAAGGTTTATATTAATCGTTCGATCATATTGAAAGGTGGTTTATATGGAATGATTTCCTAACGTATTTCTATGTGTGTGTGTGTGTGTGTGTGTGTGTGTGCGCGCGCCCAGATGAGAGAGCCCTGCAGTTCAGAGCCCAGCGTCAAGGAGAACCCCATGGAGACCGTTCTGACCAACGATGTGAGTACTCTCAAGCCCCGCCCCCCAAACGTCCTGTCTCCGCGCACCGCACGCCCTCTACCCGCTCGGCCTCGTTCGCCCCTCTCTCTCCCGGCCTTCGCTTCCGTCGAGTTATTACGTCGCGTCTTATCGTGTAGACGCGTGAAGTGAGCGTAGAGTACAGACCCGCTGTCTGAAGAGCAGCCTTAACTGGGTGCTGTAGGCGGTTTAACAGAGAGCCCAGCAAGCCAAATGAGATTATACCTGTGTATGACGGGAGCCAATGCCCTAAGGGCTTGAGACCAGAATAAAGTGATTACATCCCTGGTCATGCCGTGTCGTGCCCGGGGCGAGACACCATGGACCGTTGGCGTTCTCCCGAACTCCCAGAGGTCCGTGACAGGTAGTCGTTTCGTGTCAAAGTTCACTGGCGTGCGAGGAAGTGGTTCCACTTCTCCTCGGCGCATCTCGGCACGGCATCTTCGCCGGCTTGGCGACCTGTCCGTCGCACGAGCGCGAGGATGACCTCTGACGAGAAGACCCAAAGCCTAGCCCGCTAAACCTCCGAAAACCGTCGCCACGTCGCTCCCGTAGGTCAGCGGGGTGGCGTAATGCCGCTAACCGCTCCGGTCCGACCGGACGAACGCTTGACCTTTTCGACCTCGGAGCGACGGCACGGTCGCACGCGCGGGAGGCAACGTCCAGGGCAGGAAGTGAAAGCGCTCCTCCTCCCTGTGCGTAATAACATCAAGCAGAGCTGTCTTAGCCGCGTCTCTGGCCCAGATTAGGCACACGCCGCGTGCGTCCGACTGACACCCAGGGCGAGGGTTTTACGGCCAGCGGGGACGGCAGCGTCCGCAGATGAGAGCGCTGGTCAAGGTGGTTTTCTGCGAGGAACCCTTGGCGGGCGAGCCGCGCTTTCCCAGGCAGCAGGTAGGGGGAAACCCGGGGCGACGTCTGGAGGGGGGAGGGGAGGGGGGAGGGGGGGACTGAGTTACTACCTTGGGAACCTGCTTTGCAGATCTGCCGCGCAGACACAAAGCCTTCTCGCTGTCCGCGGCGCCCTAATCGGCCTGTGCGTCAGGCTCTTACCGCTAGGAATGATTCCTCCTCACCACGCGAACGTAAGGGGAAAGATAAAGACTTGTCTTCACGACCGTGCTGTGCGTAATGCCATTTGAAATGCGATATCCATCGGTTTGCACATTTGCATTGTTGTGTTATTACGAAATCGCTGGTGACGATGACCCAAAAAATGACGTGTTGGAATCCGATCGCTCGATCGAACTCTGATCGTTATTCGATAGTGTGGAAACGTGTTTCGGTGCCTTGACATGACATTAGAATGCTTCTGACAACATTCATTTACCACACTGCTTCGCCTCCACCGCATCGTGTTGTTAATGACCCCTGAGAGACACTGATGACGACCTCTCTGACAGTACGACAGATTGGAGTTAGCTTCCATAAAGATGACTGACTTGTGGCCTTTCCCTTCGTTTGTTAGCCTGGTTAGCGCGTCGTCTGTGCGTCTGTAACTACGAAGCCAAACTAGACGACTGGGCGCGCTGGCACCCAGACGAGACCTTCTCCTCAGAAAAAACTGTCTCTTCCTGTCCGTCCGACCTAGGACAACGATTCTGATTGGGCCCCGGTGGGCATGTGACCTGGTTTGCGGCAGGAAAATGCGCTAATCGTCTAAGCAGTAGATGGTAGCGGAGGATCCTGTTGGTCAGTGAAACAGTACTTGTTGTCTTGCGTGTTGGAAGAGTCTGGCTGTGTTCCCTCTACCTCTGCACTGATGGTGCTTCAGCTGTGGCTAGCTGTGTTAGCGCTGCCCTACCTATCGCCAGGTACGCGTCTCCTCAGAAAACCTGTCTGGCGTTTGTCCCACCGCATTGTGAATCCCCCCATCCACCCCGACGACGACCCCCCCCCCCCCCCACGTCTCTATTCAATCGCCGCTGCTCGGTTACAGTCCTCGGTCGATTGTAGTCTTCACTTTAGGCAGCTGATACGTTTCCAAGGTGACAATGCAGCGCTGACGGCTCACGGTGTCCGGTATCCATCCGTTCCGATCGTTTTGTTCCCGAAAAACGCGCGGACCCTCGGCCTGCAAGGGTCTCGGGAACAACTTTCCTGGAACTCTGTGAAGGTGAAGTGTATTGTTACCGGCCATCCCAGAAGCCTTTGGGGTTTTGGCTTCGAATATGGCCTCAGCTGGCACGTTTGACGCAGTTTTCAACACATAGGGCCGATTCATACCTCTCCGTTGAAACCACTCCAAAGTATCTCTCCTTGGATACTCGCACACACAACCCCCACGCACACACACACGCGCGCGCGCACGCACGCACACACACACACACGCTGTAATCGGACACGGTAATCAAAGATGGTTAGCTGCTGCCAGTAATGCTATTTTGTTGAGGCCGGGGCAAGGCTTAGTCGAGCAGGCAGCTTGGTGATAGTTAAAAGGAGACGGCCAGTATAGAGAGAGAGAGAGAGAGACAGACTACAAAGACAGAGGTTGTCTGACATACGCAGGCAGAGAGCGAGACAGACTGACTGGCAGAGAGACAGACTTGTGTTAGAATAAGGACATGACCAGAGTCAAAAATAAAATGAGAGAGAAAGTGAGCGAGGGAGAGGGAGAGGCAGAGAAAGAGAGAGAGAGCGAGAGCGACAGACAGAGAAGGTGAGCGAGAGAGAGTGAGAGAGAGAGAGAGAGAGAGAGAGAGAGAGAGAGCCCGATGGAGTCAGGGCAAGGGAGCTGCCGCCGAAGAGAAACCTCGTTCTTTCCGCTCAGTCGCAGCCCCCCCCCCCCCCCCCCTGCCCCAGCCCCTCCCCCTGCCGCGGCCGTACACACCACGGCGGCTCTCCTCGCGTTCCGCCACCTTCCTTCCTTCCTTTCGCTCCGTGCCGCGGCTCGCCCCGCAGTAGAGAGAGGAGAGGGACGCTCCGCGGCTCGGAGGGGGCCAGGCTAGCGCCGCTGTGGCAATCCGTGCGTCGGGGTGGGGGGGGGGGGACGTGACGCGCGCCGGACTTGTACGATTGCGTCGGGGAATCATGCTTCGCCTTCAGCGCTGTGTGGAGGAGGTCTCTAGCTTCTCACAGGGGGCCCGCATCCACTAGCGGCCGTCTCTGCTGCCTTCTCTGCTCTCCGCGGCGGCTTTCCTCCTCCTCTCCCCCACCCACTCTTGCTTTTCTTTTTTATCCCCCCCCCCCCCTACACGACACACACCTCACTCCCCCACCCCATACTCCTGTCTCTCAACACCACCCTACACCCTCCTTCGTATGCTCTCTACGTTTTTCGTGGCGGTGATGAATCCAAGCATAGGTTGAGATTTCTGGTGTCCAGAATGGATTGTCGGTTTGCATTCCGTCACATCTTAAGGTAAAGCCAACCGCCCGAAGCGAGATGTAGTTGGCGAGCCGAACAGAAATGAGAGCGAGAGAGAGACCGTGAGAGAGAGAGAGAGAGACATTGAGTGAGAGCGAGAGAGAGACCGTGAGAGACAGAGAGATTCAGGGAAGACATGTGTCTTGTGTATTCTCTTCCTGTTCTGGTTCCTCTGCAAATTTCACGCCGCTATCTCTGGATGTATGTGTGCCTGTGTGTGTGCGCGCGCGCGCGCGTGTTCCTGCGTGTGCGCCGGCGTGTGTGTTGTGCGCGTCTCGGACGTGCTGCTTTTCAACCGCGCTGCCGACTTTTGTCTTTGATCTATTATCAACGTAATAGTTCAGTTCTTCTCCGTGCGCGCGTGCGTGCGTGCGTGCGGTCTCCTGTCTCCATCCTGCCTGGCTGTCATCAGCAGTTGTTTCCCTGCCAGTATATAGGACAGAGGATTCAACACCAGGCTTCCTTGCTAGGGACTTCCCGTGTCACTCTTGAACTTGTCAGAAACTCTGAAACTTTTGCCTCCTCCTCCCCCCCCCCCCTCCTCCTCCCTCGGCTCCGTCGGAGAGATAATGAGGTTCGGCGATCGTGCGGCGATTAAGGAGCCCGTCTGAGCTTTTGAGAGAATTTCGTTCGTCGATAGCTGACTAGTCAGTGGAGACCAGTTAGTATGTTCTCGTAGCCACGCGTCAGGGCTAATAGATGTTCAGGGTCAGGAGAACATTCTGGTTAAACCTGGTGTTGTGTTGTCATATATCATCTAGAGGTCTAGTCTTCTCTTCCAATCTGCTGATTGCTAATACTTATTCAAATCCAGACCTCAACTGAACTCAGTCACTGTGTTTTACGAAGAGACGGACATAAGACTTTCTTCATCGATAGCACCAGAGCAAACTAGCCGCTCAGTCTCTGTCATCACTTGGACGTGGAAGAAATCTCTGTTCTCCCTTAACAACAGAAGATCTCGTGCTCTCTCTCGCTCGTTCACTTTCTTTCGCTCTTTCTCTCTCTCTCTCTTTCTCTCTCTCTCTGTCTCTCTTTCTCTCTCTCTCTCTCTGTCTCTCTTTCTCTCTGTCTCTCTCTCTCTCACGTTCTCTTTTCCTCCCACCGGTAGAGTTCCCTCCATAATGGAAGACACACACCAGCCTGATGAGGAGGATGTTGGGTCGTTCTCTGAAAGCCCGGTGAAATATTCATGAGTTTTTGTGTGCCATGTTAGATCCACGATGAGGAGAGGAGAGCTGTACCCTGTTACAGCTCCTCTCCAGAGTCCAACACCAGCTGTGGAATAGCTCTGTGCCGACAAACTCACTTTCGCACGGTGACATTTGTTTCGTGGCTTCGTCATGGGAATCTTTCGGGAAAAAGTCGTATTCAAATCGAAAGGGAAAGATTCCCTCAGCTGACCTTGACATGGGTGAGGGCTGGCTGGGTTCCAGTTAGCATGAGACTGTGTTTAGCGGTTCAGCGGCCCCGTGCCCTACATGTCAGCGGCAGGTGTGGCTCCGTTCGTCTGCAAATGCTGCTTCGAAAAGGCGGCAAGGTGGAGCGTGTGTACGCGCGTGCGTGTGCGCTGTTAGCGTGCGCGTGTGCGCTGTTAGCGTGCGTGTGTGCGCTGTTAGCGTGCGCGTGTGCGCGTGTGTGCTGTTAGCGTGCGCTGTGTGTGTTTCTGGCCAGTCCTGACTCAAAGGTTAGCTTGGTGTGGAAGCAGGAACACCTTGTGGCCCCTGAAGGCCTCATCTGCCTCCAGCTTGGTAAAAGCTTGTCACCCCTCCTCACCCTTCCTGCACTGGTTACATCACGCAGCTCTTTGATCCCATGTCAGCCCTTCATTTATCGCTATAAATCTCTCTGTGAACTTAGAACGCTGCGTGTGAGCACGGACAGGAAGTTTTACTTCGAAGGGGAACGATCATTATCACTTGATGTTGACGGTACGGCCTATGCTACAAAGTACAGTTTTAAACCTATGTAGTGCCTTGTAACGTTGACGCTGCATTTTCCAAGGAGATGACTAACGGATCCTTGCTGTCGGATCGTGCGATCGGCAGGAACAGCGAGGGAGGTTGTGCGTGTCGTTCGTTCGGGGAAGGTATAGACGTTTTGGCGAAGTAGGCCCAGACAATTGACATCACTAGCTGTGCTCGGCGCTTCAAATAGCATCAGCAATAGATGCCTTGGTGTTGCTGTGCCTGGGAGAAGAAGCGTGACAGACGCGCTTGCTGGCAAACAGTCGAGGCGGTAGCTATCATTACTTTAGCCCCCCCATCCAGAATAACAGGAAGGATTTGAAGTCGGGTGGAAATAATACTTTTGTTTGATCCTTAATGCTCTCTAAAGAGCGCCCGGTTTGTAGAAGAGGGTGGAGGACGACCGAACAAGTTGAGAGGCGTAGCTACAAACAACGGGGAGGGGGGGGGAGGAGGGGGGGGGGACCAGCCGACCACGACAGTAGACGGGGGGGGACCAGCCGACACTAGACAGTAGACGCGTAGACGGGGGGGGGGACAGTAGAAGGGGGGGGGGGGGACACGAACTACAGTAGACGGGGGAGGGGGGGACCAGCCGAACTACAGTAGACGGGGGGGGGGACCTCAAACTACAGTAGACGGGGGGGGGGGGACCAGCCAAACTACAGTAGACAGGGGGGGGGACCAGCCGAACTACAGTAGAGACGGGGGGGGGGGGACCAGGCCGACTTACAGTAGAACGGGGGGGGTGGGGAGCGGTGGGGGGGGGAACTAAGTAGACAGGGCCCGATAACAGTAGAACAGGGGATACAGTAGACGGGGGAGGGGGGACCAGCCAAACTACAGTAGACGGGGAGGGGGGACCAGCCGAACTACAGTAGACGTGTGAGTGATCTCTCTCAGGCAGCCACGGCTCGTCATTCGAATTTCTAGCGAATTATCGAGCCTCTGATGAAACGAAGCCATACAACATAGCTCTTTGTTGGTTTCGGAACATGCCGGGAGTTTCCCTGCTCTTGGACCACGTTTCATATCCTGCCAAACTCGCTCGCGTGTGCGTCATGTGAGGCACGGTTCGCAGGACAGCGAAGGTCTGTATCCACCAAGTCGTTCGCCATCGCTAGGGAACGTCGTCGTGCAAGTTTGGTCGCCTACTGAGGTTACGCTGCCAGTTCTTGCATACAGGCAGGGTCATAGTTCAACCTCGGTCACGTGTTGGAAATAAAGCCAGGTGATCTTTTTGAGTACACTGTAGTATTGGGAAGAAAATGGACTGTGGCCAACAATAGAGATGATGGATAGGTGGAAAAAAAAGGACAGGTGTCTGAATGGTGTTGATGGATGGTTGAGTGAAACAGGGGGGTCTCAAACCTGGGTTAGGGGGGGTCGTGGTGAGACGTTTTCAAACTACCGCTTTCAGCCACGGAATAACGCTTCGGAAGCAGCCCCCAAATCTTCTCCTCGCTCTCTCACGACTTCCATCGCCAGCGTCGGAAGGCGTCTGCTCGGAACCGAGGTGAAGATTTGGAGTGCGAGACAGCGATTTCTCTCGGTGTTAATTGAGGGTAGCGGGAAGAAAGAAAGACGACGGAACCTGCGTTAAGGCTATCCCCCCCTCCCCCCTTTTTCCTCCCCCCCCCCCCCGCAACCTCTCATCAGAGCAGAACCGAAGATGCTTTTTAAGACCTCATTAAAAATGTAATTTCAAAAATCTTCTCCATACCTTCGGTAGAGCTGCCCCCGTCAGTGCTGTTAGCAGCGTAATGATATGCAATTTACGGTCCACGGGTCGGTTATGTAATGCTACTGGGAGCCGTTTGGTACTTAGAAAGAGAGGGAGTAACAGAGAGAGAGAGAGAGAGAGAGAGAGAGAGACAGAGAGAGAGAGAGAGAGAGAGAGAAGCAACATAGCTGGAGACGTACACACCTACACTGGTGTGTGGATTTTCTTGCACGGTTGCACTGTTTTTAGAAGAACCCACCATTCTCCAGAAAGTGATACCACACTGCGGACGGTTCCCACACAAGTAAGCTTTATTCAACCCAAAGCAGCATGAGCAATGACCAGGGTCATGTGTGTAGGTATCGGACACCATTGATTTATTCTGCAGCTCGTCTATGCATTATTCAAATGCAGGTCCCTCAAGTCAGTATGAGCCAGTCGTGTAATAAGTAGTCAAGTCAAATAAAATGTCGACGATTTCTAACATTTTCTGAAATTGACGCGTGTATTTATAGATCGATCGCTCATTGACGACGCTCGTGATCTTTGAAGGCCTGCTCGGCCAAAAGAAACAAAAAGTTTAGTTCGTGCGGAGCCGCGTCCAGCTCATCCCCGAGATTCCGCGAAACCGTTTCCTGCCGTCTAATCTCGTTGTTCGGTTAAGAGGTGTCCCCCTCTGACCTCGGACGAACGCGCGGCGACAGGATGAGCCGCCTCCGCGCGCGCCTCTCTCTCCCCCCCGAAACCGAGCCCACACGACCGCGCTCTCGCTCGGAGCAAAGCTGCTTTCGCCGGCGCCCCGGTGTTCTTCTAAAGATATCGAAAGTTGACGACTTTGCCGGCTTTCAAACGCCAACCATGCGAGCTCCGGCCACCACCTACTCTCCTAAGCGCTTTCGCAAATGATTTGAAGTGGGCGGGAGAGAAGGAGGGGGCTATTTTCAGCCCAGGTGGCGTGCCAGAAGCGCTCGCCGTGCCCAGGGAGGGCTTTAAGCCTTCTAGTCTCTAAGAGATCTTCCTGAGGTCAGATCAGTAAGACCTTCTTACTGGGAGGGGGGGGGGGGGTGTCGGCGCTCACTCAGCAGAACAAAGACAGGGAGCAATCGGCTCAATAACTTTCTGCGACGTGCTGTAACTCTAACCCTCCGACTGGACCGATCTCCTCGCTCCTTCGCGAAGGGACACTCGTGCCAGGCTGGGAAGACTCTCTCAAGGTGATTTAGGCGACGATACGTGCAGGTCTGTGCCGTTTCGTTTCAGCGCGTCAGAAGAAGTCCTCCTGGAACCCGTCTGAACATTGCAGTTCTATCTAGTTCATCAGTTCAAGCTCCGTCGTATGTCTCTTCGCACTGACCCGCTTTGTAAAAAAAACAAAAAACTTTAAAGTAGCATAACGGTACTATTTCCTAATCATTAGCTCTGGCTCAGTTTCAGATAACTTGCTAACTTGTCCGTCGGAAACTCCCGGAAAACCACCGCAAGCACAGCGTCTGAAAGCTTGCGTTTGAAGATGCGCCGCATGGCCAAATCACTATGAACATCTTTGATTGGAGTGTCATTGACCAGCGAAATACATTCTACACCGCTTAGCCTCAATGATATGTGCCCCTGATACCTTGCTGTCACTAGAAGGCCACTTTAGGTCTATGTGGGGGCCTAATTCGGTGTGAAAATTGGAGCTGCTTCAAAGACAAACTGCGGTTGGAGAACTGTGCCTCTGCTGTTCCTATAATTACCGGGCCATCTTTAGTCTTATTACGGTTGACCAGTACTGGGTGAGAATTAGCATAACTAGGGCAGATCCAGCATGTTATGTCTGTCCTTGATACATTCTTGATGTAACAGAGCTGGTTGTAACACAAGATGCAGAGGGAGTTGACTCGTGCTTGCTGCTGACAGTGGCAACCACTTAAATACTAAACAAGGGTATTGTGGCGCAAATTATACGCCTCCGCCACAAGGAGATTGCGGCGGACATTGTAGTCGTTTAGGCGGGAAAAATGTTTGGCAGTTCCAGCCCACAAACAGCGTCAGTTTATGTTCAAACCAAAAGAAGCAGAATGATGTTTTAACGCTGGAAGCGACAGCCAATTGTGTTTTATTGTACAACATTGGAACCCCGGTAGAGGACTCGGAACGCTCTAGTCGCCGAAAGTGTGTCTACGATTCAGTGAGCAAGGGGATTAAGCCATCACTCGGGTCGAATTGTAGTGAGCATTAAGCTGTGGGTGTGTGTGTGTGTGTGTGACAGATGAAGAGAGAGACTTTTCAAGAGTTTACAAAATCCACACTTCATTTCTTTTAATGTATCGTGGATTTCTGTTTAACTTCCAGGAACAGATTTATTTATCGTTTAGGTCACCCCGACCTCTTGTTTCCGAGCACGTCTTGTACAGTACGAAACACAAAAAGCAATTACATGCTTTTTAAATTTGGATTGTGGCACCATAAAATGTGTATTGGGCCCACTTTGAAGGGCCATGATCCAATCATCTGTTTCATTAATGTAATGGGAGGCTTAGTAGAGCTGTTGAGGAGGAAGCCTGCAGGCCCTGGAGGACAGTGGGAGTGGAGATCTGCTATGTGGGGCAGTGGGGATTATCCTGTGAATCACTCTACACATGAAGGACAACACATACCTGAACAGCCATCCAATACCGCTATGCTATGCTATGCTACGCTACGCTACGCTATGCTAATACAATCTTCCATGACAGGTACAGTTGGCAATGCAGAATTGCTGTCTGTAGTCAGTGGATGTGCGCTCTTGGTAGTGAACTAACGAGAACACATTCTGAAATGCTTTGGGGTTTGTCAGACAAAAAGCCAAAGACAAAGACCTTGATGGCCTCAATTTGACAAAACATTGTAAAACAGAAGCATTATTCCAATTTCCAGGGATGAACTTGAAGTCTTAGTGCATAGCTGGATAAAGACTTTAGACCGTAGACTTTGCTTTTCACTGCGGAAACCGAGTTCTGATCATTGCACAGTCATTTCGCGGAAAAAAAATAAACACCAAAAATCTGATATTCCACAGCTACAGTCCAGGGTAGGTGTTCTAAACTTGCTGGGTGTTGACCTTCACTTACCACACACACACACACACTCGCACACACACACACACACACACTCGCACACACACACACACACACACACTCGCACACACACACACACACTCGCACACTTCAAGCATTACACTTGGTGGGTGGTAAAAAACTGTGGGAAGGTGAGCAAACTCCTGCAAGGGTCACGTCGACATGTGTGGTCTGGGTCAGAGTCAGCAAGTTTAGAAAGCGGACCCCTGCCACTGACCTCTACCTACCACAGGCACTGGTGAGCGTGCGCTTGTGCTCAAAGAGAGAGAGAGAGAGAAGGAGCGAGGGCGAGCGAGCACGCTCGTAGGTGAGTCATCCGTTCAGCGGCAGAAGCCTCTGGGAAAAGATATATTTATACTTGTTAAAGTATCCTGGCGGTTGTGCAGCATTGCCAGTTGACAGTGCTGACAGCAGAGCTCTCTCCACACACACACACACAAACACACACACACAAACACACACACACAAACACGTATGCACATGCGCACGTCTGGGAAGATGGCAGCTAATTGCGCTGGGAATGCTTCCATTGACTAACAAGCAGTCCTGCCATGTCAATCACAGACAAACTCCATTGGCCCCTCTAACCCCCTGAGGCCAGATTCAGCCTACTGTAATTCCTGCTTATGGTGGTATCAATGTTAAGGGCAAGGTTAATGACAGGTTTTCGGTGTGTGCATGAGTGGGAGGAGTCTCCTCACGAGTGTGTAGTCAACCGAACAAAACCTTGAGGGAAGTTTTCATTTGAAAGTGTTACTGTACAACGATTCGTTTCAACGTTTCCAGTCGGCTAAGTCTTTGAAGGGTTTTCGGAGGCAGAAGCCATCTTTATCGATGTTCCAGCTCACTAATTGGTCGGGGGGAAATAATCTTGCAGAGCATTCAACGGGCATCGATTTGGAGGTGGGAGACGCTTCACTCTACACGTTCTTTAGAAGACCATTTGCTAAACTGTGCTAAAATATCAGCAGGGGAGGCAGGAGAAGTGTGTTCCTCTGACTCTCAATGCGGCACGAACTCAGGCAAAAGTCAGATGGAAGTTCTGTGGCTAATTCCCTCGCCCAGCCACCCCCTCATGTCCTCCTCCTCCTCCTCCTCCTCCTCCTCCTCCTGGCCGGCTCGTGCTCCCTCCCTCCCTCCCCCACCCCCCCTCCCCCATCCCTCAACCCCCTCATCTTCGTTTGCTACCTCTGAAAAAACCCAACGGAGGGCTCCCGCTCTCCTCGACTGCTGTTAAGCAGCTAACCGCCCAATGGCCGGTTACCACGGAAACAGCACCAAAAATATATTCTATAGAGCATCTTGGATACCTCCCACCTCATTCCGCCTCGTGCCCGCCCCCACACAGATCCACGTTGCATTCCACTATGGGATGCAACGCGGATGACGAGATATCCGGCTTCCATTTCGAAACGGATCTAATTGGCCCAGGCCCGGCTTAGCGCATGGAGAGCTACTAGGTTTGGAGTGACAGTGGCTGAGTTTGTGGGATCCACATTGAGCCTGCTCTCGCCCAATCGGCTTTGTCCCGACTCTGTCGTCCCCCCCCCCCCCCCCCCCCCACCCTGACCACATGTTCCGAAAATTTCATCCCCGCGAGTGGCACCTATTCGTTCCCCAGGTTGGCGTTAGCGATGCGAGGATTTTCCGGACGTTCCATCTGTTCCTGGCTTGGGAAAACAGCTGTTTACAGCGTTGCCGTGTGACATGCCGGTGTGATCGCGAGCGTTCGTCTGGTTCCACAGCGTGATCGCTGCCCTCTAGTGGTCTCTCCTCTGGGGTTCAGCCTAGAGCAGCAGGCAGGGTAGACTCAACCTGCTCAGCTTAAAGACATGACAGACAGTTTACACACGCTGCACTATAGAGGTACAAATGACTACCAATAATCATTTTATATGAATATAATATTTCATTTGGGAATAAAACTCAAGTTTGTTGCTTGTGGATCATTTTATGAACCATCGTGTCGCTATTGGCTAATTACTGGGCCGGAAATGTATATTTTTGTGACTAAATAAATGGTGAACTATTGAGGTTCTTTCCCAGCATGTAACTGCAACTTTTCACCGATAGTATTTCGTAATTGCTTGTTGAAATGTGCAACATGAGAGTTGGAACCGACTGCGCTAATTGTGGTTCTTTCCCACAGCGAGAGAGAGGCGGTTTGTACAGCACAGTCAGGGGGCCTGTTACGTAACCAGTTTGTGTGAAAAGAAAGAAGTGCTTTTTCATCCAAGGTGGCGTGCAGAATGCAGGAATCAACAAGCGCTCTCCCAGCGCCAGACGCACACACACACGGGCAGAAACCCGCGTCCCGATCTTCCGTTACGTTTTCCCCCTCGGCGTCGGGGACGCTAATAAACCCTCTCACCACTCCGTTTTAATCTCCTTCCTCCTCCAGTAGTTTTTTTTTTCCCTCTCCCTTTATCTCCCGCTTCTCTCCCTCCTTCACGAACCATAACTGTAACATGCATAATCTGCCAAGACGCGCACGCACAGACGCGCATTCTCTCTCCCTAGTCTTTGACAGCTGAATCCTGCCTACTTGCTTGTCGCCTGTGAAGTAGCGTAGCTTCCATGGTTATTTCCTGCCATCTCTCTCTCTCTGAAAGTCCCCCGTAAGGAGTCTGTCGCGCAGGGACCCAGCGAGCCTCTCGTCTGCTTATCTCCTCCGTTCCTCCTCCGCTGCAATCAGAAAGTTGCCAGCTCCTTCTACATGCCCCCTCCTGCCTGCTGCAATGTTTTTGGCATGCTACTGTGCTCTCAGATCAGATTTAAAGGTAAGGAACGGTGGCGGTGTGTGCGTGTGTGAGGGAGGGAGGAGGGGAACGGGGGGAGGTGGGGGAGGTGGGTGGTCGGGGGGGGAGGGCTTGCACGGCGTGGGATATGCGGGGCTCGTTTTTGTTGACGCTCCGACCCCCCCCCCCCCCCCCCCCCCCGCCCCCTTTCCTCTGCTAATTGTTTGCTTGTGACGGTCTTCCCCCAAAGTCAGACAGCGGAGGGGTGAGATTCACTGTAACTAGGGCGACGGGAAGCTTAGCTGCCTGTAGTCCAGGAGTCCTCCTGATGCCTTCTGACAGCTTTCATACGAGCGGAATAACGGGTCTAATTATTTGTAATGAGGTTACCAGAAGTTTCTTTTTGGGGAGAGGTGGGGAGGGAGGGGGGTAGGGGGGGTTCCTTCAGTAGAGTTTTGGCAGATATGAAAGAACTGGAACCTGGTTCCCCTCCAAGAACGCGAAAAGCCCGGCTGGGGAGTTCTGCCACGGCAATGAATCAGTCGAGGTTAGCTTGTTCCCCCTTTCCGAAACCATAGACGTCTTTTCAATGTGTTGCTGAAGAGCTTGTCTTAGCTGCCGTACATGTATAGTAAAGAGTCGGCAAAGGAATTTCCTTCCCCTAAAGAACCCTACCATCTCATCCCCCTTTCCTGTTTTTCGCTCCCCTCGGGAAAGCCTCCGCTTCCCGCCGGCGTCTTGTCGCTGAGGCGAGCGTCGGATCCGCATGTTCCCCCTTAATGTGGCACGGCTGGGCAATCTTGTTACGCAGGGGTAGGGGAGGACAATCAGGCGAAAATGCAGCACAGGAATGAGTCATGCTGAGCAGTATGTGGGGATCGGATCCCGCTACAGCTTCTGGAGGTAATGAGAGCCCCGGCCGATGACAGCTACGTTATTAACAGGGAACACTGGGAAGAGGAACGCCATTGTGGGAGCATTATCGCCTGCCAGACTAGTTTCTTGAGGAGCGACACACTTCTTCCTGGACTGCGAAGAGTTAAGGTGGTAGCAGAGACGTGGGGTTAGGACGTGGGTGCCTGTTGACCCAAGTGGCATTTCAGGAAATTCACTTCATTAATCCTGAAGGAATTTCAATGCGATTTCAATGTAAAATATAAATAAATAAAACTAATAATCGATTAAAAAAAAAGACTGCCATCGGTCCCATCCTTTTGGCGGTCTTGCTTCCTTTTGGTGCACAAGTCTGTCGTGAGGTCAGCCATCATCCTTGGGTGAACTTACTTTGAAGCTAATGTGAAGTGCACCGGTAATATGTCGAAAGATGATTCATCACATTCTGCAGTTCCTTGTCCCTGTCTGAGCTGATTAGGCCCCCCGCTCTGCTCTCTCTCTCTTGAACGCAGCTCCAGCTTGGGTTGGTTGCAGCCTGTATCCGTCGGTAACCCGGTTGACCCTGTGGCATCGAGAGCATGATCCCTTGACGATGACGTGCCGTGGTTACTTGGTGTTCACTGTCTCAGTGCATCTTATACCCAAGCAGTCGTACTCTTAAATCGAGCCACTGGCTTCTTTCCTCTCCCTAATGTTTAATTGACGATGCCAGGTGGGCAGAAATAGCCGTGCTGCTTTCTTAGTCTATGCTAACTACTTCTCAGCCGAAGCTGCAGTTCACATGCAGCCTCCCTCCCTGTCGAATGTTTGGATACTTTGTTGTTTTCGTAGCGTGCTCATGGCCACCGAAAAAAAGCAGCTCAAAGCCTAATGGCGGCGATCACAGTAGCAAAGTGGTGCCATGATTCCTCCACTTCCTGAATCAACAGAGGCTAAGCTGACTGGCTGACGAAACAAATTGGAGGGTTCCACAGCCTAGCAACCGTTGCTAACTGCCTCACTTTTCTTTCTTTTTTTGGGAGGTTCTAATTGATGTTCTTTATTTGTGTACACAAAGCGTCTTGTACTACACAGCGTCCTGTCAAAGGCCGTAGCTTTCAGTAAGTTGACTCCAGAGACGGTTCGGACGCGCTCTTTTGAAATGTATTTTTTAGCCATATTGTCTTCTCCTTTCCCGCCATGTCGGCTAAATAGCCTAACGAGCCCTCGAGGGCGTCTGGGAGAACACGTCTGGTCAACCTCCCTTTGACCACAGACACCAGAGAACAGGGTTACAAGCTGTTCTCCCACTGTCGGGGGGAGAAACGCTGAGTCGAGCGTTCCCGCTCTAGCGAGGCCTCCTGGGAAGACTGGCTTGTCCCTGCGATGTTGCTCCCACCTGGTCTGGTCAGGGAGGGCGGGGCCAGCGCTTCCTGCCGGGAGACGGACTTTAAGTACAGGAGGTCAGAGTTTGGTGTTTGTTTTCCTGGCGGATGTGTTGCGCAATAAAGGCCTATTTACCTGGACTGGTAGACGTCCAACTACAATGGCCAATCAAGCAAGATGTTTACTTGCTAAGACTGTTTGTTTTTTTTATTCGGAAATGTTTTTAAACTTGCAAATCGCTTTTTAATTTGCTTTATTTATACGTCCATGTTTGCTATATTCATGGGTTTACCTATATTGGTCTATCCCCACTGATTAACGTTTTGTCGTGTGGCCTTTTTTTAAAGTAATATTCATGTCCTCCACCCCCCTGATATCATTTGGCTAAATAGGCACATTTGATCATCTTCAGGGAAATGTATGGTGTGGATTACTGGTTCGAGCCCAGGTACAGACGTGACAATACAAGACACTCATTCTCAGTCGTTCGCCCACAATGCTGCATTCTGAAGACGTCCATACTGCTTCCACACCACATCCACATCAGTCACGCTCAGCACTGACGCTAACACTGACGCTAACACTGACGCTAACACTGACGCTAACACTGACGCTAACACTGACGCTAACACTGACGCTAACACTGACGCTACAACCCAATCTCATTTGATTTATTCAAATGACTTCCCATCATTTATGTAGCCTTCTTACGCAAGTCCTCCAACCAGCACTTGCGATCATGGGATTAAGGAAATGTGATCATTCGCTGGATCCATTGATGCATCCATTGATGCGGTCGAAACAGTGCGATATTGTCCAAGCTGCCTGAATCACAAGCTGGAAGCTCACATGATGCAACACACACACACACACACACACACACAAAATAAACACAGATTGAGAATTGTCCTTGACAGTCTGGGAGACCACAGCCGCTTCAGCAGTTTTTTGCATTCTCCGCGTTCAGCCCTCCGACCAACCTCCCTCTCTTCCGATCCTTCTCTGTTTCCCGTCTGCACACGTGCGCTAGCCTTTCCCTCCCTGCTGGAAGAGTGGTGCAGCGGCATAATGCGTCTGGACTGCAGCGTCGCCCAGGCTGCCTCTGGTTCCGCCTTGGCTAGCCTTCTATGCTGGGCGGGGTGGGGGGTGGGGTGGGGTGGGGGGGGGGGGGGAACTCTTTGCCGCAGAGTGGTAGGTGCAGCGATGGGGAAGCAATTCACTGCTGTCCCACATCCTAGCAGCATTACAGAGGCACACACACACACAAACATACACACCCACAAGAGAGAGAGAGAGAGAGAGAGACAGAGGGGGAGAGAGATAGAGAGAGGGAGAGAGAGAGACAGAGAGAATGAGCAGCCAGACTGGGGGAGAGAGCGAGAGCGCTAGAGAGAGCAGGCTGTAGTTTGAGTGGAGCCCTCTCCCAGCCAGGCAGGAGCAGAGTGAATCCAAACACTCATGCTGAAGCCAGACATGCAGGAGGAGGAGAAAGAGCAGAATGCCGAGGTAAGGCTGCCCGCCGGGCGTGGGGGAGGAGGAGGAGGAGGCATATCGGGGGGACCTGATTCATACCTCAATTTTCGTGGCATGGGGGTTTGTTTTTGGGAGACAATTCAGTGACGCTCCTGTGAGCCATTTTTTCGCGTCGGAACGCAATAGGATGCGGACACTCTTCTGGCAACCATCGAGAAACACTCTATTTCTTACTACTAGACGTTTGTTGGCACGGTTGTATGAATGTTAAGTAGGTTGTTGGATATGCTCTGTATCTGGTTGAAGCATGTCTGCAGTAGTCTTCTGTACTTGATGATTTTTGTGTTCTGGGTGGACAACGGCTATTTTTAGCTCTCCCCCAAGGTCACTCGGAGCGAGGCAGTGCGTCATCTCAGTGATGCACCACTATTATTAGGGAATATACTCTCACAGACCTAGTGATGCCATGTCTTGCTGTCGAACACATTTACCAGCTTGCTCTCTCGTTAAACTGAAGTCCGATCCCTCCTTCCCTGATTGCACGGGTACGGCTAGAACCACACTCACCAGCGCTACCCCGCAGTACACCTTGCTTTATTCATGGCTCAGTTCCCACCACTGTTCTAATAGTCATATTAGCCTCACCCAAATGAACAATACAAGTCTGTTACATAAATGGCTGTTGTGAGTTACGATCATACAGGGTTACACCATGGTGCTTTGATACTTTCTACATAAAAAAATACTAATAGCAATAACATATGCTCATTTAACTGCACCGCCTTCTTTCAAGCAATATGTGCTTTTCTAACACTCCCCTCCCCCACCTTGTGTGTTGTAGGAAACCCCCCCCAGCCCGGAGGCCTGGAGAGCATAATGCAAGTTCAGCTGGGAGAGAACAGCCGTCGCTGGGCTACCGAGGCCCCGCCCTATCTTCAGCCCTACCAAGATAGGGGCCGGGGTACTTGCAACCGCATCAGAAGATGCCTGCTCGCTGAGCTGGGCCGCACAATGGCTCAGACTGCGAACAGCCATCGTCTTTGAAGGAACTACACTATACATATTTTCGATCTTTTAAAAGCCAGTGTTCTTCGCCATTGCTACACTCAGTAGCGAATAGGCTAACCTCTGCCACCCCCCCCTCTCTGTCGTTATTAAGATTTACGGACTGTCTCGCTGGAGGCAGGTCCCTTCTGCATGGATCTCGCGCCACTTGAATCTCCAGCCTGGTTTTGCAGTGCTTTGCTGTGAGTTTGGGTGGCTAGCTGACGCTGGTCTGTCTGTAGAGCCGGTCCTTTACTGTAGGGAGTCAGTACTGTCACTGTTATGATTTACCCTGACCACACGCACGCACGCTCTGTACTCATTGCCGGTGTGATGAGAGGGAAGCTGTCCGCCACCCACACTCCCTGACATGTTTGGAGGGGGAGAGGTGGATAGATAAAGAGGGAAAAGTATGGGATACGTGGAGGAGAGGGAAGAGAGAGAGAGAGAGGGGGGGGGGAGAGAGAGGGCCAAGAGAGCCTTGGAGGAAGTGAGGAGCAGAAGGAGAGCGGAGGGCTCTGGCGTTACATTTCTGTCAGTGGGATGAGTTAATGGAAAGACAAAGTGATTGGTCGCAGGGTAAAAGAAGCCGTCTCTTGTGTGCGGGATAAGGACATGCTGTTTGGCCTAAATATCCAGCTGCTGTCCTGTACTGTTATTGGTCTGACTCCCTGTATTGTTATTGGTCTGACTCTGGGAGACTTGCTCAGCAAAGTCGTGTTGACTCATTCAGAATGTCTTTCCCCTCCAACTCTCTGCCACCTAACACCCCCCTCTACCCGCTGTACCTCTCCCTCTCTCTCTCTCTTTCTCTCTCTCTCTCTCTCTCTCTCTTCCTCTCTTTCTCTCTCTCTCCCTCCCTCTCTCTCCCTCTGTCTCTTTCTCTCTCTCCCTCTCCCTCCCTCTCTCTCTCTCCCTCCCTCCCTCTTTCAGTCTTCCTCTGTTTTGTCTTCTCAGAATGCAGTCATTGTTCAGCAGTGCCCCTCTCATGTTGTGGTCAGTGCGATTGGGGCTGCGATCGGGGGGGGCACACGGGTAGCTCCCCGTTCAGGGTCTCAGGGAGGTCCGTAAACCCAGCGGCCTCTCAGACGAGGGTCCTGTCCTAGTGCAAAGGGGGGGACGCCCCCTCTTCGCGCTTTCATCCTGGTCTTGGAAAGACAAGGTGCGTTGGGTTTGCCAGCTCTGTCGTGCCACCCCCCCCCCCCCCTCCTCGCTGCCCAGGCGAACGCACCTAACTGATGGACGGCCCCGCCGTGGCGAGTGCGGCCGGCCGTTTGATTCGTTTATCGACAACTCTGCAGGGAAGCACATCGATGTGGACACACCGACTCGTGAAAAGAGGATTTCTCCCCCCTGCCGAGGAAAAATGACCCATAAGCACTTTCGGATATTGAGCCGCAGAGTGGCCTTTGCCACTGCCGAGCGCATGACTTAGGAGATGGTAAATCACCAAGACAATCAGTAGAGGACGGTCCCTTTTAACACAATGTCACGCGGCCAAAAGTTCAAACGTGTGGTGGTTTAGGCTGCGAGGGTTTTAGCGAGAACTTGGCGGAAGGTTTTCTGTTGATCTGATGAATCTGTGTCTTTAATCAACACGCCTCGTTTCGGCGTACCGTGATATAATCGTGTAGGTATATCTACCGATGGAAAAAAAATAGGCACCGCTTTGTGTAATTTACTGGTTAACTACTGAAAGAACCTACTGAGCGTTCTCAGCCTATCAGGAAGAAATAGCTAGAAATGGACACGCCCACAACGCTTTTCTAACTGCACAGTACAAGCTGTGGTCTAGACACTCATCTGAATGGCATCTTATTTGGCCGCTTGGCGTATTATTGAAGTCAACCGGTGCCAGAAAAGGCTTTTGAAATACACATTTGGCTGACTTCTGCGAGAACAGAAGCTGCAGTTCATGTGATTTCCTTTACAATCCCATGTCCCTAACTGGAGACACCGTATCAGAAGTCCACTGCAGACCAACACTCTACTACTAAACACTAGGATGTGTGTTTCATTCTATTCCAGCACTAGTGTGTTATTGTATGTGTGTGTGTGTGTGTGTGTGGCTTCAGTTACAGAGGACCAAGGTATCGGAGGATCTCCTTGCAGTTTCCTCAAAGCTTCCTCACACCTCCAGTGACATCATTCTTCTAGAAGGACTCGGTCTACGTGTCGATCGATTTCCGACCTGCGGCCGTCCTTACGACTAACAGCGAGAGCCATGCTCACGTTTCGCTGGGTCAGCCCCTTTTTTTTCGGTGCTGGCCTAGATTCTTCTAGAATGTTTGGAGTTGTTAGGAGTTTGGAAGTGATGTATTATTTCCTGACCTTCATTACGGCTTCAACGTGGCGTTTGGTCCCGTCTTGTTTGGCTGTTTCCCGCTCATCCTCTCTTCCCTTCCGGAAAAACACTTTGAGTCTTTGGCAGCGCAACTCCATTCTTGAGCAGCTACGTCGAGTCGCGTGGAATCGAGCTCTTTGCAGGTTTAAGTCCCCCCCCCTCACCCCCCCC
>BROE01000017.1:3680711-3696121 GCA_036571765.1 Plecoglossus altivelis | reverse complement strand
CCGGGGGGGAGGGGGGCGGGGCTCGCTTGTCAGCTAGGCCGGACCTCCCATTCCCACGTGTGCACGGGGGGGCCCTAACCCACCTCACTGACCGCCTCCCTCCCCCTCCACCACCTCCCCCATCGGTACCCAGAAGCGTTGACGGTTTTCACCGACTTCTACCGCGGCGCGTACGCCACGGAACGCTTCGGAACATTGGCGCTCGGTGAAAGATATCTTCAGAAACGTGGTTTGCGGAGTAGATTGATCCATAGCAGCGGTGACAAGCTTTGCTTGTGATTTGACTTGTTGTTACACGGAAACATTTGGTCAGGTCTAGTTTGTCTCTCGGTCAAGGAAATGGTGATCTATTGAACTGCACCCACACACACACACACACACCCCAGTAAGTTGTGTTAGGGGACGAAGCGAACGTTCCTGGGGGCCCCCGTTTGGAACGGATCCGAAACCCTCACACAACGACTGTCAAGGAACAGTGACTCACAGCTGCTTTCTGGGTCAACGTTCTCCAGTTCTACCGCTCTGAGGAAGGGAGAACCCGGTCAGGGGAATTTCTTTAAAAAAAAGGGACTTTCCCTTTTCCATGGTGCGGCCAACTCAACGTCAAGTCCTCTAAACTGTAATAATCATGATGATGATTATGATGATGATAATACACAGCTAGCTTGTGCCTATAAGCTGTGTTTCAAGTAACCTGCCAGCCTCTCAGACAAAACATCGTTCTGTCTTTCCAAGGGGTAGCGTAGTCCACAGCTATTAGTGCACTAGGGGTGGCTGCTATTCAGCTACCTGAGCTTTCTGTATCAAAGAAAAGGCCTAATCGTTCTACCTGCGGCGGGGGCTCGTGGATCCATTGTGTCGCTAGAACGAGTGTGACGCGAAAGGCGCCGTGCGTATAAATAGAACTCGCGTTCGAGACTTGCGACCCCCTCATTAAGGCGCGCTCGGCGCGGCACTCCGGGTTTTTTAGGCGAAGCGGGAAAAGCCACGTTCCGGAAGCTTGCAGTCCTCGGCCCGGCTGTCAGACACGCCCTCCGCCCTTCGCCGCCCATCCAGCGTCGGCCCGTCCCAGTTAACGAGGGAGTCGGCAGGCTTTTGAGTTGGGCCGCGCGGCGCTCGCACGAGCCTGACGTTTCGTCCGTGTTTGGACCGTGGCGGATGGAGGGGGAGGAGGGGGAGGGGGTCACTGAACAGTAGTGTCGGTCTTAGAGTACAAAGGTTGTTCCTTTGCACTAGAATCCAGTTTAGTTTAGTTGTGTTGTTTTTGAACTGAGCACGCGAGTCAGTCCAAGCAGATGGTGGTCCAGTTAACAGAGTTAAACTCCAGGCCTTGCACCCTGCTAGTGTGCCACTGTGAGAGCCAGACAGGAGCTATTGTGACAGACACACCTGGTCCCTGCCCCCCATCACCCCCATCTCCCCCCCTCACCAACCCGCGCCAGCATGGCAGCCTGGTCAGGAATGTTCCCCTCCCCTGAAGTGGCCGTGTGGGCACAAAGTGAGCGGGGCAGCGCTTCTGGCCCTCTTGCATGTTGCTCTCTCCTGACAGAGATCAACCAAAACGTGTTGGTTTAAATATGTGAGTGTGTGTGTGTGTGTGTGTGTGTGTGTGTGCTGACTTCTCAGTTAGAAGGCGTCTCTGTTTTCCGACGCGTCCCATCGCTGTGGTACTTTGGGTGGCACTCGTGTCTTGCTTGAACTGCCGCAGAAGAGGTGGCGTTGCAAGTGCGGCGTGGCTGAATAGTTTGAAAATGCTACATGCTCCGGGTGGGGGCGGGGGGGCCGGGGGGGAGGGGGGCGGGGCTCGCTTGTCAGCTAGGCCGGACCTCCCATTCCCACGTGTGCACGGGGGGGCCCTAACCCACCTCACTGACCGCCTCCCTCCCCCTCCACCACCTCCCCCATCGGTACCCAGAAGCGTTGACGGTTTTCACCGACTTCTACCGCGGCGCGTACGCCACGGAACGCTTCGGAACATTGGCGCTCGGTGAAAGATATCTTCAGAAACGTGGTTTGCGGAGTAGATTGATCCATAGCAGCGGTGACAAGCTTTGCTTGTGATTTGACTTGTTGTTACACGGAAACATTTGGTCAGGTCTAGTTTGTCTCTCGGTCAAGGAAATGGTGATCTATTGAACTGCACCCACACACACACACACACACCCCAGTAAGTTGTGTTAGGGGACGAAGCGAACGTTCCTGGGGGCCCCCGTTTGGAACGGATCCGAAACCCTCACACAACGACTGTCAAGGAACAGTGACTCACAGCTGCTTTCTGGGTCAACGTTCTCCAGTTCTACCGCTCTGAGGAAGGGAGAACCCGGTCAGGGGAATTTCTTTAAAAAAAAGGGACTTTCCCTTTTCCATGGTGCGGCCAACTCAACGTCAAGTCCTCTAAACTGTAATAATCATGATGATGATTATGATGATGATAATACACAGCTAGCTTGTGCCTATAAGCTGTGTTTCAAGTAACCTGCCAGCCTCTCAGACAAAACATCGTTCTGTCTTTCCAAGGGGTAGCGTAGTCCACAGCTATTAGTGCACTAGGGGTGGCTGCTATTCAGCTACCTGAGCTTTCTGTATCAAAGAAAAGGCCTAATCGTTCTACCTGCGGCGGGGGCTCGTGGATCCATTGTGTCGCTAGAACGAGTGTGACGCGAAAGGCGCCGTGCGTATAAATAGAACTCGCGTTCGAGACTTGCGACCCCCTCATTAAGGCGCGCTCGGCGCGGCACTCCGGGTTTTTTAGGCGAAGCGGGAAAAGCCACGTTCCGGAAGCTTGCAGTCCTCGGCCCGGCTGTCAGACACGCCCTCCGCCCTTCGCCGCCCATCCAGCGTCGGCCCGTCCCAGTTAACGAGGGAGTCGGCAGGCTTTTGAGTTGGGCCGCGCGGCGCTCGCACGAGCCTGACGTTTCGTCCGTGTTTGGACCGTGGCGGATGGAGGGGGAGGAGGGGGAGGGGGTCACTGAACAGTAGTGTCGGTCTTAGAGTACAAAGGTTGTTCCTTTGCACTAGAATCCAGTTTAGTTTAGTTGTGTTGTTTTTGAACTGAGCACGCGAGTCAGTCCAAGCAGATGGTGGTCCAGTTAACAGAGTTAAACTCCAGGCCTTGCACCCTGCTAGTGTGCCACTGTGAGAGCCAGACAGGAGCTATTGTGACAGACACACCTGGTCCCTGCCCCCCATCACCCCCATCTCCCCCCCTCACCAACCCGCGCCAGCATGGCAGCCTGGTCAGGAATGTTCCCCTCCCCTGAAGTGGCCGTGTGGGCACAAAGTGAGCGGGGCAGCGCTTCTGGCCCTCTTGCATGTTGCTCTCTCCTGACAGAGATCAACCAAAACGTGTTGGTTTAAATATGTGAGTGTGTGTGTGTGTGTGTGTGTGTGTGTGTGCCTGACTTCTCCAGTTAAAGCGTCTCTGTTTTCCACCGTCACCTCGCTGTGTACTTTGTGGCACTCGTGTCTTGCTGAACTGCCGCCAGAAGAGGTGGCGTTCAAGTGCGGCCGTGCTGAAATAGTTTGAAAATGCTACCATCTGGGGGGGGGGTGGTGGGCGGGGGGGTGGGGTGTGGTTTGTCATCTGCATAGACGTGAGGGTTATTTAAAGTGCGCTCCTGCATGCGCGAGGAACTCCCGCGATCGAGGGGCGGGACTCCGGGAGAGCCTCCCAGCGCAGACCGATCGAACGTTGACCCGCGTCGCCCTCGAACGCATCCTTCTCCCTTAGGGCTCCGTCTCTACGGAGATCGCTCGGGTTCGCTTCCTGCCCCGGGATACGGCGCGTCAGCCACGTCCGTCCCTGCGCTGGGCCGTCAGAAAGCGCAGGTCCGCAGAGCGGAGCAGAAGTCGAGAGTCTCCGAATCCCGCTAGAGCCAGCGAGAAGCGCCCATGTGATTTGAGAGCGTGCACGCTCGCGCTGAACGCTCACCCCCCTGCCAACACAACCCCCCCAAAGTATCGTCCTCCGGCCCATCAGAGGCGTCTGCGTTGACAGAGAAGCCCAGTTCGCGTACGGCGTGAAACGTTGCACTCCTATTGGCTCGCGGTCGACATTTCGTACGTTGTGGTTGAAAGATTTCCCCCTAAACCACTGGAGCGTGTGGTTGATAGACCGTCCCTTTGATTGCTCTTGCTCCTTATTCTGAGTCCTGAGGGTAGAGTGGATGCTATTGGGCGAGTCGCATTTTAGCATTTGCATTTTTTTTTCTTGCTGTGGTCAAGCCGTTTCTCTGTCATCAGCACGGCTATTTGAACTAAACCAGCGTTCAACCAGGAAGTCAGGTCGACCCACAGCTGATATGCAGATGAACTGTACATTTAGACATCACCCGTAAACTTTTAAGAGCTCTCCTTTTTAATACAGTTACACGGGGAGGAAGGTTTGCATTCTTAGCAGGAACACGCGATCAAAAATAGTTTCTGTCTGGAATGGTTGCATTGGTGATATTTGTAAAGGCTTCGTGCGTATGATTACACAGATGGATGACATCATAATGCCACACTTCCCTCCCTCGTCACATGCCAAGAGACTTATGCCCAATTACAAGATGCGGCTCGTGAATGCTCTGGTTCAGTGAATCTTATCCCATGGAATGCAGAACAGGAATCTAAAACGGCATTTAGTCAGGAGAAAAGGGAGTGGATGGGATACAGGACAGAACGCAAACATCCAGCACACGCGCGTACACAACTTACTCATTCAGCCTGTCCGCAATTAAAATGAGACACCTCGCTCCCTCGTTCGATCACTTGTCAAACCGCCACTCTCTCTCTCCCTCTCTCTCTCTCTCTCTCTCTCTCTCTCCCTCTCTCTCTCTCTCTCTCTCTCTCTCTCGTGGGAACGGCAGCGGACATGAGCGAGAGCAGAGCCAGGAGGAGATAATGAAGTAGGCCAGCGCAGGAGAAGGCAGCATGGCGCTGCTCCTACCGTCCAATCAGAGGGCGTCATCATCAGGGCCGTGTGGGGTAATCAGGCAGCTAAAGCCATCACTGTCTCCCCGGCGTGGGAAACACGCGGAGAGAGACGTTTGAAAAGACGTCTCCAATCAGAGGTCTTTGAGTGATGAGGAAAACACCACGTACGATTCCACGGAAAACGCCAGAGACACTTGCGTGTCCCGGAGATTGGTCCGGAAAACCGTACCTATTAAACACGACGAGAAAAAATACCGATCTTATCCAATTATTCTTTCGGGAAAAACAGTTCACGCGAATGTGAGATGGAATACGAAGCGAGTTGTTGAGAATTCTTTCCTTGCTGTTGCGATGCCTCTGTGTTTAGCGGCGTGAACTTTAGCAAAGGTCGAACGGGGATGTGTTCTGGAGAACCTATATTGTTAATTGGCGCCGTGTTGCTCTATCGATACTTTGGCGTGCCTGTTGTTTGAGTGCTTGCGATCGATTGGCTACTCTCCTGTTATGTGTTTGCGGTGTGTTTGCGGTGTGTTTGCGGTGTGTTTGCGGTGTGTTTGCGGTGTGTTTGCTATGTGTTTGCTATGTGTTTGCTATGTGTTTGCGGTGTGTTTGCGGTGTGTTTGCGGTGTGTTTGCGGTGTGTTTGCTATGTGTTTGCTATGTGTTTGCGGTGTGTTTGCGGTGTGTTTGCGGTGTGTTTGCGGTGTGTTTGCGGTGTGTTCGTGGCGTGTTTGCGGTGTTTTTGCGGTGTGTTCGTGGCGTGTTTGCGGTGTGTTTGCTGTGTGTTCGCGGCTTGTGCGAGCGCCATCCACACAGCTGCGCTTTCTTCCCGGTGCAGATTCATGCTGTGTTTGCGATGGCCGTCTTCCCGGGCTTGGTCAGTGTGTGACTCCTTATTTAGAAGTGTTGAATAAAAAAAAAAAACGAAAACTGCTTTTTACCTTGTTATTTAGGATTTGCTCTGAGCAACAAGAGTTTGCAGAAATATCCTTACCGCCACAAGCCTACTTTGCCTACGAACTAGCCAGGCTTGTCCAATACATGTGTGACAACACTAAAGCAATGTTGGTCTACCTCCCACTAGATGCTGCTTTGATTTCAAATCCCTCTTGCCACACCTTCAAAATTGAAGTAAATACCACATGATCTTGATAAGTAATGTTTTCACCTGACTTCTCTTTCCCAGCCTCCTCTTTGACACAATGCAACGACAGGTAGCTTGATAAGTCGACTGCCAGCTTTTTTACCTACGTTATTTCATACATATTGATGAAACGTTCCGTATAAACCATCTAAAAGCACCGACGGCCATGTTTTGACGCAAAATACAATCAGGCCGAGCAATTACGTTTACTCAGACGTTATCTTTTCAGGTAACACTTTGAATAAGTAGCCCTAAGTACTCCGTCATAGACAATGGGACAGTGTGTACGGTATTCGACATGCAATTATATTCAGCAACTGCGTTTCGCGCGCTGCAATTAACAGTTAGCCTTCGAGTGCACGACAAGAATGCTGATTAAACAAGCAGGTGAAGTGTTGCTTGTTTTTCCGCCTGGGTGCTGTTCTTCCTGTGGTCACGCTCCAGCCACAGGCTCCGATGCTAAGTTTAGAGTGACCTGACGTCAGCAGTGAGCTTCGGAGCTACCGTGGCGCTACTGCGGAGCCACGTTCAGGCCCCTTTACAGACGCCTAACGTGTCCCAAGCATGGCCTTAGCATGGCCTTAGCATGGCCTTAGCATGGCCTTGGCATGGCCCTACCATGGCTCCAGCATGGCCCTTGTATGGCCCTACCATGGCTCCAGCATGGCCCTTGTATGGCCCTAAGATGGCCCTAGCATGTTCTTAGCATGGCCTTAGCATGGCCTTAGCATGTTCCGACCATGTTCCTAGCATGGTCCTAACATGTCCCTAACACGTCCCGCAAAAAGGGACGGGATTCCTCCAGGATTCATCCGATCGCATCACAGCCTCTCGTCATTGTACGGTATCCCGTCCAATCTGAAGTGCTGGAAAGCAGCCCTCAGCCAGCCGATCATCTATTGTTCTGCGCATCTAAGACTTAGGGTGTTGTCTGTATGTGTGTGTGTATGGCTGCTAACTGTATGTAAGGTCTTCCCTCTGTGGAGAACTTCTTCATCCGAAGCGTCTTCTTTAACTCTGCCCTTGGTCTCCCCCCGATGGTCACGGCAGGTATTGCTCTCTCTCTCTGTCCCTCTCTCGTTCCACAGAACAGGCCGCCGGCGGTACAGGGGTCTCCTCACAGTGGCCAGCCGCCGCCATGTATGAACCCCGCCTTGATGAACACTCCCTGGGTGAGAGAGGGGAGCCCGTCGCCCTAAACCCTCCAGCTCCTTCATCCATACGCCGTTCATTCTCTCGCCTCACGCCATCGCCCCGTGAACCCTGCTTATTTTCATCCACTTGCTCTTCTTCCCCACCCGCTGCTCACGTTCCTCCTCGGAGGTCATCTCCATATCTCACTCAGAGACTCCACCTCTCCTAAGCGGAGAACCCGCGCTTTCCTCTGGGTCACCTGCCGTCCGTACGCCGTCGCCGGGGGGGGGTGGGTGGGGGGGTCGTCACACGGTGCAGGGCTGCGGTGCTGGTGCCGATCTCCGCCAGCTTCCAGGCCCTTCCATTCTCCCGTCTTCGCTGTCATCTGGGCTCAAGCTCTGCAGCCGCAGGGGCTCCGCATGGCGTCTGCTGGCTGGCAGCTACAGTCTGCGTGCTGCTGCTGCTGCTGTTTTCTGCTTTGCAGTCTCTCAAAATGTCAGAGCAGATTGAAGAAATTGGATTAACGTAGAGCGATGCATCCTATCTATTGTACGTGTCTTGAACGCCAAACCGAAAATAAGCGCTGTTTTTTTTTTATATCTTTTTTTTCCCCTCATCATAATGCTTCCAAACGAGAACATGATGTACCTGAAGGACGGTAAATACGCGCGGGGTGTTTTTGTGAATACGTTATCCTAATTGCCTTTTTGGGCGCTATCTTTGTTTTCCCTTTGCTCCTTTCCCTCCCTTCCTCCCCTCTCTCTCTCTCCCTCTCCTCTTTCTCCACTTAGTAATCTCAACACTGCAGTTGCCCTGTCCTAGTGTGCCAGAAAAAACAAACCCAAATCCCCCCTCGCCCCAACGCACTCCCTCTATCCTCCAACGCTCACCCTCAATTCCCCCCCCCCCAAGCATAAGCCGTTACAGCAGGAACCGGTAGGGATCTACGATCCACCACCGCAAGACCCCACGCCGCTATCCCCTGCGGTCTCCGACTCATACGAGGATACCAGTCAGGCGCGTTGCCCCCGAACTGGTGCACGTGTCGGAAAGACAGGAAATCCTGGTCGGAGATGCGAGTGAAGTATGTGCCACGGCTTACCGTCTCTAACTGCGATAGACAGTTACCTTTCCCTCTCAACAGTGTCAGCTCTCCTTATCTCCTTCTTTCCTCCCCTTTCCTAACCACCAACTCCTCCCCCCTGCTCTCCCTCCTCCCGCTCTGGTTCTCCCCCCGGACCACCCTGGGCACTGCCCCGCCGTCTCCACACCATGTGTGAGTGACAACATGGTGTCTTGGTCAATTCTCTACTCGATCTTCATACTCTCTCTTTACAGATGTTGTTCTCTCCTATATCTTTCTCTTCTTGTCACGATTTCGTCCTTCCCATCTGTCTTGTGCCCTCCTCATACTTTATTCTCTCCGCTACGTCTCTCCGAGCTTTTCTCCCCTCATTCTAGATCTGTTGCCCTCTCTTATCTCTCTCTGTCACTCTATCACTCTATCACTCTATCACTCTCTCTCCCTCTCTCTTCTCTCCCCTCTCCCATCTCATATTGTCCTTGAATTCATTGAGCCATAGGTTGTATTGCTAGCGAAAGATACTCCCAATATGCTTCATGTCTGCGGCTAAATGACAACGGCGGGAATAACGGTCGCCATCCGGACATGTGCTTCGGTTTTACTGACTGCACTTTAAGACCTCTCAGTATAAACAGCGCATCGCCAGTATGTCTGCATGCATTACAGGACTGCTTTCCTTCTAGTCTAGTTTCATCAGTGGCCGTATTCACCGAAAGGTTTTGATACGCAGGACTGCAGGCCAACGTGGGTAAAGAGGTGTTGCTTACATCGACACCTCGATATACACGGCCAGCGTTGTTGTAATGAACCACAACAACAGAAGGTGGTGCTGAGGGGTTGTGTTAACGCCAGCGATCCTTCTTAACACCAGCGTTCCCTTCTTAACACCGGGACGCCGGACGCCCACATACTATAACAGTTTCTTTCTTCAATTTTGCGTTGCGCTTATGTTTTTTTTGCAGGAAGAGGGGGGGGGGGAGGGGCAGAATAGCCCGACCGTGCTCCTCACAAGCCTGAAGGTTCCGGTGGCTTCTGCGTTTCCTTGTCAGTTAGTTGTCTCTCATCCCCCCCCCCCCTGTAAGTTTCCTATGTCTGGAAACATCTTCCATGACTCAGGCCCTCGGTGACAGTATCACAGCCACCTAATGGGGCCTATAAGAGGGTGTATCCCCTATCGTGTCTGGTGGAGCCTGGTCCTCCTAAGTAGATCTTCCTGAGGTTAGACAACCAGAAGATGGCACCACAGGTCAGTTGTCCCACACCAGCGGAGCCATGGCCGTATTGCAAACAGTCCAGACATGCAACAGGCAGGACCTTTTTACGTTTGATCACCCCCCAAAAAATGTTTGACTAATCGGTCCGTTGTTTGAAAGCTGAACGCTCCTCTTTTCCTTTTCATGGCGGTTTCTCCTTCTTCACGTACTCCTGGGAATATAGGGCAGCGTTTCTTCTGTTCTGAGTCGGCAATGGCCGCCCAACCTAGATGTTGACTAGATGCTATACTATACTGTGCTCAGCACAGAGTCCACTGGCTTTTTCTAAAGGGTTAGGGTAACCCTAAGGGGTTGAGTTAGTGGTAGGCTAACCCTAACCTTAACGCTAGCCCTAACCTTAACGCTAACCCTTGTCAATAGGCCTATAGTGGAATTTCATGGCAAGCACTGTCTCTATTCACTGGGCTGCGATTGCTGATACTATAACCGCAAATCGTTGTGAACTGACCGCATGACTATAGACCCCATCGTAGCGAGCGCCAGTCTCCAGACAGCATGACTAGACGCACACTGGAACAGGTGTTGGCATTCAGACAGGCGTGTGAGCAGACCAAGAGCTAATGAGCCCATTTCTGTTTGGTTAGGTTAACAGGCTTTGAAAGCTCTCGAAAATCATAATTCAACGGTGCGCTGATGCACAGCGCTAATGCGTTTGCGTTTGCAAGACCATTTAACGGCAAATATGTTGATCGTATGTTGATCGTGTGTCCAAGTAGCAATCTTGTACAAAAACACCTACATCAAATGAAGTCGAACGAGACTGAATGTGTCCATGAAGAGAGTGCGGTCCTTATTAGAGTTCAGTCATTTTTGGAACTCCTTCGGATTAGGAAGCGCAATATGTCGTTCGCACAAACTAGCTGGACCGTTTTGGAGGTGTGGCCTCTTCACTGAATACGGCCAATAGAACGCTTCTTTGAGGCTCCTCCTCATTCGCATGACGCAGGAAGTCCGAGCCGCCGACTTCCTGCCCTCCTTCATTGGACCTTTGTTTTCCCGCCTCCATCCTCCTGTTTCCTCTTCCTGACTTCCTTCCTCCCCCCCCCCTCACCCCCCCACCCCACCCTGCACACACGGTACGCATGGGTTACACCATCCAAGCTTCTGTATTCTCTCTGTAATAACCATCTCTCTCTTCCCTCCCCCTCAGTATGGCTGCCACAAGTAACGCTGTCTTTTATTTCTTACCTGCAGCCTGCTCTGGTAACCCGTTTTGACCTTGCATACCCCGGTGTGACTGCGGCAAACTACTTGGCAAGTTTTTAAAAAAAAACATTTTTTTTTTCCATTCGGGGGACATTTGTTGTTGTTGTCGTGTCTCCCCCACCCCCCCTCCCAAGCACCCTGGCCCCTCCATTCACCTGCAGGGTTGCATCCCGCCGTTGTAGTGTGATCTGAGTGTAGCTGGGTAAACGGCGCGTAGGGCACCGTGTATGTTCGGCCGCCCACCCTGAGAGTAATCGCGGCGAAAGCTCTGCTGTCATGCTATCATGCGACACACGCCCCGCACCTCCAACATGCCCTCACCTCCCATGCCGGAATAACGGCGACGCCCTGCGTGTTTGTGAATCATTTGCTTTTCTGCTGTTTTTGGCAGACCTCCCATTGTAGTAGAAAACCCTCCGCGGTCTTCTACAGTAACGCAACGCCACACTGATGCTGCTATGTTTGGACGCATCAAAATACAGGACCCATCTCTCGTTCATTTGACTGCACTTTTCTAGAGTACTTCTCATAGAAGTCCAGTATTTTGACTGTTCTCGGCGGTTGTACTGTCAACATTGCATGATTCCGCCCAACAGTTTTGTCGCTAGGTATGCAACGCCGTGCTCGTGGGTGTTTTCAAGCGAAATGTCAGGTTAGTCTTGGGGTGGTCAAACAGCGAACCCTGTCACTACGCAACCGTTTCCTACTGCACGAGAGTACTCCGCTGTTTTCACAGGAATGATATTATTATGGTATGTAGCGAGAGGACGATTACTGGATGCTTATGGTAACCTGACGGATAGTGTGTCCTCATCCCTTTGTTGTCCAAGCGCCAAATCCACCCCCCTCTCAGTCTGTTTTGTCTCGCTGAAAAACCCTCCCGGTTCGTGCTCTAGATGCATCCTACTTAATCCACCAGACGCTTAAGCGCGGATGAAGGAATTTCAAACAGTCCGGTCTCTTCCTGCTGGACGCTCAAGGGCGATCCGGGCCGATCTACCCCTTTGGCGCATCCCAGTGCAGTAAACAACGGCATCAGGTGTGGGAGGGCAGCAGCGATGCTGGCTGTGGTATTAGCAGTCCTGGAGAGGGGAGTACCTTCCAGGGAGCTCTCAGCCTTCAGAAGGCTAAAGTCTGTGTGTGTGTGTCTGTGTGTGTGTTTGTGTGTGTGTGTGTCTGTGTGTGTCTGTGTGTGTGTCTGTGTGTGTGTGTGTGTGTCTGTGTGTGTCTGTGTGTGTGTCTGTGTGTGTCTGTGTGGGTGTGTGTCTGTGTGTGTGTGTGTGTCTGTGTGAGTGTGTGTGTGTGTGTGGCTGGGTGAGGAAGAGCGAGATCAGGCATCAGGCCACGTCACTGTCCCGCGCTTGCGGCGGTCGCTCCGAGCCCCGCTGACGGACGGGCGGCGACACGCCACTTCTTTATCGAGGACGTCAACAGGCCTCCCGCACGCTCCATCTGAGGCCCGCGGACCTCCCGGAACCTTCTATCTGTGTCTCGTCTCCTAGCACTCTCCTAATCACATCCCTCTCCTTTGCACGCTTCTGATTAAATAGCTATCGACTTTCTTCGGATGCAATTTCCAGGACGGACACTTCCCTGGTGTCCTGCTGAAGCGTCAGTCCTTTATGCTGAAAGCGAGAACGAGGAGCAACCGCAGAGGAAAAAGCCATTCTCGTCTGTAACACACCCAGTCGTAGAACACAGACTTGTTAAGGTGAAGCCAGACCGTGTTATTTAGTTTCCCTGTGTCCCTGGGCCTTTGAATGAAGGATATCTTTAATACAGCGGAGATGTTAAGGGGTTCCTCCTGTAGCGAGTAGAAGGATCGTGCGTCCGCTGGCGCCAGCCAGGCAAGCTGATTGTTTTCCGGGAAAAGGGAAGAAAAGAAAAAAAAATGGGTTGCATCTCGACTCCCCGTCGTCATAATTGCACCTCTGGCTCGTTAGCTCCCCCCGATATCGGCTCTCTCTCTCTCTCCAGTGACAGCGGAGGGCTTGCATGGTGCTCGTTCCAATAACGGCGCCGCCGTTAGTCCGCCGTCGCTTACTGCCAGTCAAATCCGCTCAGAGGGCCGTAACGTTTCTGAGACCGGGAGGAAACGCTGCCAAGAGATGGGCGGCGTGGCCACGCCATTACCCAACTCTCTTAAGCAGCCAGGTGATGTACCGTCCTCAGAGGGGCGCAAGTCCCAAGTGCAAAACCACGCTGAAGTCACGCTACGCTATGCTACGCTATGCTACGCTATGCTACGCTACGCGATAACAGGCTGCACCCTCCTGACTTGTGAAAAACACATGTCCGCTCCTTTTTTCTCAACCAGAAACCACTTCAGCTGTTTGCGAAGCCTTACCTCGGCCAAATATCTACCGTTGCACCGTCTTAAGTGGAACACGGCAACCATTTTGAGCCATTATGCTCAGGACAAATTAGCATTTTCATTATTGATGTACCCCCCCCCCCTCCCTTTTGTCTGTACATCTGCATGAATAAAACCACAGTTGCCTGGCGTTGATGTAAAGGCTTAATGAAGTTTGTGGGCTGAGCGTTTCGTGGAAACGATGTCATTATCTCATGCGAGTGCTTTTATAGACGCCAGGATGTCACAGGAGTTGCGAGTGCGCTGGCGACGTTCGGCAAACATTTTAGGGAGAAAAAAAAATTGTTTTTCTCTTTTTCATCGGTCTCTCTGACCGCCATGCGATGGTGCTATAAATACATTCCGCCGAGCAGACTGTACTGCAGGTGACAAGACGCAAATGACAGATACACAAAGTGTTGATGCGGGGTTTTTTTCTCCTTGGAGCTGTGAACAGGGAAGTTGTGAGGAAAAATGAGGGTTTCTTTTCTCACACTTTGCTGTTATAGGTTGATGTGACTTTGGGAGTGGATTTCGTTCCAAACACCAAACACATTCCAAACATTGCAGACGACCCTCTCGCGGGGCCGCGCCGTGACCCGCGTCGTTGTGCCGCAAATACGACTTTTCCGCGCCGGAATCCTCAGGCGATGCGCCGGTTCTCGCGCATTCCACGAGAAACCCACGAGGAGTTGGAGGAGAGGGAGATTTCTGTAACAGTTTGAATAGGTTATTGCTTCGTTGTGAGCGTACGCCACAGTGATAGCTTAAGAACTGGCCGCACCTCGCATCGCGTCTCTAAACACCAGATACTCGCCAAGGTCACTTTTGAACAGAAGTGATGCTGAAGGAATATTCAACCGGTGGTTCGCATTCGTTGGGATGAGAGAGCGGCATTATCATACGTTGGCTGTTTTCTTCCAGTCCTTGAAAAAGAAACGTTTGTGTTCCCCAAACGCAGGGACTTGTTGACAACAACAGAAAAACAGCGTTCTTTGTTTACATTTCCCAGCTCAACGTTCTGGCGTTCCATCTGACTCAAGTACCTACTCGGCTCCAAAGTCATTTTCCCTCTTTCGTTGTTTCTCTTTGGCGATACTTTGGAAGTCTCTGTCGAAGGAAAGCCATTGAACGCTATCGTGTTCTCCCTTGTTTCACGAGAGATGTAGTTCGACAAGACAAGCTCCCTAAGACTTCACCTGCATCCTCTGGCTTTTGATGCACATGACCGTCCCCCCCCCCCCCCCCCCCCCCCTGCTAAAATCAACACCCGGAACCGTCTGTTCCATACACGCATGTATACAGTGTCTACTGCTGATCCCTGGGAGGGATTGCAGTGCCGCTTGTTCCCATTTTGGGGTCACGGGTGACTGGAGCCTAACCCAGTAGCTTTCGGGCCATAGGCGGGGTACACCCACCCTGGGCTGGGACCAGCAAGTCGCAGGGCACCTTCTGTGTTCCTTTCATTCTATTTCCTCAAGGGTTTGAACATAGGCGTTCAGGCACCAACTGGCTGGAGTGTCCCTCCGCCCAGCGCTCAGTCATGGCTGTCATCTCCCATGCAGACCTACTGCTGTCAAACAACTCGCTCAGGAAAACAAGAGGCACCGCTTTATTTCGGTCCTGTTGTGGCTAGACGACAGTGTTTGGCGAGTCTGTGTCATTGGTCGGGTCGTTCCCCGCCCCCCTCCCCCTCCCCCTCCCCCGTCAATCAATACATTGGCTGCGCTGTGTAGGCAGGGCGGGTGGGTATAGTTCAGTAAAGTTCAGAGAGGTGGCATGTGGCTCTGCCATCGACTGTAGATCGAGAGCTCCCGGTTCGAGTTTGTACAGACGTGTCCAGCGAACGAATACTTTGCAATGCGCAAGCATAGCTGGTGCGCACATTTCAGGGGGGGGGGGGATTAGCGAGTAGCTATTTTGTAGGGCGCAGGGCACATGCGACTGTTCGCGCGGTGTCCGTTGCTAGGTACTGTGCGCGCAGAACGTTCCATCGATTACAATTTGGGGGGAGGGGGGGAGGTAAGGACTGAACCAAGCTTACGGTTGCGGTGGGTGTTTCATATGCAAGATCCGCCTGCATTAACATGTGCTCGGCTCGTCTTGAGCCTTTGAAGACGTCAAGTGTTGCGTCCGAATGGAAAGTCCACCCGCGGGAGGCCGGCAAGGGTATGCAAATGAAGGCGATCTCAAGGCAAGGCCAAGGTCGGCCTCCACCTCCCCCTCCCCCCCTACCACCAGGGTAGCCTGCCTCCCCAGAGCGTGGCCTTCGTGCCTCCCCCCTCACTCCCCCCCCCCC
>BROE01000017.1:3659996-3680120 GCA_036571765.1 Plecoglossus altivelis | reverse complement strand
CCCCCCACCCCCTGCCACGCGACGGTGCCCGCTCTGTGTACGAGCGACCATTGAGCATCTTCTCCTTCAGAGATGAACGAGCATCAACAAAGAGTAGGATTCCATTCGGAGGGATGTTGTGATTCTAATTACGGTGGGCGTCTAATTACATGGTTAAATACTGGATCATTATTTCGCTGTTAGCATGACAGGAACAGTAAATGAATGTCACAGAATGGCACATGGACTGCGTTCGGTGGCCAAATTTGTAGACGCGCAAGTGTGGCTTAGTTGGCTTCTTATGCATAATAGACAATTACTGTGACGTCCTGCCTCAACACGCTGGATTACGATTCTGTGTTAACCCATGACGTATCCCAAGCAGATATCTGAAGTATGGTTAAAGATAACACTCATCGCTATTTGAATGGTCAGAATGTTCCAACAATCTCTCGCTGTACAACGCGTAAAGAAGGCATGACGCTGTTACAAAAGACTGCTACAGCATTGCTTCATCTCTCTTCAATCGGATTCAGTTACTTTGCCCAAATACAGCCAAGTACATCCTCTCACATGCAGATGTGCTCCAATAAAGACCAGACTTCAAAGGCGAGCCAACGGGACGCGTGATTGGTCGACGACCGAACGACGCTCGGCGCTCGGCCCGCTTTGAAGGCAGCTCGTCTTTGGTGGCGACTGTTCGCAGTGTATCGGTGACAAAGCATCCTCCCTGTATCCCTAGATCGGATGACTTGCCGCTCCTCTGCTTGCCTCACAGGAACAGGAAGTGACATAGAAACTCACCGTTCTCTCCTCCTGAAGCGACGGCAGGGCTTGGACTGTACATGCGGAGGCTGAAGGCTACGTGCTGCGTTGAGTTATCTTGGGCCAAGTTACCATGTCTGGCAGGGCCTTAAGTACATTACTGACGTGTTCAGTACTGGATGGCCTCTGTCTGTTGTCAAGGCATTATGTAGACAACAATAATGCTAGACGGTGGTGTTGCATCACTGACACTACGAGACGGGAGCTCCTGCCATCGTCGAAGCGCAAAACCCACGTCAACGCTACCGTAATGTCTTTTCTATTAGCATGAGACGGTTCTCTACCATGGCAACCCTGCTAAAACGCTGCCCCGACAGCAGATGCTACTTGGTTTAGCGACCGCGTCGCGCTTCCCTCGCTCGGAAAAAGTCCCCAAAAAGGCAGCGTGACGTCCTCTCGGCGGCGTTGGGAGAGGAGACCGGGAATTGAAATTGATAGGCCGGACAGGTTTAAGATGTCAGCGCTCGGGGAAACACCCTGGGCGCGAAGCGGTTGCCTCGGCGTCCGCCGCGCGCCGTGCGAGGGAGCGTCCGGCGCCTAGCTGGAAGGTGTCATTGATTTAGTAGCAGCCAGAGGGTGGCTTGGGGACATCACCAGGCTAGGTGATAGAGAGCCCTCCCCCCTGGGTGGGCGGTCTGCAGACAGACACTTATCACAGAGAGAGAGAGATAGCTGTGAAGACTAGGATGGAAAGGGGGGGGCTGGGGGGGGGGGGGGGGGGGGGGGGGGGGGGGCGACACAGCCGTCTCATTGTGCACATAGAAATGGAAAGGTGGTCTCAGCTGGCAATGTGGCATGAGCACTCTGATTCCAGAAAACATTTCCATCGCAGATTTACGTGCGAAGAGGTGGGCTCGAGGCTGTTTGTGTGCCCCTTCTCTCTCCCTCTCTCTCTCTGACTCCCTCCCTCTCTGTTCCTCTCTCTGTCTTTCTCTACCTCTCTGTCTCTCCCTCCCCCTCTCTCCCTCTCTCTGTCTCCCTCTCTGTCTCTCTTTCCCTCTCTCCCTCCCTCTCTCTCTCTTTCTCTCTGACTCCCTCCCTCTTCCATCCTTCTTAGGAGGGAGGGGGAGACCTGCCTCTGTTTTTGCTGAGATGCAGAGGGTGACGTTGTGTCCTCAAGTCTGTCTCCGCTCTCTCGCAGTGCCCTTCTGGTGCGCTCCCTCTCGCTCCCTCTCTCTCTCTCTCCCTCCCTCTCCCTCTCTCCCTCTCTTTATCTATCTCTCTCTCTCTCGCTCGCTCCCATCTCCTCTCATCTCGTGCTCCCTTCTCATCTTAGGCTCTTTCTCTATCTTGCACTCCCTGGCTTTCCCTCGCTCTCTCTCTCTCTCTTCTCCTCCCTCTCCTGTTCTTGCCGGCTCGCCTGTGGAATATACCAACAAGCATCAGCCCGGATACAAGCATCACTAAAGCCTTTTAGGCTTCAGGTGCTGCACTTGTTTTGCTCCCGGTATGTTTGCGTCTATTTGGTATGCCAAGAAGCTAGGAAGGAGGCTCCTACAGAATGCCCGGAGAGCCAAAATGGAAAAAGGAAAGGTACCGTATGAGATTATGTTCTTTTTTTTTTTCTTTTTTTTTTTTACTCCATGACAGCAGGTGTGTCTGTTTGACTTTCTCCACTCGCGGAAGACGCGTCTCCGGTCTCTCCGGTCTCTCTCTGCGTCCTGCACAGCGTCGCTTGCCTCCCAGCTGTTGTTCGCCGTCAGCGGTTGCAGTCGCACTTCAGACGCAACGGGGCCGGGCGCCAGGTGTAACGAGGTGGCGTTTCCAACCGTTCCACCGCGGGACCGCGTCCGCTCACGCCCCCCCCCTCCCCCCTGCCCCTTTCCCCCCTCCCCCGCTTTACAAATCCTTAAACCGCGTTTCCTAGAGAGAGTGTGGGAAGGGGGGGGGGGTGATTGACGTCCCCAGGATCGAGAGGCGGTGAGGGAGGAAGAGGACGTCCGTCCGTCCGTCCCCCCTCCCTCCCCCGAAAAGAGTTGGATCTTTTGTTGACGCTTTGACCTGTCGTAGGGGTCTTAAGGCAGGTGCAATCTCTCTCTCTCTCTCTCTCTCTCTCGTCGTGCAAGATCCTCTTTATTATTCTGTCTTCTGTTTGCGTCTTTCCTTGACATATCTTAAGTCCACATCCGCAAGTTTGACACTGCCTGGCCGAGCAGATATCCAGCCTAGACGCCGTCTCCGATCAATCTGATTAGTCCGCAGGCTTGTGTGGGTCTCTGCGTTCTTCTCGAAATGGATAAGCAATTTTATTGTATGTTTTTTTTTTTTTTTTTTTACATGTAAGTTACGAATAGAATCCTTTTCAGCCACGCTGAAATACAGCCGTCATTTCTGTTCATATTTGAACGGCCTTTTAGTCTCTGCTTCTCCTCTCCTCCAATTTCTAAGACAACAAGAGAGTGTGATTTGCGTTTCGTTTATACTAGTTAGGATGACAAGTGCAAAGTGCATATTTGAGTCATTTGAGCTCTAAACTGCCAACAAGAACTGTTGTTTCCGCTGTTACCAGAAAGTCTAAAGTAACGGATCTTATCATCCTGACAATGATCAAATGTTTACATTTTGTTTCCTTATTATCGGACAAGAAGTAAAGGCTTCCTGTACCAATGCAGTAATGCCTCATAGACATTTGGTCAATTGTCAATATTTGAGTTGTCAGCATGTTATCTGGGATCTGGCATATTAACAGGTCAATATTTACCTGTAATCTTCGACCTAGGTAGAACTTTATCAAAGGAGTCATTAGAATTCATTGCGACCCCATTGAACCAGGTTGTTTAATGATACAGCCGAACTCCTTGCCAACAGCCGCCTGTCATCCTGTAGATTTACAGCTGAAGCCACCGTAACCTGAGTGATCAGCAAGACTACAGCGTGCGCGTCCAACCCAGCCGACCAGGAGATATAATAAAGAACCGCAAATCACCGCAATGGACCTCCATAAATATAACTATTTATTAGCCAAACCGCCTGTCTGGGCTGTTGGCTCACAAGGTGATGTGTTATTCAGTGGCCCCAGGAGCCTTCAAGGACAGTACTTTTCGCTGGCCGACGTCTGGTCGACGTCTACCGAGGTGATCCGCATGCAGAGTCGCAGAGTGCGTCTGTCCTTGGGGAGAAGAAGCTACCGTCTCTGTGTTCCTGTGTTCCTCCTCCCCCCCCCCGCCTGGTTCCCTCTGTATGATAAACCCTAATCCGTTGGACGTTTCCTGTGTTCTCTCCCCCCCCACCCGCCTGGTTCCCTCTGTATGATAACCCTATCCGTGGCGTTCCTTGCTTCCTCCCCCCCCCCCCCGCCTGGTTCCCTCTGTATGATAACCCTATCCGTGGCGATTTACCCTGTGCCCCCCCCCCCCCCCGCCTGGTTCCCTCTGTATGATAACCCTATCCGTGGCGTTTCCTGTGTTCCCATCCCCCCCCTCCCGCCTGGTTCCCTCTGTATGATAACCCTATCCGTGGCGTTCCTGTGTTCCTCCCCCCCCCCCCCCGCCGAGTCTCCCTCTGTATCATAACCCCTAATCCGTGGCGAAATCCTGTGTTCCTCCTCCCCCCCCCCGCCTGGTTCCCTCTGTATGATAACCCTATCCGTGGCGTTCCTGTGCTTACCTTCCCCCCCCCCCCCCCGCCTGGTTCCCTCTGTATGATAACCCTATCCGTTGCATCTCCTGTGTGCCTTCCCCCCCCCCCGCCTGGTCCCCTGTATGATAACCGCTATCCGTGGCGTTCACTGTGTTCCCTCACCCCCCCCCCACAGCTGTTCCCTCTGTATAAGATAACCCTATCCGTGCGTTTCCTGTGTTCCTCCCCCACCCCCCCCCGCCATGGTATCCCTCGCAATCCTATATTGATAACCCTATCGTGGCGTTCCGGCTCGTTTCCACCGGCGGCACTGTAGACCGACCAGAGACTGTTCCATTGTCCTCAACGTGAAAATTGTAAAACCGAAACGCCTGCCCTGCACGGCAAGATGTACACACATTAGACAGACGCGTGAACAGGCACCGCATACTGTACGACGCCGCGGGGGGGAAGGCGACGTCGGGGGGGGGGGGGGTTTGAATCCAGCCTGGTCCAGATCTTGCACCTCCTCCCCTGCCTTCACTATCTCTCAGTGCAGCAGAACGGCTGCGAATGACTAGATTTGTCAAACGTCTGCTACCCCCCCCCCCCCCAAGTCATTTGACTCACTGACTGGCTGGATGTACAATGGTGTTTCTGGCTAGAGGAACCATTAGAGTAGGACTTTACATGATGAGATCGACTTTGTCTCTTGAGCCCCTTACCATGATTCAATCATTTTATTTATCTACCTGTACTGGGTCATAAGACTGCATGAATAGCATGAATGGTACAGGCAGGGTGAATGGTTTCCTTTCATGCGCTACCCCGACACCGATATTTCACTCTTTTTCCAGGGGGCGGGGGGAACTTTTCCAGTTAACTTTTAGATGTTTTCGACTGGTTTACTTTAGGAAGGGGAGGGGGGGGGGGCTCTTACGTTTCAATTTGGCTCGCTTATTTTTAGCGCGGAGTGCAGTAGTGATGCGGTGACTAATGCAGTGCTTCTCCTGCTCCCCTCTCATGTCTGTCTGTCCTGTCCTTTCTCCCGGGCTGAGGTCACTCGTAGTCTAGGTTACACAGGCCAGACTACTCTGCCAGACCATTATCCCTCAGCAAGTGGGTACATTGTTGAAGCCATCTTGTCTCCTCTTAGGGAGATTGGCCCGGACACTAGCCATTTGCATATCCACGCATTATTAATTATCAGTTGACAGGTGAGGGTAAGGTTAAAAAGCCCTGAGCGTGGCTGATGATGCTGCCAGAATAGCAACCACAAAAAAAAAGGAAAAAAAAGCAATGTAGTCGTAGAATTTGCTTAATGTATTCCTTTGTCCGTTTGTTTTTCCACAATGTCTTTTGACCTGCCTGCCGTTTGGGAAATGGCAGTGGGCTCAAACGAAACAGACAGGGAAAGTTACAGGGAAGGAACGCTAGTTATAGCAGCCAATCATTCTTTCAGATCCGTTTTAACGATTCACTTTAGTCCTTAGAGAAAACCAAAACACGACATTTCAGATTCCACAACATTTCAAAAGTTTTTTTGTCTCTCGGGGGAACGTTGCGCGGCCGACCTTACGACGTGTCGTTTTAAGCAAACCGTCGTTTTCCAACACCAAGTGAGGTTGCGAACGTTCCCGCGCTGCGCGATGAACGCGGCGCCGAAACAACACGCTTCTATCCTGTCAGGGGAGGGGACAAATGAGACGCTCTCAGGGTCCGGCCATCGCCATCAACCTTCGCTGCTCCACCTGGAAAGGCAGAAGGCTGGCGTTGCTTCTCCATCGCCGTATCGTCTGCCGTCTGTGCAGCTGGTCCCAGAGAGGCCTGCTCGCTTTCAAAAGGTTCGGCAAAGGGCAATTTAGCAGCGACAGCTGTTGAACGATACGGCGGCTAGAGGCGGGAAAAGCCCTAGAAACGAGGAGAGGTAGACTGCTAAGACTTGACAGGGCCCCATTTGATCGAATTCTTGTTTTCTTTTTTGCGTCATCCTACCCAAACATAGCCCGGGCTAGCTCTGAAGTGGATCGCTGGCAATTTGTTCGTGTCTGGATACTTTGCACGGACAGACAGTACTGCCTTGCTAATAGCCGTTTTCAAGAACCTTTCGGGTCTTGGTCGCTCACAGAGGGGCAGGCGAGTCACTGGCTCGGTTGAGTGTGTGTGATCTTATCTCTGTACTCAAAACTGTGGGAATCTCGAAGATAAATGGGAATTTGATCCAGGGCGGAGGGTAGATTTCACTACTTTAAAAGAAATAGCAGAGGCTGCATGGCGAGGCTATGGTCAAAGCAGTGTTAGAAGGTTCCGGATTGTGCCTGCGCGGTGCTAATTTGTTGCGAAAGGAAAGTGGCAATGGTTTGCCAGTGTAGCACTGTGTGTCTACACACAGTGTGTGTTTGTAGTGTGTAGAGCACGTCTGTGTGCATGTATGGGTGTGTTATCATTGCCAAACCAGACCAAAATAATCTCAAACCATCACAATAGGGCAGAGAGAGAAAGAGAGGGGGAGAGAGAGAGAGTGGGGGGGGAGAGAGGGAGAGAGAAAGAGGGAGAGAGAGAGAGAGGGGGGGAGAGAGAGAGAGAGAGCGAGAGAGAGAGGGAGAGAGTGAATGCCTAACCTCGTGAGCAGGGGTAAACAGGAAAAACAAACCTGCTTTTCATAATAATATAACCGAATGGTCCCCCTAATGAAGTTGCTTCCTGCGGCTCATCTCCTTCTGCTCTGGCCTCCTTGATTGGTTTTGCCTGATTGCCCCAATCACAGACAGAGAGAGAGAGAGAGGGAGAGGGGGGAGAGAGAGAGAGGTTGGAGACGAGTCCGTTCTAAAAATACGCATCGCGGAACTCGTTTCTGATGCAATTTGCTTTGCCTCCTGGCAAAGACCGACGCCCTTTCGTCGATCGCGCTGTTTTGACACGGTGGTAATAGTACCTGCACCATGCTGCTGGGTCTCTCTGTTTGATGAGAGGGACTGTATTCGGGTGTGTGTGTGGGTGGGCCGGGGGTGGGGGCGGGGGGGGGGGGGGGGGGGGGGGGGGGCAGTTCCTGGGTTTGATTGCAAGTCTACTCCAGCTCTCGCGTGCCCCATCGATCTGCTCTAATCTACTTTTGGCCTTCTGACAGAGGTCCTCCCTCAGGCATTAATTATGTTTCTCTGTGGTTTACATCACCGACCCAGCTGGCTTCCCTGGCTAATCCAATGGGACGCGCTTCTTTGGCCCCCCGCGTGTCGCTCTCGCCCAATCGGATATATCGAGTAAATGTCGCCAAACAGCTCCGTCCGTGTGTCCTCTCCAGCGGCGCGGAGGTCTCAGTGAGGGCTCGGTCCTCGTACAGACACCAGCAGCCACGCCACCTATCTCCGTCCGGCCCCCAACTTTGTCCCTCGGCCGAATAGAACGAGCAAAACCCAGAAGGAAGGATTGACGCGACCGTTGGAAACTTCAGGCGGGAGGGGGGGAGGGGAGGGGAGGGGAGGCGAGCCGTTCAAGCCTTTCCGGACTTTACCGGCGTCCCGGGGAAGTTCATCCGGCAAACCGCCGCCAAGATGAGTTTCAAGCGAAGCTGGGGCGGCGGCTTGGCGAACGTCTCATTGGGTCAGCGCTCTCACGGAGGCAGCGTCCCCAACCTGCTGGCGCCGCCCCTCGCCGACGGCCTGCGGCCGCGCCTCATGCAGAAGCACCTGTCCATGGAGGCGCTGAGGGGCCGCGCCGCAGACCTGGGGCCCCTGCAGTGGCCCTCGCTCGTCACCATCTGCAAGTGGAAGCAGGCTCTGGCTGAGAGACTCCTGAAGAGGCACCGCGGCAGCGTCAGCCAATCGCAGGTCAGCTCTCCCGTCGGCCAATCTCGGCTCGGCTCTTTGACGGCCGATCTCAGGTCAGCTCTCGTGTCGGGTTCTGGAAAAGGTGCTCTGGAAGTCTACTTGATTTGTTTCTGATTGAGCTGATGTATATGGGTGTGATTCATCCTAACTGAGAGTTGTTGACATCATGAATAAGAAATTCTCTCCGCTTTCTACCTCAAAGGGAATGTCTCTCTGTCCTTTTCCTTCTCTATGAATCATTTCTATGAGCGTTATCGGTTGCCAGAATGCTCCTGGTCTCTCAAAAGCAACGGTGGCTATGAAAGGGTATTATTGACCTTTGAAAGTTTGTTTCGTAACCCCAGAGATGGCCCAGCTATCTGGCTCTGCGCCAGGCATTCTCTAGTACAGCTTTCGCAAGCCAGCGCAAACAGCCACGGTGTGTCACGCCAGTGGGGGGGAGGGGAAAAAAAACTCGAACGCACTCGAAATGTACTAGTTTGCCAACGCGAACGACGCACGCCGCACAGTACTTTCGAGCGTCGGTAAGGTCGAGTAGCGCTTAGCCGGAAACGAATCCAGCGCGCGGCGTTCCCACCGCTGTTCCGTTTGCCGAGCGTGTTTGTTCGAATTCAGACAGTCGCGACCCTGCCTGCCGGTTTTTAATGACCGTGCTAGTTAGATAAAGGTTACATTCAATTGAATAAGCGCTGCAGAGTTCACTCCGGGAGACGGCTCAGTGTGCTTCTGTCGCCCCTGGACGTCTGTCTCTTAATAATCCATCAGGCATCTGTTAGGAGACCCCCCTGCCGCACCGCGGGGGGGGCCTCACCTTCGCCTTGACTCCAGATGCAAAGCGGATTTCCGCACTGACGAACGCCGTCGGACTTTAGCGTTCTACGTTCGGCGGCCGTGGCGTTGCAAGTGTCCGCCCTCGTGCCGTTTCGACGTCGTCTGCGCGCCACAAAATGTGTGGTTCCTCATCCAAACACCCAAAACCTTGTGAGTTGCCTTTGAAGTAAAAAGTTAATTGGTTGTAAAAGGTCCTTTAATAAAGCAATAAATTATGCCGGATATGTTTCACAGTCTTTCCACTTAAGTAGAGATGTACCAGAGGGCGGCCTGCTATTTCATAGGAAGAAAATGATCAGTATCGCCATACAGTAATAGATGTCAGATAGATGAAGGTACAAACCTGGTCTGAGTCCTTTACTCAAGTTAACAAAACAGCTCATTTGATTCCGCAAACCGAACGTCTCGCGGCCAGTCTAGGATTTGGCAAAGCTACGATCATCGCGAGCATCCTGAAACGTACCGGTAACTTCCGGACGTTTCCGTCGCCGGCGAATGATCCGCCGTCGTCTTTCCGTTCCGTGTGTTTTGATTGGATTAGGTCAGCAGCATTAAAGACGGTCGTCGGCCACCTGTTCTGAAGAGAACGACGAGAGTCAGCAGGGATAACAGTGGAGGGTTGAGTGGGAAAACAAGACTATTTCTCCTCCTCTAACAGCCATTATCCTAGGATGTGAGCAGAATAGGCTCCTCGGCATGTGTTTAAACCTTCTAAATCCTTTTTCTATTCATAGACTCGTATCCCCTCGCTCACCCTGTCACACACCCTCTGCCACCTCTCGCTTGTGGATAACCTCTCGGTGCGATGACACGGCAGACGCTGGGAGGATGGCTACGGTGGGCAGGCAGTGCCACCGTGTGGCGGCCAGGCAGCGTCACCCGACCAGGGTGACCAGCTCCCCCCCCCCCCCCGGCGTGCAGCAGTTGCGGACGTGACTCCTCGCGTCCTCGTTGTTTCCGTTTCGTTTTGGGTTCGGGTCACGTGGCGGTCGATCCGGCGCCGATCCAGAACCGTGCGATTAATCGGGAAGAAATGTTCCAATGAGGACGGTTATGTTATGAGGGAAAACCTACCAATGTGACGAATAGCTGTTTTTACAGGGAGTATGCATCGTCCGCTGGCAAACAGTGCTCAACTCCTCCGGACCAAATTCGACGGCATCGGATCTGAACGGCGTTTGGGTCAGGCGTGGTTCAAGGGGCCAAATCGGAAACCAAGAAGCCTCCTATCCGGCGACCCCAGATAGCACCGCCCCCCCCCCCAACCACACTTCCCCCACTTCCGACACAACGTACCCAGTGGAGAACTTCGCTGAGCCCTTCGCGCTCTCTTTAAAATCCACCACCAAGTTTTCCTTCTCCTGAAGGCGGTGAGTTGCTCCAGCATAGTGGCTGTCAGACTCACTCAGGATCTGCTCCTCCTCCTCCTCCTCCTCCTCCTGCTAGCTCCGGCCTCCCAGCGGAGGACCCGAGCTCTGGCCAACGCTGGGAGGAACGCCTTGTACCCAGCTCGTGGAGGGGAACGCCAACGCGGCCCCTTTTAGAAGGGATCTCCCAGGATAGTTGTTCTGACTGGCTCCTTGGGGGGGGAGGGGGGGGGGAGAGCATGCGTCTTCCCTCCCCAGGTATGTTTCAGACGTGTTCTTGTACGTGGTGTCGGTGGAACACGTACGTTGTCAGCAAAGGAGCCATTGTGTTTCTGTTTCCCCTCTTGTTCTCGGTGTAGTTTGGATCAGGGTGTTTGAGCGAAGGGCAGGACACTGTTGGGGTGGAAGTGACTAAGTGGATCCATTACACGGAACATTCGAGCTGCGACCGCAGCTAAAGAACAAGCGAGAGTGAGCGAGCGTCCTTCTGGTGTGTGTGAGTGTGCGCACTTGGGTGTGTTTACACACGCATGGGTGCCTCTTGAAAAAAGCTTGCGGCTCTAATGACTCTACCATCCACTGAAATGCAAAAAGCACTTGGTCGGGCTAGAACGTGGGACCCGCATCGAAGTCTTTCAGGTCGTACGTACAGGGTCATTTATCACGACTTGTGTGTTCGGTCATTAACAGCTGAGCTTCATCAGGAAAACGAAAGACATACTTGATCCGTCTGACTGGCATATCTAATGAAGCCTGCACACAAAGTCACGTTTGTAAACCTTTAGGGGAGACAGCGAGTAACTTCGAGAGAAACCCCACTGGCACATTTGATGTTCCTCGGTGTGATGTTCCAACCCCCCCCCCTCTTGTTAGTATCCCCACACTTTAGTCTCGACACGTTGCCATGGATACAACTCCCACAGCTGTTTAGTGGAGTGCCTATGTTTGTCACCCTTGCTTGTTTCAATGAGGTCGTCTCTGTCACAAACTGCTGGCAGGCTTGGACAAAATGGCCGAGACAGACGAGCAGGCAAACCCAGCCTGGTGTTACAGAGACACCAACCCTGTCATCAAAACAGCTTTTTCTTTACTCGCCCCTACAAATCCATATGCTTTATGTCATTCTCATTCTCATCCACTCGTCACGGTGATAAGATCCTAATTAGGATCCCCCCCACAGGGGTTCGTCAGTTTGAAACCCACCCGATAGGAGTTGCGGGCTCCGAACGGATCACGCCCCCCCCCCGCGCGTGCTCCGGGAAGCGGCGGGCACGCCACGCTTCCCATCCCATCTCCAGAACGTCACGACGAATCCGACGTCACGTCGGATAGTCGTGCGCCCAAACAAGTGTTCGAACGGCGAGTCGATTTCGCTTGCGCGGAAACCTCCGGAAGAGGCAGAGTGCGTCGAAGGAAGTGAAGAGATAGACAGGCGTGAACACCAGAGGAGAGGAAACGCCATGTAAGATTAAACCGAATGCTGCCGAAACCCCTATCTGATCTATTGTTAATATATCTGCATTTATATTCCATGTTCGACTATTATGCATAATACATTCGGATGATTACAAACGCGATTGCCGCCCAGGATACAACATGAATACCTAACCTGCGTTACTATAAAAAGGAAATGAGTCAGCATTGAGTGCCCGTGAATCCGGCACCTGATAAGAGAACAGTTGATACCATCGTGAAATGATCGTATACGCCGCCGTGCATTCGCGGCCCCCTAGCGTATAGCGGGATGTCGTTAAGTCCTTGATCATCGCTGGGTGGTCGTTCGTCGGTTCCCCCCCCCCTGCTTTTTCCCTGCAGTCGCCCAGAGCGTTGACCGTAAGCAGCTGGATGGTTCAGCTTGGGCGCTTTAGCGACAACGCGTCCTCCTTAAGCCCCGCCCCCTCTCTTCCTGTGACCGCCGTGACATCAGACGGTGGCCGCAACAGATACAGGTGATTCTGTTGCGGCCACCGTCCGCGGGGAGGTTCGTCAATCTGTGGCGTTGCGCCCGTTTGTCGGCGCTTGGGTGATGCACAGTGGCGTGTGGCCCCCTTCCCTCGCCTCCCTCCTGCCAAAGGTTGTGATCCCCTTTCGGAAACGGGCAGAACCTGGTTTTTGCTTTTAGTCGGGAGGAAGAAGGCTCTCTGGCTCACGTCGAGCTGTTAATTGAGTCATCGCTTGACACGGCGCAACCAACCAACACGCAGCCAGTGGTGCACAACGAAGTGTAATGCCCCCCCCCCCCCCCCTACACAGCCCCCCTACACAGCCCCCCCAGCACCTTTTTTCCCTTTTTTCCTTCTGCCCTCCCCACCTATCTCTCTCGGTCTCTCTCCCTGTCTCTCTCTCTCTCTCTCTCTCTCTCTCTCTCTCTGTGTTTCTCTCCTCCCCAGTTGACCTCTCTCTCCTCCCCTCCACCACCCTCTCTCTCTCTCTCACTGTTTATCCCCCTCGCTCTCTCTGTTTCTCCGTCACTCTCTCTCTCTTCTCTCTCGCTGTTCTCTCCCTCGCTCTCTCTCTCTCTGTTTCTCTCCGTCACTCTTTCTCTCCCTCTCTCTCCCTCCCTCTCTCTCCTCCTCTCTCTCCTTCTCTCTATGTCTCTCTATGTTTTTCTATGTTTTTCTATGTCTCTCTCTATGTCTGTGTCACTCTCTCTCTCCCTCTCTATCTGCTTTTCTCTCGTCTCCCTCTCTCCTGTCGTTCTCTCTGTCACGCTCGCTCTTCTTCTCTCTCTCTCTTCTCTCTCTCTCGGTCTCTTCTCTCTCTCTCTCTCTCTCTGTCGTTAGCCCTCCCCTGTTACTCATCCCTCTCACTCACACTCCGGCTCTCCGTCCGTCCGGGTCCGCACCGCGCCGGCTCTCCAGCAGAAGACAAGCGCATCTCTCTCTCACCCGCACACGCTCCCCCCCCTCCCCTTTCTTCCTCCGAGCAGAGCAGCATCACTATCCATCCACTCATCCTCGCAGGGAATTTCGACATCACCCCGGTCGTCCGACGCCAGAAAAAAAGAGAGGAGAGAGAGGACGGGCTATTGGAGGGGGGGTTAATTTAAAAGGGTTAAGGAGAAGTGTTAGTGTGAGGGACTGACCCCGGTGTTAAGGCGACTGCCCCTCTGAGCAAACGGAGATTATGGAGAGAGAAGGTTGCGGGGAAATTCCTTGCTCATGTGGCTGGCAACATCACCTACCCCAGGAGTACCAATACAGCCCCGTGCCCGCGGCTGCCACCCTGACCAGGCAGCGAGGCAGGCTGCTGGCCTCGCGCTCCGAGAGCTCCTGGAAGAGCCCCAGGCACGCCACGCTCCGCTCTAAGGGCGGCAGCTGCGACTTGTGGCCCGAATGTGCCTGTGCTCAGGGCTGGCAGGAGCCGTACCAGGTAACCAGCGGTTCGGAACGACTTTCGTGCAGGTTTTCGGGAGCGGTTCTGTTGTAGGGGAACTGCGAGAGCTGGAGATGAGGGGAGACGTGCGGGAAAGGGTGGGTTAACTGCGTGTTAGGGGGGGATATTTGAGTGAGTGAGTCACAGAGAATTTTGAAATCTTCATTTTTCATCCTCAGAATCATTTTCAAATGTTCAGGTTTTTAGGAGTGTGATGAGCTAGTCTGTTACTTTCTTGTCTGGTGTCAGCAAGTGAACGTGGAACCTCAAAGCTTTTGTAAAAAAAATATATGTATTATCAGCTCACGTGATTGTCTGCTCATAGCGCGACTTACGTTCCGTGTGGGACAGCCCATAGTTATACGCTGTATGAGAAATAGCTCAGTAAAATGAGAAAATCTCTTGGAGAAAATCATTCAAATTCCTAGAATATTGCATTTTACCGCCATATACGAATCCAGGATGCTGTCATAGACTTCATGGGCAAACCTCACCCTCATCTTTTGAGTGCTTTTCAGTTTAGCTCCCCCCCCCAACCCCCCTACCCTCACCCTCCCCAACACTCACACTCCCTCACCCCTCTCCCCCTTCGGCTTGTGTTGTTGACAGTTTTTACAGTAAAAAACACATCTTTGTGAATTATTCATCCATTCTTTCGTTTTTATATAATGCACCATGCACAGTGTTCCTCGTCAATTATTAACCGAAAGTACACAGTCGCTCGCGCTGAAAGAATATCCTTCTGCCAAAGATGTGTTTGCTGATAAACCTGCAACAAAAGAAGGGAACCACTTTCTAAACGATGAATAGAAGACCCAGCTTAGCGTTCTAGCTTTTATGCATTGCTAAACGTGCTAAGCTGCGTCGAATTAAAAGCGGTGCAGTGTCGTTGAATTCCTTCGACGCCCCCCCCCCCCCCCCCCCCTCTGTTTCGATGCGTTGCCCCAAGTAGTCAAGCCAGCCCTGCATCGGGCTCCCTCAAAGATGCCAGCCTGCACAGGACAAAGCACCGCTGAATTGCATATTTGCTATCATCGGCTTCTCAACGATCGTGTTGTTTCTCTGACAGACACGTTAGTGCTTGTGGGGTGGGGGGTGGGGGTGGGGGTGGGGGGTGCAGCACGCACGCACGCACGCACGCACACGCAACCTGAAGTGCAAATTCCGAAGCTTCGATGGCGTCTGAATTTGCTTTTCGTGACAGCGCAGTTAGACGGTCGAGGTTCGGCCTCTCTACAAGTCCACTATCTCGGTCAACATGCGCCGCATGTCTGTGTTCCACTGGGTATGCGGTTGCAAATGACTGTTTCCGGACTGATGCGTTCCGTATCCAGATGGCCCCTCAGGTCATGATTATACGCAACAACATAACTTTAAAATCTCTTGATACTTTTTTTTTCCCCCCCCTCAACATTTTAGTCTGAACAACTCTTGATATGATTTTTTTGTTTGTTTGTCTCCTACATTCAGGCAAGTCCGGCCCCAATTATAGTAAACACGGATACTTTGGAGTCAGTACCTTACGTAAGTCTCTTTCTTCATGGTACAATTAATTGAAGGTTCATACAACAATCCAGTCCGTGTTTTATAGTAGAAATGACGGAAGCATTGCACTCCTGTAACTATTTGGACTGTTCGGTAAGTGTTAGAAGTGGCGTGTCAGTGTTCTTTTCTCATTTTGCCTCCGCAGATCAACGGGACAGAAATCGAGTACGAGTTTGAAGAAATTACGCTAGAACGTGTGAGTAAGCAATCAGAGATGACTGCCTCTAATGTTTCACTTCTGTGACGGTCGATACAATTATTTCCGGAAAAATAACCAAATCTCCGCGCATCACGGGCAAAAGGTTTCTTATAACGAGCTAAAGCACTGTGCACAGCAAGTCCCCAGTCCACAAAAGTCCACCAAAGCATTAAGACCTCTCATCTCAGTTTATTACACCTCTGAGGAGAACACAGTTATTGCTCTCTCCCTCTTCTCCGGAAGATTCCATCACTCGCCCCACTGGTAACCCCACATGAACCCCACGGGCTACCCTATCCCCTTGACTTTGTAGACCAGAAGGAAGGGGTTGGTCTGTGCTTGGTGAGTGTGGTGTGAATCCAGCCTTGGGATCCATGTTTCTGTCTCCTCGGTTCTCAGGGGAACTCAGGCTTGGGCTTCAGCATCGCCGGAGGAACGGACAACCCTCACATCGGGGACGACCCGGGCATCTTCATCACCAAGATCATCACCGGAGGGGCGGCGGCGGAGGATGGCCGCTTACGGTGAGTGCCGCTGAGCCCCGGTTCGCCTTCGCGTGGCGCGACCGAGCGCTGTGATTGGACAGGAGGCGTTCTCCAGCGCTGATATTTGGGCCGTAACCCCCCGCAGGGACATTTTTATCCAAACGTGCATCGCTTCGCTTACGTTAACGACTGTTAGTCATGAGCGTGCAGGGAAATGTTTGTGTTGCTTGGCAACAGTCCAGTCCCAGACCAGTGGCGGAACAATTGCGTGTTGGCGGAGCCAAAATATACGATTGAATTAGTAAGCAAATGATCATTTGTTGTGGCCTTGTTAACCAACTCAGAGCTCGGAGAACTGTTGTTGTGTCGTTGCTGAATATCAGCTGGGCTATGCTTGTCTCCTGCCATCAGCACGCTGCTTGGTACGTACACCATCTAGTCAGCGGAAAGCACCCTGTCAGCCCACCAAGTAACAGCGTTCTGATTGCGGAATTCTCTAGAAAATTCCACAATACGTGATGCAGTCTAATTCAATGCCATCCACAGTGTGTGTCTGTGTTTGTGTCTGTGTGCGAGCGCTCGCGTGTGTGTGTGTGTGAGAACTTTGGGTCCCAGCTGGCTGTGATGATCACACCCCAGGAGATTTGCGTCCTTGAACGAGAACTCTGCCTCTCTGGGGGGGCTGCGGGGGGGGGGGGGGGGGGGGGGGGGGGGGGGCGCTGCAGTTTTCTCTCACGTGTGTAAGAACACACACACATAATCCTTACAAACATTAGCCCGCGCATATCGCGCATATGCTGAGCACACACGTCGCGACGCCATTGGATACTTGTGTTTCCTTGGCAGACAAAACTCTGAACGTGATTCGACACCGTCGACGATCAAACAGACATTTTGGAGAGGGAACTATTTTTGTGACTTGGATTTCAGACTTGACTGGAGTTTGGCTCAAGAGGGTGTTTTGCATCCGCAAGAATGCTCTGACTGTCCCGGAGGCGTTTTCCATCCATTTTCCTCTTATCCATGTTACTGGCCTGAACCACTGGGGCTTAGATCAGGTGATTGACTTGGGCCCCGCTACGACTGTTCCCCTTTCAGCGATGAAGTAGGCCTTGCTCGGTTTGCTGGGACATCACGTGTTGGGTCATTGCCTTGATGCTTTGTAATGTACAGACCAGTGAGTTGAAAGCCGTTTGAATTTATCCGAGCGCGGCAAATATTTCTGTACAGTTCGCAGCGCCGTCAGCGGTCGCGTCATCCATGAAGGGATTCGTGTACTGCAGGAGACGAGTCGGCTCGCACCATCATGTTTCATGGATGAGGTGGCGTGCTGTTGGATGAAGGGCGTTTGGGTTTTTCCCGCCCACGCGTTTCTCCTTCGTCCTATCGCGGAAGTCTCTCGCGAGACTTTCGAAGCGCTTTGGCCTTCTGTCTTCTGAGGAGGAGTCTTCGCGTCTCACGGGTCTACCGCTTCCTGTCTCGTAAGCCTACCACTTCCTGTCTCGCCAATCTACCGATTCCTGTCTCGCAGGTCTACCAGTTCCTGTCTCACAGGCCTACCGCTTCCTGTCTTGTAGGCCTACCGCTTCCTGTCTCACAGGCCTACCACTTCCTGTCTCACAAGCCTACCGCTTCCTGTCTCGTAAGCCTACCACTTCCTGTCTCGAAGGCCTACCGCTTCCTGTCCTGTAGGCCTACCGCTTCCTGTCTTATAGACCTACCGCTTCCTGTCTCGTGGGCCTACCAGTTTCCTGGAGAGGGTTTTTGGTGTGTTTTCTTCTTCACAATTCAAAGGATAACTTGGTCACTAGTCTTCCTGGGTCTGCGGGGGATGGTGGCATGCTGGGTAGTTTTGCCGTGACCCTGATTGGGTGTAATTATTTTTGCCTTGTGGCCGCTTGCTTCATTTGGGTCGACACCGCTGCGTTTCTTGTGTTGTCACACTCCAGCAGTAGTCACCAAAGGCAAGTTTTGTCATCAAGACTAGACATAAACAGCCCGCACTAAAACCCCCAATGAACATTGCTGTCTTTGACACAAGTGTATGGGGATAATTAGACAGAATATTTGTAGTTGGCCAGTGGGACAGAGCAGTGTTAATAGTAACACTGTAACACGAATAATTCGTCCAATGTTGATGAAATGAAGGCTAATCGGCTGGGGTGTAGCCGTACATGGTGGTCGCCGTGTCGTATAAAATCCATAACGACGTAGAACAGTCAAAGATCATCATGTCTCACGGTCCAGTACCTGTCTGCAATCCATTTAGACAAACTGTATCACTTGACGTGCCCATATGCTTTGACACATTGACATTTCGCAGTTCTCATTGGATCCTCTGTATGGTCGTCATCGTCCCCGTCCCCCCCCGTCCCCCCCCTTCCAGAGTGAACGACTGCATTCTGAGAGTGAACGACTCAGACGTGTCGGAGGTGTCCCACAGCAGGGCCGTGGAGGCCCTCAAGGTGGCCGGCTCCATCGTCAGACTCTACATCCGCCGCCGGAGACCCATGCTGGAGACCGTCATCGAGATCAAGCTCATCAAGGGACCAAAAGGTGGCCCTCTGTCTGTTCTCTCTCTCTCCCTCTCTCTCTCCCCTGCCCTCTCTCCCTCTCTCTCTCTCTCCTCTCTTTCTCTCCTCTCTGTCTCTGTCTCTCTCTCTCACTTTGTCTCTCCTCTGTCTCTCTCCTCTCTCTCTACTCTCTCCCTCTCCCTCTCTCTCCTCTCTACTCTCTCCCTCTCCCTCTCTCTCTCTCTCTCCTCTCTATCTCTCTTTCTCTCTCGGGCCTCTATTGTGCTTGTTACTTAAGTTGTCTCACCGCTCTCTTCTGAATTGAACTTGACCTGTTCGACCATAGCTGTCTACTAACTCACCGTGCGCTGTCAACATGTACTTTATATGAGGATTCAGGTGGTTCACATGCATTAAGAAGCAGCCCTTTAATAACGCAGGAGTGGATGGACACTGCTGGAAAGAGACCCCCCCCCCTGTCTCCTCTCCTCACGCGCCGTCACCGTGTGTGCGTGTGTGCGTGTGTTTCTGCAGGGCTGGGGTTCAGCATCGCAGGGGGCGTGGGCAACCAGCACATGCCGGGGGACAACAGCATCTATGTCACCAAGATCATCGAGGGAGGGGCAGCGCAGAAGGACGGCCGACTGCAGGTCGGAGACAGGCTGCTCATGGTGAGTCTGTGGGGGGGGAGCACTGGCGCAGGGCGAAATGACAGGGAGTAGCAGGAAATGACTCTTTGCTTTGTCTTGATTGGCTGCTTAATGTGTGTTTGAGTTATTTTTAACCGAACACAAAGATCTCTGTCTCTCTCTCTGTCTCTCTATCTGTCTGTCTCTGTCTCTCTCTCTCTCGGTCTCTCTCTCTCTCTCTCTCTGTGTCTCTGTGTCTCTTTGTCTCTGTGTGTCTCTCTCTCTCTCTGTGTCTCTCTCTCTGTGTCTGTCTCTCTCTCTCTGTCTCTGTGTCTCTCTCTCTGTCTCTGTGTCTCTCTCTCCCTCTGTGTCTCTCTCTCTGTCTCTGTCTCTCTCTCTGTCTCTCTCTGTCTCTGTGTCTCTCTCTCTCTCGTCCATGCAGGTTAACAACTACACTCTGGAAGAGGTCTCTCACGAGGAGGCCGTAGCCATACTGAAGAACACATCTGATGTAGTCTATCTGAAAGTGGGGAAGCCCACTAGTGTTTACCTGTCAGACCCCTATGGGCCCACTGATATCACACACTGTGAGTGTTCGCCCACCATCTTTTTGCTTTGAGTCATGATCAACAACACCTTCTCCAATCTGCCTTTCTTAAGATGTTCAGATCTACTTTCTCACCGTACTCCAAATGCTGCGATATCCACTCTGTTCCCACAGCCTTTTCTCCAGCCATGGAAAATCATATCTCTTCCCCTGGCAACAACGGCACTATGGAGTACAAGTCCTGTCTCCCCCCCGTCTCCCCCGGGAGGTACTCCCCCCTCCCCAAACATTTACTCGGGGAAGAGGACATAAACAGGTTGGATGGTTTTTCTTTTTTACGGTAAATACCCCCCTACCTAGCAGACGCCAGTAGCACTACAGGTAGTACCCCTCCCCCTCCCCTCCCCCCCCCAACCTCCCCCCTCCGCCGCCGCCGCCCCCCCC